>VWZY01003593.1:222123-382590 GCA_013399075.1 Chloroceryle aenea
GGTCATCGCCCAGTTTGTGGTCTGAAGCCTGCCCACGCTGGTGCAGCAGTGGTGAGGCATACAGCACAGTCACTGTCACCATCTCTGGCATCTAGCAGAGGCCATGGATGGATGCGTGCCGATGATTTAATACATGATGCAAACAGTGAACAAAGGAGCACAGCTTGGAGAACGTGAAGAGCTCTCCAAGCTGCACTTGCAGCCAAGTGCAGTCAAATGTCGTCTGCTTGCCTACGGAACAGCTAAGCAGCTATGGAAAAAGTACTTTGCAAAATGATTGATGCTTTTACAGATGAAAACTGGAAACCACTAGCTATTGCTTTCTACTTTCCATATGCTGTCACCAAGAAATAAGCTGACTGATGCCCAACATTCTTTCAAACTATCAGGGAATGAGACATTACACTAAGAAGATGACCACGTGGGCCATCGTCAGCTGGACTAGCTGGATTCATCTGAGTTTCTCAACGTGAATACTCCTGCACATTCTACATAAGGGGATCCACAGCCCTGACGTGATTTGCTATTGCCAGGCAACAAATACACCAAATGCCTTGGGACTGGGAGAAGAAAAAAAATACTGGGAGAAGGTTCCTTAGGGTGTGCAATGTACAGTAAGCAATCATTATCAAAGCTGTGCTCTGTACGTAGCAGATAAACAATTTAGATTCTGGTCTCAGCATTATTAGCAGTAAAACTCACCTGAGACATCAGGTAAGTTTGAACATAGCTTTCAGTACCTAAGTAATTCTATTGCCCGTACCAACAGTATGCAGTGACTTACAAGTGCTGGTGCAGAACCCACTCTAAGGATTCTGCTCTTTATGAAGTATTTCAAATAGAAAATATACCATCACGGAGTTGTTTTCTTTGCTAGAATTTTCCAGAAAGAAGTATTTAGACCGGGTTAATATTCAAATGAGAATTACTATGCACAGCCTTCTGTTTATTGAGATTGTATTTTAATTTGATTTTAATGACTGTAAAGCGCTCCAAGATGTTTGCAGGAATACTGCTATATAAACATAAGTGGCTGATTGTATAACAAATTTTTAGCATGTCACTTTTGGTACAGGGGAAGAGGAGTCAGAGAAGTGTAGGTACTAGCAAACTAGAACTCCAGCAGTCAAGTGACCATAGGGCAGTGCTAATGCTCTTTGCAACCCTGACTCCTTTTTCTTCCTCGCATTTGCACAACGGCTTTATTGTCTTTTGTGCTCTATCCTCTGCCTTGAGTTTACAGGCTGGAGCTGCAGAAATGCTTGCTTACTGCACTGGAATTATTCTTAAAGAAAGTATCTGACACAGACACTGCTGTTCTTGAAAGCAAGAAGCCCATGAGCACGAACTCCATAGAAGCATAAAAACCTATCGTGCAAGCTACTACATACAGCTACTGCTCCTCATAGCTGATTCCCAATGTCACAGACTCTGGACATCTGGCTAGCAGTTGAAACTGTGAGATTACTATTCTGAGCACATTAAATGAGTGTCTACCATAATAAATCTGTTCCATGTATGGGAGTTAGCAGCTGCATTGGTATTTTTACCTGAGGAGAAGACAGCAGCAGTATGCTGGGCTCTGTTATACTTGAAGCAACAGCATTTTATTTCATATTCCTTCATGTCACTATTGGGAAATGGCTAAAACAAGCAGGCTTTAGAAATTCACTTACTGATACTGTATCCTAAAATGAGTTTTAATTATAGACATCACCTGAATAACAGAAGGGTGGCAATGGCCCTCACTAGGAAGGGCTTGTGGAGATTGTGACCGTGGTGGAAATATCTTATGTCCTGGCATAGTTTTTCTTGCACTGACTCTGGTGATAATTACATGCTTGGAAGGATGCCAGGTGACAGTATGATGTTTGTTATTATTATTTGCACTCCGAATATAAACACCTGTCTTTCTACATTTCACATGAAACAAAGCACACAGTTAACAGGTATTTCATTCTTATTTATGGCAAACTCTGTGTTCGTGGGACATCCAGAGGACAATTCCTCCAGTGTGAAGTTCTCTTCAGAAGACCAGTGATAATTATCACTTTGATTCAATTTTTAGTGCTATATTAACAGGTATATGACCTCATGTTGTATGATCTGCTGCTGCAGGCTGCTTTGACTTCAGCTAAGACATCCTTACCTATACATTTATTAGGATCTTAGGTATTTCTTACAATCAGAGGGAAAATATTCACCTTGACTCCTTTTTAGGGCTGGGTATACGTATATGTGCCTAGAGAAATCCCCTGTAGATACACGTAGGCATACTTGTATGTGTCTGCACAGGTACAAGTGAGAACACAAGAATATATATAACTCATTTCATATATGATAATATTTTTCTTAGAGAAAGACAAATCTATTGATAGCACCAATGTAGAATTCTAGTTGGTTTATTTATGTGATGTGAGAATTCACAAGCATCTTTTGACAGAGAATATTGGGTATGCAGGAGAGTGATGTATAACCCACAGTGTAACTGTGACTGGCTCCAGAACAAGAACATTCCCATCACAGTCTAATCCACATTACTGGATATTTTCAGCCCACTCTAAATGATCTGCTCTATATCCTTCCTGCTCCCCCAAAACCCCAGAAAATGGTATTTTACCTGTCTTACATAGGAAAAATTGAGGCATAAGTAATCTCAAGATTTGCCTGTGCTCAGCCCCTGATGCAGTGCCTGTAACACGAGGCAGAATGAATTGGAGTTCCTGCCAACTTAACCCCTGACCGGAGCAATTAGATAACACTGGCTGCCTGTGAAGCTGAAACAGGACAGGGTGATGTATAATCCTATCTCTTGAGCAGTACCTTTAGATCATAGGGTGAACACTCCATATGCCTCCTAGCAAAAGGGGTTTTTCCCCTGAAGATTTATTCTGTAGCTCGCTTACACGTGTAGCAGCTAATTCTTTGATTGTGTGTGTATGTCATTCACGATTTGATTGACCTGCTCCATTTCTGTATCCCTACTGCTCCACTCCCCTTCTTGGGAAATCCTTTTATATCTGAGTAGTCGTGTGTTGATTGTTTTTTAGTTTCTTAAGAAAGAGATCAAAATGAAACATCTGTGCCCTGGCTTCAATGTTACTTTCCTGTCTTGACTGTATATCACAAAAAAATCAAAAGTGGTGAGAGCTACAAAACAATCACATGAAGTTGAGCACATCATTCAATCAACTGAGATGAGAGCAGCCACAGAATTAGCTCGAACCAAGTCACAGAATCATTGGCCTACAGCAGAGCATGATACACATTGACTTGTACTTCAATACACCTTTAACTTAATTTAGGATTTATAGTTTTGCATCTAGTTGTTACATATTTCTCCCGTGTGTGTTGGAAGCTTTTTAAGAGGACAAAGGGCTGGAGCTGGATGCAAAAGGAAGGGGTTCCACCCTTACTGTTAGATATACAAGCCCTCACTATAATAATGAATTGCCCTTACAACCCTCTTAGAGCGAGCACCAACACCTAGCCCCCTGTTACATGGCTTGCAGAGCACCAGGGATTTAAACACTCTTTTCCTCTTCCTAGACTCTGTAAACCAGGCACACGTCTCAAAGGGTCTGTCGGGCGAGCATCTATCTATTCACTAGGTTTGATCCTATTAGTACATTGTGGTTTATAGGAGGGATTGTTTTGCCTTTACAAATAAGCTTTATACTTGTGACTTGGTCATATGGGTTTGAGACTTACCCTGCTTCTCTGTGACCTCTCGTGAGTGTGTTACAAGTTTTGGTACTTCTTTTAAAACCCTGCAATTTGCTTCAGGAGTAAATGGAAAGGAAAATACATATTTCTAGACCTTATGATTGTGGGGAAAAGCCTGAAAATGTGAACAGCGTGCAGTATTAAGGATTAGAAAATTACAGGAAACAACTGAAAAATCCCAAAGGTTTTTATCTGATATTTTTTAAGCCAAACATGATTTTTAGCCTTGATGTTCACAGCATGATACATATTGCTGTGGTATTTATGTAACCATATGGGTTTGCCAGTCTTTAACTTGGAACTACACTCTCAAACTTTTTCCTGATTTTAAAGAGACTAAGAGTTTACTAGTGATTTGAGTTCTTGAGATGACAGGATTTAGATTTTAGTTCTCCCTTAAGGAATTCCAATAACTTACTAAGAGCTAAGCAAATTGAAAAAAAATCTCTAAGTGTCAGTTTGTACCTTTTCACCATATCCACGGAAGAAATTGGCAGTTACATGAAGCTGTGCACTATCAAGCTAGGGGCACAATAATTCTCTGCAATAGATTTCTCTCTCAGGGTGTAACATGTCCTCAGACTGAACAAAATGCTCTCTGCTTAGAATGATTGAGCTGAGCTCTGTGTTCACAGTTTGGCTGGAAAGACAAAAAATCATTTCTGAGATGAAAACTAAAAAAATCTCTCTCCCATCAGCAACTGCATTATTCTCAAAGTTCCTTTGAAAAAACAGAACCTTTTCAGGTTTTTTAACAGCAACAATACATGCACTGGTACAAGCTGATAAGAAAGCCCCAAGCCCACAGAAAGCAGATAAGCCACGTGCTGTGTACACCGTACACTGGGGTAAAAATGCAGGCTTTGTAAATCCAGTGGCTAACTCAGCAAAAATATTTCCTGAGTCACTCCATTCGATTTGAATCTGAATTAGAAAAGAAGCCTCAACAAATCCAGCTGATTTCTTCCCCTGCATGCTCTCAGGTCGTGGCCTAACTCCTCTTCAGAACACCTTGAGCCATCAACCAGCCCTACATAGCTCTGGAATTTCCATCTCAGTGCTGGATTCTGGATCACAGGATCCAGCCTTGGTGTTCTCTGATGTAATTCTTGGCCCCGTGGTGAAAGATATTTTTTTTTTGTAGATCAAACTCAAAATTCAGAAACAGATTTTTTTGTGTCCACATACACAACTAGGACCAATGCTTCTTTCAGTGACCTGTTCCATCAGTGACCATCTCCCATGGCCTCAGCTGCTTCAATGCAAAGGGTAAGAAGTCCTAACTACTTGGAGGATCAGTGATGTATATAATTCTACCTGTTTTATGGGGATTTGTAGTTTATTTTTTGTTAAATTGTATCTGCAGCTCTGTGAAGTCGCCTTTTACATAGACTTTTATAAAACTTTAAATTAGCTTGGCCTCAATCATAGCACGTGGCAAGTAATTCCATGGACAAATTACACTGTAAACCCCATATATCTCCTTCTTCCTTTTAAAATACTCGCTATAATGCCAACTGAATCAGTAGTTGAAACCAAGATGCAATTAGTGAAGGAGATATTTAGAAGTAAAAATAGGGAAATATTTCCAAAATAACACTTGGTTATTTTGTTCCCAGTGTTCAGACACCAGCTGTGAGCTAGAAGAGCCTTCTGGAGGGAGTAAAATAGGGTGTGTTGCTTTTCACACTTTCACTGTATACTAAGTAGTCAGATTATAAGTGTATCTTTTCTTTTTTTTCCCCCAAATCAGAATGACTGAAGTAAACATTTGTTGATTTATTTTTAATAGTTCTTCTAGAAATGATTTTAGATGTTATTCTCCCATTCTGCAAATCCAAAAGAACTTTTAAAGATTCTCTCTGCAAAGTTCAGAAGTCAGCCATTTCACTTCTAAGCAGGAATAGAGCCCACTTTAGATGTTTCAAGGCTCTTTTAAAGTACAGCTTTAGTTCACATCCAGATTTAGGTGTTTACTAGTAATTACAGCTAATGACATGGGGTACATGCTGCTTGAGCTAACACTGGTAGCAGAAAGCTCTGAACTAGACTGAGTTAGGGTGACCGCAGTCAGGGCTGGAGCTAACATCATTCTGCTGTACTGAGATCCAGGTGAACTGAAAGCATATGTATTAATCACCTTTAAGATTAAATACAATCACTTTCTTTCTCTAATCTTTGCAATGTAGTAATTTAGGAACAAGTAGAAACATTCACCCTGGTATACGAGGAAAAACATACATACATTGAAAGTAAAACCAGAGCAGAAATAAAGTGATAGGCTTTATACTCAGCTTACTTGGCAATGTGATAGAATGAGAAATGTTTGGGCTGTTGCCTACTTTACATATTTTCATCACTGATTACGTTTTTGCAGATAAATATATACCCTCATCTAAAATACACACCATCTGAAAGTATCTGGAATGCAAAACATCATATCATTTTGGTAATGACAATAGTATTATTCAAAACTGATGACTAGATGTCATCGTATATGCATGGATATACTTATCTTCACCTTTCTATATGAAGGTCAAGGTTTCTTTTTTACCTCATCATAGAGCAGAACTACCTTTAAATACCACGTGTGGGTAAGTAATCACCCCAGAGTCAGCGTGGTGACTGCATCACCACCGTGCACATCACAAGTCTTGTGCTTAAGAAAGATATGGAAGCCCTTCCTTCCCTTTAGAGTGTGACTCCTGTGCCCTCCATCTGCTGGTTTTCTGCTCCCTTCAGCCCACTCCTCAGCAATTCTCCACTCCTCCACCATTAGGGTGCAGGATAAATCACTTGTGTTTACCCAGAAAGGCACTGGTTTAGTTCCAGCAGCGTGACCTTCCTGCAAGCACATTCTGGTCTCCCCTGTTGCTCTGAAGCAATGCAGAGTTACGTGTCAGCCACTCTGGCCACCTTGCAATTGGAACACAGGTCACATCCCTCCTAGGTATGAAGGACAGGGGCTGGTTTTGGACTGAAAGCTGACAGGCTGTGACCAGCTTGAAAATGTACCTCTTTTGTCTCTTTCCATTACATTCCTTCATGAAGCCACAGTGACCTAGTGGTATTTAGAGGATGAGTTACATGCCTTTGCCTTTACACAGAAAGATTCAGGACAAGAAAAAATAGAAAACCTTCAAGGGGGTAAAAAAAAAAGAAAAATACTATTTTCCTACGCTTCTTCCATTTCGTAGCTACTGGGAAAGTAGTCCCCCTGTACTCACCCTTGAAAGCAGTCTGCTACCACTTGGGAAATATTTTCCACATACCTGTTCTTAAATTTCACCCATTACAAAACTTAACCAGACGATGAGCACATCTCTTTTAACTCCTATGTTGCACACGTGCCCGCAACAGCAAGCGCACGTTCCCAGCATCATTGCAGTCAGAGGGCAGTAAGGAAAGCAACCTATTGTTTAAGCATGGCAGTGTACTGACACTAATAAAAGCCCCAGTTCTCCCAAGCTACTGCAATGGTGCTTGTTCTGCAGCACATCGTTTCAGCAGCCTCGCGTCACCGAAGCACTCGTGATTGATTGCCACCCTAGCCATCAGTGCTGAAAGTGTCACTCACACACTTGCATTTATATTCTGTTCTCATCCATCTAACAAACAGAAACGCTTGCATATTTTTGACAATGATAAATTATGAGCATTGAGGAGAGCGAAGACTGAGTTACTCTTTTAGAAAATCACACCCTGGACCAGTATCTGCATGACACAGAGGAGCTGACGGGGAACACAGACAGCAGCAAATGAACAACAGCAAGGCTGGCAAGTAACCTCATTTCACTCTCCTTTCCAGCCACACTGAAGGTTATCACAGGTCTTGTGTTCTCTCACAGGACAACAGAAATAGTAATATTGCCTACAGCAAAGCAGGGAAGGATAGACAGTAAATGAGCTTCAAGACTCGCGCAAAACGCTTTGTCTCCTGAATTTCTGGGTACTGCTTCACAATTGGAATGAAATGGCTCGCTTATGAAGATGAGAAGCAGTTTGGCAATCCATGATAACAAACTAATGACCTTCTAAAACGGTGCTGGCCAGAAATTTTCCAATCAAGATATCCATATGTTGATTTGGAATATTTTTTTTTGCCTGGAATAACTCGATTTCATAACCTCTCCTCAACTGTGAGAAAGAAATAATACACAAAACTAGACCCGGTTGTGCAGTCCATTCCTTTTAGCCCATTACTCCCAAAAGCTGTAATTTCAGCTGAAGATTACAACAGGAAAAAAAAAGGCAGTTTTGTCAAAAGAAATCCAGAGCACCCTGGTGTTTGGCATTCATTCTTACGATCCCATATAATAATAATAATAAATCATTGACAATGAATTCCAGAGAAACAGGCAGCTCCAGCAGAGGTTACATGTGCCAGTAGCTGAATTCCCTAGAAGTGGATGATAGGGTTTAGCCCACCAGTTCCAGACACTGGCCCATAATGTATTTCTCTTGTTGTGTTGTGTACTGCATATCCAGTATAAAGAATATGCAGACAGTACAGAATATATCAACCACCTGAAAAGAAGTGACAAATGTCTTCAGTGGAGCCACTTCCCCTCTTAAGAAGACTCTGACTCTTGGGTACACCTCTTTGTGCCTGCACTGCTAAGAATAAAGCACAATGTGCACTGGAGAAACAAATCCTTCTGTGAGCCTGTATGTCCCTATGGTTATATGCAGCGTTTTATAAACGTGGGTTCCAAACCAGTAATAGCTTCAATTTGCTTTTTGACAGCTATATTTCTATAGAGAAATATGCAACCATTAAGACTTTTGGTAGCAGGTGATAAGCAGCAATTTTACTCCGTAGCAAGAAAAACTAGCCAGTTCTGGGTAGTCCCAAGATAAAGCTCATATGAATATTTGTTAACAGGAGCATTCTCAAACCATTACAGCAGATATTCCTTCCCTACCCCTGATAATAGCTGACATAATGCAAATTTCTTGACAGCACAGATATTTTTATACCCTGACTCCTCTCTTGCACACACCAGAATTAACAGGAGGTCAGTGGAGTTACTCATGAATTAACATGGTTACAAATCAGAGGAGAAGCAGTTTAAGGATTTCCTTTGTCTCGTTATCTGACACAAATGCTCAGTCATGGAGTCGCTTTCCTTGTTAAAAAAGAATTACAAAGCAAAGCTCTCCATCTAGCTACTAAGTTAGGGGCCTTCTGAAGGTCATTTTGTCTGTGCCCTTGAGAAGTTCAAGAAATTCCTCTCAGAACAGAGTACCTATGTTAATATCTGAAAAAGAAAATGTATTTTATTTAGTATATAATTTTTGTCACACGTATCTCTTGTGACTTTCAAAGACTGTCATCCTTACTGGAAAACTCAGAATGCAAGGTTGCCATGTCCAGCTGATGTACATAAGCTATTCTATACGAGAGGATCAAAAAGCCTTTTCTGCAGAATGTGGACAGGACAATTCTGAAACTTGATGAGGCCTGTGAAGAATCATGCTTAGGCAATACCACAGAACTCCAAACTATGACTGTTACTGAGCTCTGAGAGAAGAGCCCTAACAAGGAGAAATCCATTATAAAGCAAATTATATACTTAATTTCCCACCTAACTGAAAAAAAACCAAAACAAAACACAAACACAAACACAAACCCCACCCCCCAAACAATGAAAGTAAATGTGTATTGAGAAAATGTCTTTGATACAGTGTTAATGAGAAACAATTATTGTTAACACCCAGCTAGGAAGATGTCATTACACGAAGCAGAGAGGACAGAACAACAAATTTTTACTTGGAACAGCTAAAGTCAGGCAGCTAAATCTGCACGTGGGCATGCCTTGCCAGCACCCATCATAATATTTTCTGTGCACAAAATCATGCAAAGTAATGGTGTTAGTCATACAAAACCAAAATGAGTACATAAATAAATCATGGATGGATATGAGCCATAAATGTTCGAGTGGGTGCTTTTGTGTTTAAACACTTACTGAAAACTACTGAAAAAAGCTGTGAGCTGTGTGTGACATCACCTCCATTTTCACAGAGTCATGGGTTGGAAGGGGCCTTGAAGATCATCTAGTTTCAACCCTCTGCCATGGGCAGGTGAGCTGGACCAGCTGGACCAGGTTGCCCAAAGCCCCACCCAACCTGGCCTTGAGCACTTCCAGGGATGGGGCATCCACAGCTTCTCTGGGCAACCTGTGCCAGGGCCTCACCACCCTGTTTGAGAAATAATATCTTCATGTTCTGCATGAAGATAAAACCAAAGTTTGATTTTTTTCAAGCACCAAATTCCTCTGGTCTCCAAAATAATCAGAAAGGTTTATTCCAAAAAAAACCCAAACCAGTAGCCAACTAATTAAAGTAGTTGGTGGCATCTTGCTTTATCTTCTTTATAAACAGTTTCAAAAAATCCTCTGTTGAAAAATTCCAAACCAGATTTACCGAAGTTTCCCAGGGTCCTTGGACCATTTGAGCTCCTTAAAGATGTGTGTACACACAATTTGCAGTCTAAACACTACAGCAATTAGGTTGCAAGCCAACTTTCAGCTACAGCGCTCAGCTTTCCTGAAGTGTCACTTCCCATCAGAATAATCTCAGCTGGTTTTCTTTCAGAAACATTACTTGCTATTTCGTGTGACACAAAATAAAAGGCACCTATCATTTTTCCTTGTCCTTTTCCTGCAAATTGCCACATTTGTTATAATGGTCACAGCAACTAGATCACACGGTAACAAAGCCAGTGAATGTTTTTCTTCTAAATGCTCTTGAAGGTTCCCAAAATAATCTGGGCTTTTGGGAGGACAGAATCCTTTTTAAGTTAGAAAAAAGACCTGAATACACATATGTACATTATGCAGAAATCTAACTTTCCAGATCAACTAAGAGCACACAGAACTTTTAAAGTCAAAGCTGTAAGCACGAGTGACAGCACGCAGTCCATAGAAGGGACAAACACAAAGCAGTAGCCTTGACATAGAAATTAAAATAGGGTGAAATCTGATCTCTGGTTCTTGAAATTATGATGATTTTTGGTTTAAACAAGAGAGAAAGCGAGAAGTAGAGATAATGCAGAAAGGTACCGAAAGCAAGTGAAGAGGAAAAAAGTGAATGCTGTATTTTTCCTCCTTCACTAAACACTTCCTCTACTTTATCAGCTTGGAATGCAGTGCTACAATCTTGCTGTAGGTATTGGCTCTAATTGTAATAGCAGCTGGTAACAATTCCTCACCTCTCCTGAATGCAGAGAGTGTAACTTTGTAAGATGAAAGAGCACTGCTTTTGGCAAGCAGGACACGGAAGGAGTTACATTGCTGGGCTGGGGTTGGAATTGCACGGGCCTAAGGATGCATCCATAGCTGTTGGGAAGCTGTCATCCAAATTCATGATGGGTACATGCACTAAAGGGTAGGCTTTGGAAAGAGCAACGCAGTGAAAGGCAGCCCTGAAGTATCTGGATGAAAGCACAGAAAAGAGACAAGACAGCAAAGAAAGAAAGACAGACTGAATAATGCTCTTGCTGGATGTGTCACTGGCTGGAAGGGGCAGGATGAGCATTTTTAGAAAAATAGGGGTTTGCTGGCAGACACTGATCCCTAGCACTAAGCAGACACTGCTTTGCCTATTGGCAGAGAGGTCGTGTGTAAGGTGAATGGTTCATTCCACATGAGCTGATCTCCAGATTTGGAGAAGAGAATTCCTGGACAATACAGTGGAACTGATCGCTGTTAAGCAGACAGCACTCTGCATACTTGAGCCCAGAGGGAGTCAGGCAGAGTGGTAATCTAGCACCCGAGACTTTAAACAGGCCACAGATGCTGCTGGTAAAACAACATCTAATTTATTCTCCATTTCAGGAGCCATTTTAAAAATGGACCATGGTTTTCTGGAGAAAGGGCACAGTGAGGTTAGACTACATTGTGTCAGATACCAGGAAAGGAACATCTGAATGAAGCATCAGTTTCTAGTGGAGCAGGGAGAAAGAAGAGTGAGACTCTGTCTGAACTGTGGTTCAATGACACACAAAGAGAACAGTCCCTGCATCAGCTGGGCAGTGCTGGGCACGTGCTCTTTTCCCCAAACCTATTCTTTGAGGCATTCTGGGCGAGTATTTTGCAAAACTCACCTCAAAGGATAGAATATTTTAAACTAGGCAGGAATGCCATTTGCAAGAGCTGAAAACATGGCAACTCTGTATACCTTAGGTTTCTCACAGAGTAATATACAGCTGGAACTGATCCCAAGGGAACAGGAGACAGCTGTCAGCTTGGGCTAGGAGAAGACAGGCAGCTCTTTGTGGAGTCTTCAGTGGTGTCAATGTTTCTGAAAAGCCAACAAAGCCAAAGGGTAGGAAGAAACGTGTATGGTCTGTACCAAGGACCTGCTGTAGGAAGAATGGCTTACGGGACTGACTTTGGAACTGTGTGTCAGGACACCTGAGCCTCCTTTGGGTTATGCAACAGATTACTTCTTTGCCAGGGAGATATCCTGCTTTACTTCTATTTCTTGACATGTAATTCAAAGGAAATTGACATTATGATTTTCTTCCAAGCTGAAAATACTTTGTAAGAGAGTGAATTGCTTTTAAAAAATTGAAATATTTTATAGTTTAGCTTAAAATGGCATTTAAAAGCATGCAGCATCTTAATAGGTGCTAACAGTAACCTAAATCAAGAGGTAGATGCTGAAATCAGGCTTTCAGAATACTTTCTGTCACTATGCATTAGCCCTGGAGCTGACTGTTCCCTTCCAAGTTGCCCTAGAGAGCAAAATCCTACTGGATGGCACAGCTTGTTTTTCCAAGTTCTCTGAGGTAAGAAATCACAGCAGACTGCCTCTGCAAGCTTTGATACATTCTAATCAAAAGGTTGCCTTTGACATTTTATATGAGGGCAAACGATTGGCTCGTAACACAGAAAGGCTACCCTAAAAATGCTTCCACATGTGGGTATGTATGCTAGAATTTCATGTTACCTAAAGTACAACAAAGCTGAGCGTTTCTAAAATACTATTGCATTGCCTCCTTCCAGTGTCACGGAAATGAAAGGAGCTAGCAAAGGCTAAAATAAGAAAGTAGCTGGCTAATAAAGGGAGAATCTTCCTCTAAATAGAGAGAATAAACACTGTTCTATAAAGTGCAAGGTTTTCCATTCAGAAAATATTGTGAGCTTGTTAAAATCAGAAAGAAACCAACAAAGGGGAGAATGTACTATAATAAGAAACTATTCTAATGAGTTCTCAGGTCTGACTGCTTTAACCCTGTCAAACTAAAAGCACCTTGACCCTTCCAGCAACCCTGAGATTTGTTTTCAAACACACTCAGAAGAGATGGCAAGAGAGAGCTAAAGTGGCATCATTTGCTAGCCCTGCTGAAAGGGAAGCTATCTTTGACCTCCTAGCATGCAGCAATTCAAGCTGTAGCAGACAATGCAGCATCCTCCAGCACAGGACATCTCACTGCTAAGATAAAGGATGTTGGCTGGAGTTACTGGAATTCTGTTGTGTAAAAGAAAGAAATGGAAGCAAGCGGGACTGATGAACCAAATAATTCTTCCAGTTTTCTGTTAGAGCTCATCTGTATAAGCAACAATATGAAGACAACCAGGGAAGTCAAGAGGTTCAGTGGCTTAACATACACGTTCACTTACACACACTTGGATGGCAACTATCACAAACAAACTAAGAGCACTGGAAGTTTAATTGCACTTTCAGTTAATCATTTAGCCAATCACAGCATTATATGAACCCTTCAAGATATGGAATGAGATAGAACTAGCATTTACCATGTACCTGCCTTCTTTTTTCACACACCAGTTACAGCACAAATACAGAAGTATTTGTAGCAATGTTTTTCACTGATGCCTAATGAGACTCAGACCACTGTAAGAACCTTTTCATGCAGAGATGGTCACGATAATCAGCTTATGACTACAATTCTGTTTCCTGTCTCCTCACTGGGATCCATGCCCTGAAAACATATCATTGCTCATTTTTAATCTTAGAAACTAACCACTTTCCAGGTGCTATTCTGGCTCTTAATCTCTGTATTAGAGAGAGGTGTCTGGAGTAGGTTCAGTGCACTGGACAGGTTTCTGAAAGAAGAGGGAAAAGTTTTTTCAGAGACATGCAGTTGCAATAGGTTTGAAGTTGTTGCTTGAATGGAAGCTGTTGGTCATTCTCTTACAATATTAACCTTTCTATAAAAGGTATTTTACTGTTGCATTTGTCCTGATTTCCTTTGGGATAAATTGTTTTGAGTGTACCTGAGGTATCAAGCATACATAAGCATCTAGAGATCATCATGCAAGGCTCATTAAACTCTGAGCCTGGGGTTTGTGGTTCCCTGGGACAGGAACATTTTCATGGGATACAGAAGCATCACACAGCTCTTTATTTTGGGAGTACAGACTTTAGGACTCTTTGTACTAAAAATCAACTTTCCTATTTTCTACTCACATTGAAGTCTGTTGCCCTCTTAGTGGGTGTGGGCACATGGTTCGTAGGAGAGAAACACCTCCCTTCTGTTCTGAATTTCAATGTGCTGAGAGCACACTTTGTTCAGTTTTGGTGAGGTCTCAGCTTTAATACTACATCCAGCTTGGAAAGCAATGATAATGATGAGTGACTACAGAAATTAGTGTTGATTAGTCTAAAGAAAGAAGACTGAATGGCTAACAGTCTTAAGAAATCTGAAACATCTGCAGAGAGGATGGCAAGTACCTGTTCTAAGTGGTGGATAAGACAAGAAGCTTTTGGTTTAAAAAACATGAAGGAAGATCCAAAATAGATGTTAAGCAACAAGTTTTTAGCAGTGAAGCCTTGTTTTATTGGCAGTTCTTGGAACCTTCAGTGGGAGAACAAGGTTGAAGTGTCTGGCAGGAACAACACAGGTTCCCCCAGCTCTTGTCTGCTTGTCCCTTCCACATCTTCGTAGCAGCTGCCTCCCATATTCCCCAGAGTGGAGTTCTCTATCCTTTTACAAGCCTCCCAGTTTGAAACATTTTATTTTGATTAATCTGCTGAAATTTTGCTTCTCTAGTATGAATAAGTCTAAAATATGGGAAAAGTGGCACTACCAGTACTAAATGCATGCCTTTTACCACACAGCTATAAACTTCACTTACTCCTTCCAGCTTCACAGAAGTATGAACTCGTGCACATACACACTTCATAACCTTCTGCTGAGATTTTCAGAAAGGACTTACAAATTATTTATTTACACACTTGGTGTTCAGTTTCCTCTGCTTCACACTATCTTGGAACAGGAGGCCCAGTCTTTCAGTAAGGGCTAGGCAGCAGACAGAAACATTTTGATAACAGTTTGACCAAGTTATTCATAGAGCTTCTAAGCCATGGTTGAAAAGGACAAAGCAAAACAGAAATCCCAGAAATTTACTATCACACTGTTCATATATAACTCTCTATATACACTATATCTATGGAATATGTATACACTGTGGTGATTGTACCAACATTTTTGTCATGGTTATTTCTCTTCATGGTTTATGTCATATTTGCTACTGCTGTATTGACCAGTATTTAAAACTCTGTTATTTGTACTTGGTTTGCTTTACAGTCAATATTAGTTCCTTCACTGTTAGTTCCATTGATTAGGAAAACTGTTGTAGGAATTAAAAAGCCATTTGAAACCGCATGAAAATCTCTCTAGAAATTATTCTACTGACATATCCCATTTCCAATAGAGGTGATGTGGGTTTGGGCTGATTCTCCTTTCTTTTCTTTCTCTTCTGAAAACTGTTGCCAGAGGAAATAATTATACATGTATTTGCTCTTCCTACTTCAGCCCTGTTTGAAAATCATAATGCCATAATCACTCTCAGTAACTAGCACTGCTGTTGAGTAATCACTGCTGTACTTTGTTGTAACAATTCATATATAAGGTATAAGGAGATGGTTGATTAAACATTCTGCTCCATCCGCTGGGAAGAGGTCTGGAGAAGAAACTTGTGTCTTGCTCTGCTTTGAGTTCAACTCAGAAATGAGCATCAGCACAACGACAGGGGAAATCACGGCTGCTGACTCATTCTGCATTACAGAATGAAAGAGAAAGGAGCAATAAAAGCACTGAAAAATTCCTCTTGTTCAAGAATCTTTCAGCTTTGGTGGGAAGATTTGATCACGTAAGAATATTGGGTATCTTCCCCCTGCCTTGCACGTTAAGAAAAAATGATCCTCATTCTGTGGAATTTCTACCATATTTAGTGCATTGCAAAATGCCACTAAAGGCATAGGAGATAGGAGATAGACAAATTTTTCCCGCTTTAAACATAACCAAGCACTCTGAACTTAAAATTACCTGTGTTCAACACGTGCTATCAGATTTTTGCACTACTACACGAGTTGCATCACTGCTTTGTAACAGACATTTAACTTAGCACTAGATATTCAATGAGTTTATAGATTATAAACAAAAGAGATTATAAACAAAAGCCTGAAATTAAATGGAATAGCATTTGTCTTCAGAGATCAAGACAATTTATTGAGGATGAAGGGTACCACAAGACAGGTCTGTGCAACAAAAGCTAAAAAAAGAAAACATAAAAAGGAACTGTTTCCACTAAAGCCACCTCTGCTTCCTAAAGAATCACGGATTCCTTAGATGGCCTAGACAGGTTTATTTCTCTCCTGGCTCTTTTTTTTTAATCCTGTGGTGTCCAGGAGCTCAGAACAGCCAATCACTTCCACATTTCCCTAATGGCTGGGTTCCCTGCACTAATATCCCAAGGAGACACTGTTACTGAACTGCTTCTGCTGCATTTTACAGTTGGAAAAGAAAAATTATTCCACTTTTTGCTAAGGGAGAAGAAAGAACTTTAAGTATATCAGTTTCTTAACATCTGAAAATTTGTTCTCATTGTGTGAAAAGTTGAAAGTCTTGTCTGTCCTTATCAGTTTTAAGGTAGGATTTCATCCTCTTAAGTTCAGTAAACAATACAGGTTTTAAAAGTGAGACTTAGGCATCTAAATTTTGTCTATATGCTCAACTGCATTTTTGAAGAACCCCTCCTAGATGTAACTCTGAAAGTGCTTTTTTTTCCCACCCCTAAAATTTCCAGAAAATCTTTTTGCTGCATCCTCACAGCTGTTCAGCTTTGAAAGGCTCTCTCGAATCCTCCATCAGGAGCCATAAGCTAAGAACTCCTGTGGCATTCCTACTGCCTAATAGCCTGGTTTGGTAGACATGTGCAGGCAATGCCCAAGAGAGAGCAACAGGGGTTGGGTTTTCTATGAGTTGTGGCTGTAATCTTGAGTAATTTTTGATTTCAGATGTTATCATCCACAGTGCAGAGAACCCCCATACTCAGAGTACTTGATCACTACAAAAGAGCAGATTTCAGACTCAGTTACACCGTACTTTCCAACATTTGGAGTGTGCTGGTTTGGGGGGGGTAGGGTTAATTTTCTTCTTAGTAGCTGGTATGGGGTTGTGCTTTGGATTTGTGCTGGAAACAGTGTTGGCAACACAAAGACCTTTCCATTATTGCTTCTATCACAGAATGCTTTAAGATCAACCATACTAAACACCCATCACAGTAACCATTTGTACTTCTGAAAGTCCAGTTCTCCAGCAGTCTATAAAGTAGGAGATGAAGTAGAGAAGGATGGATTATCACAGAGTGTGAGGGCTGGAAGGGACCTCGAGAGATCATCAAGTCCAAAACTTGAACTGTTAGCTGTGCTATGGGACAAACAGGATTTTAAACCTTCTATTATATCAGGCAATAATAATGTCTCCTTATAGAAAGGAGAAATCAAAAATAAATGAAGTAAATAATTCTAAAGTAAACTTTAAAGTTATTTTTACTAAATATATTTTAATGTATAAATGATATACACATACATAAAAGTAAATCCTAATGTGTGGATTAGAAGTATAGATTTGTGGATCCACAAAGATTTATTCCAAAGGCCTAGTGTTCAGTGCTGCTGATTAGCTGTAAGCCTTGGAGGATTTTAGTAATCTGCTAGAAACCTCTGAAACAGCAGGCTCGTGAGTTAATTGTCTGTGCAATCTCTCACGAGCTTCAAGCAACCGATACCTGCAATACATTCACCACCCAGCATTCAGCAGCACTGCAGACTAAGAGACTCCTCCCTTACAAAGCAGGTACCAGGAATCCTCCAGCCAGCAGGAAATACTCAGAAGGGAAACAAACAGTTCACAAGCAAAAGACAGAAGGAAATGAGCCTGGCCCTACAGTTACAAAGGAACATATTTGTACCAAAAAGATGTACTGAGGTTTACAGCCAGCAAGCAGCAGCACCTCTTCCTGGGCACTTAGTTCACAGCTCAGTCATTCCACGTGGCTCCTTGTAGGAGCAACAACCCAGCTACCGAGGGGCTGTGGGGACACCCGGTTGAGAGGAATCGATTTGACAGCTGGACCCAGTCCTGGCAATCATGCAACATTTACACGGGCTGTCCGAGGAGAGCTCACCACACATCTACACTGGATATACTCAAACCCCACAGGCCATCAAAGAACACACTATGACAACTTTGAGACCCACAAGACAGGCAAACTGTACTGCACTATTGTAAGGCAGGAGAAAAAATATCCAGACCATTGCCAACATTCTAGAACAATAGGGGAAGAAGGAAGCTGTCTGCAAGGACACTATTCATCAATCCTCTTGGGTCTAGAAGCAGTGGCTCATGCTGCACAGCCCATGCTAATTTGCAGTGAAGTACTTCTGGCCGTAAGATTTTCTCAAGAATTAATTTTAACTCGGCCAATTTTTCAGTCATTGAACTTTTCCTTAGTTACAACAGAAAGAGAATTGTGTTAATTCTTAAGAGCGAGTCAGAATTCCCCATGATTGACTACTGTCTCTAAAAATGAGACAAGGAAAACTACGGAGGTGGATTTCATATAATCCATGTAATTCAAATACACCAAATAATTCATGCATTAAAAGATACATCAGACTCGCATGGAAGGATTTATTGCCTCCCTTACAATTTACATCCCTTAATAAAAGAAATTTCTGCAGTCTATTTTAAAATTCCTGAGGATCTCACAGGAGATGCTGCAAACCTGGGGTAATAAAAGTTTAGAGATATTGGCTGAACTTTACTACAAGGACAAACAGCTGGACACGGGTGGATTTAGAACAGGAGACACTTGCCAGATCTCCTCCCAGAAGACAGGATAATTCCATTCTGTATCTCAGATTGATCAGAGTCTTGAGGAGTTTCAAAATTCTCAGGAAAAAATATTTATCTTTTTTTTCTGAACAGCTCTATTCTTAAGCTTGTAGGCTTGCCTAAATTCCCCTAATTCCTTTTTTATTTTGGTAAAAATTTAGGTTTCTTTTACAGACACCTGAGTAACTGGATGGATGATTTCTGATCAACTGACACACACATTACACTCCTTCCTACCCCCCTTCTTTGACAGTTTACAGAAACTCGTGGCGTTCAGAGAGAAGCAACATGTAAACCACCTTGTAAATAGTCTCAGCAAAAGTCATTTCCCATGTTCAAATACATTAAGTGTTCAAATGTGTTACAAATACATTATTTCTAAAGTATTTTTACACTTACTAAAATACATTACTATATAATGTCTGCCTTATTTTACACACAAAGTGGTTTCAGCATTGCCAGAGACAACTACAAGATTCCCCACCCACAGCAATGTGACTCAGTGTAATTACAGAGACACTGCTAGAAGTGTGGAGAAAATATTCACTTACTGTGCCTTCCTAATTACTGCCTTGCATCATGATTGTCAGCAGCGCTGCCAGTCGGTGTCATTATGGCAAAATGACAACAGCACAGTGTGGACAACTGCCCTCAAATGGCTTATTTGATAGATGCTGAGGAATAGCCACCACTAAGAGCAATTTCTGTTAGACTGGAAGTGAATTTGTTAGATAAAGAGGCAGTAAGGGCAGTGTACTCTGCCATCTCTAAAATGTATCTTCCTCTGGAAGTACTGGGCAGGCTGAAAATCAACACTTTACCATATGATTAGTACCACATGAAATTTTGATGGGTTTGGGTCTTTTTTCCTTCACTTTCCTTGCTTAGTATACATTTCCACGCTGCCTAAACGTTCAGTACTTCATGGCTGTGTGAAAGCATATTCCTGGCTTTGTAAGTATTTTTCCACCACTTTACTTCCTCTGCATAAAGTTGAGAGTCTGCAAATCACAGGTTATGTCTACAGTACAGCCTCAGAAGCTTTTGGAAGAAGTAAATAAACCTGCCTTTGAGTCCTGTCTTGCTATTACCAGTGCCTGAGCTATTGATTCCAAAACTCCCTCCAAACTGTGCAGTTAAGTGTCCACGGTCTTTACTGGACCCCAGGACCTCTGTGCTGTGGGACATCATCTGAAGGAATTTCCTGGTCTGCAAGAGCCCGTGGGCTATGCCTTTGAGCTGGATATGTATTCAGCACTTCGAGAAGGGAAGCTCTTACTAAGAAATGGGTAAGGCAAATCTGCATGGCTGAGAAATGATGGGAAGGATTTAGCATCTAAAAACCAACTGAAACTTCACTTCTCTGCTTACAAAAGCCATGGAAAAATTCATTTTCAAAAGATTGACTTAGTAACTAAATTGCTTTAGTTTATTAGTAACTAGTGAATGGGTGAGCTCACTGGCATCTGTAATCACCCAGGAGCTGAATCACACATGAAAGAATGTCACCACTCACACACAACTCGTACCCTTAGGTACGAGACTCAAGAATGATCTCTCTCATTCTTCACAAGCCCACGGGATGAACGTAAATAAAGACTTTGAAAAATTACAACACAATACCTTTAAAAAAATGTTCTTTCTCCTCTCCATCTCAACAGAGAAAAATACATTTTAGTCTACTGACCCTCACTTGCAAATTTAACCCAGAGTGCAATTATGAATTTACAATTTCTTAGTCGTGCAATTCAATGTGCTTGCCCTTTCCTTCTTCAGTTCTGCAGAGTCTCTCATCCTTTCCTTCACGTTTTCAAAGGTAGCACAGAACTTCAGTTCTCTGACTGCCTCTCTGATGCGTGGAGAGAGTAGGACAGCTTCCAGTTAAAGCCAATTGTAGTATGAAGCCTGACCTGCAAGGTCACCCCTGCAGATACCTCCCTCATACACTGTGCCATGGCAGCTACACTTCCACGTACGTACACCTTTAGTAAAGTTCCATTTTGTATTGGTATGGGACATAGTAAATATTTGGATACAATAATTAGAAGTAGCTGCAGCTAACTATAAATATCTCTTTCTGAATAATGCAAATCTTCTCCCCAAAGAAATGACTCCGTGTGTGTAGCTGTGTGATGGCAGAGTTCCCAAGCAGCTCTGAGTAGCGGGTAGGATGTGTGTGAAATTCTCACCTCCTACTATCCTGTCTTACACATTCCCTCCAATCCTCACAGGAAAAGCAAGAGTCTAAGAATGGCAATAGTGAAACGAAGAAAGCACAGCCAAGTCTATAAATATTTTTTCAGGACAAAAGGATTAAAAATTAGAAAAGTCATCATAACAAACCAGGTTTCTCAAGCTCTGCAGAAGCCTAGTGCTGGAAGGTCTGTATCCACAGGAACTGCTTTCCCCTCGTACAAACTTGGGAATCCTACAGTCGAAGAGCTCTTAAAATGAACGGGTTACAACACACAAGCTGAACTACTTCAGCTGAAGGAGCATGGAAAGGGGGGAGGAAGTAAAAAGAGAACCTTCCTCTTGTTATGCACAAGGTAACCCATACTCACTTAGCTACTAAACAAATTACTCTTGCTATCTTGGTACATTTGCTTATCTATCAGCCCAGGTCCTTCTGGAAACCATATGAGTGCAGAGCCTCAGGTCTTCTGAGAGACACAGTTGCACTGGAGTTCTCCTTCCCTGACTGCTGAAGATCCTTGAGTACTCTGCACTCCTCACCACGGTCTCGCTGCAAAACTTTCAGAGAGGCAGAAGGAATTCCTCGAATGCTAAATAATGTTAATACATGTGACTAGCATATGGCTTTGTGTTTTCTCTGGTAATAAACTCATCAATCCTGTGTCTCTCTAAACGCCCCTCTGTGAGGTGGCACTAATTCACTTACTTGTATGTTAGGAGAGCACACCCGTGTGCTAATAACAGATTAGCCCAGGAATACCAGTTAGATGATCAGATACCAATAGAAAAATGAATTGCAAAAATCTGGAATGTAAAAAAAAATAAAATTACCTTCTGCTGTCAAATTTCAAGATTGCATTAAAATGTAATAGTACAATTAAATGTATGTCAGCTTCCTTTTCTCCTCGCAGCACAAGAAGAGGGGCCAGCTTTCCTGAAAAGCACGCTGCGGTGCCTACAGGGATGGGAAGAGTAGGAAGTGCACAGAGCATGCATTCATCTCTAGCTGGTGGGAGAAACCTGGATTTTTCTTCTTTTACAAAAGCAAGCCGAAATGAAGACAAAAAGAAAGGGATTACCCTGTCATAGCAAGAAGATAACTTACTTTCTATCTCACTTTAATGTGCAAATCAATCCTCATGCTGTTCTTTGCCAGTTTCCACCGTGTTAGTCACCCTGGAACAGCTGGGAGCTCTCCTGCTGTTCCACCTGGCATTGGCTTAGGATCAAATGGGGTCATCTGTCAAACAGTATATGAGAAATAAATTGATGGAGGTCTTCCAAGGGGTGGAACCACATTCTAGTTGTGTGGGTAAATTACAGTGAAACAATGTAAGCCTCATTAGTTTGTTAATGAAGATTATTAAATAAACAGTGTACACATTCAAGGTCATTTCTGGACTTTTTTCTAGATGCCTGCTCCAATTTTCATATCAGGTACACTTCTAGGAATAAAGACTTATTTTTTTTTCAGGTGGCTGAAAATGTCTGAGCTGGAGAGTTCACTCCAGAAATCTCAGATTTCATTTAAACCAAAATAGTTTTGAATATCTAATGGTTTCTGACAAAAAATGTCTTTTTCTTTCACAGTTAAACACACCATTTGGGTTCTCAAAATCACTTTGGAGTTTTTTAGAATTCCTTAGCAATCTTCTCTGCACTTTAAAGAAAAAGAGACTTCTGCACATACTTGTAACAAAAATACAACACAAACGAGAGGTTGCCCAATTCCAAGCATCTTTTTAACTTATGCTCCATCTTGATTCAATCTGATAACCCTCCTGATAGCCCTTATCTTTACCACAAACTCTTTTTTACCCTTCTGTTATATTCCATTAAAGCATTCTCTTCTCAGATGCAAACAGCCACGCACCATGGCTGAAATTCCGGGATATTTATATGGGAGTCCTGCATGCAGGCAATACAATATTCTTCTTTCACAGCCAATCAATTGCAATTCTGCAAGCTTACACGTAAACTGCTGGGAAATCTTCTGCTCTAATATTCCAGGGCTATCAGCCAGTGTCCTCTCTGACTTTTAAATCCTATGTACAGTGCTATTGCAGTGATTTATCGCAATCACCCGTAACAACTTCGTGCATGGCTCAGCCAGTGCATCAGTTTTGTCATGCTCAACACTCATTTGTTTAGAAATTCTCTCATGCTTAATCAAATTAAGCATAATATCAAATAACCTCACTGAATTAAATGACTCACCCACATCTCCTGTGGGAAACAATTAAAGCTACTTCCCTTGCCAGATTATTCCTTAGCAGCTTTGAAGGCTACTCACACTTCCAGAGAGAAATGAATTTGGGTTCTTCAGAAGATCTGCACGGATACTGCATCCTTATGTGTGATCTATACGTGTGATCTGTCTTTAGGGCTAATTTAACAGCCTTTTGATTAAAATAATGAACTATTTACTGCAATTATGCATGTAGCATTGCTAAAAGTGCAGTGGGACTGGCAAAATCATGGAAAACATGTTTTGTAAAATAGAACCACTGAAGGAAGTCATGGTAAGAGGGAAGTGTTTCACTAACAGAGCAAATGCCTGCGGTTCAAGAACACATGATAGTACTTTTCTAAGGCAGCAAGCACATGTAACTCACTCCTCACAGCTTTTGCCAGGTGCTGAACAAATTACAGATCTTCCCAAAGAAAAGTTTTAACTCCATATAGAACATAAGTAAGCAGTAAGTAATACAAAGTCCATGCTTATAAGCATTTATAGAACAGGCATCTGTATCTTCAAAGGCATAAAGCTCTAATGTTTGGCACCTGCTGAGAATCTGAATTCAAAAGTGTTATGAATTTATTTCTGTAGCTACATCTTCCATTTACAGCAAAAGAAGGCATAGATTAAGATCTCTTCACTTATGTCATGAGAAAGCTGTCACTTTATGGGCCACATTCAGTATAGGAGAGCATCAAGAGGGATGCAGCTTTCAGTCTCGACCGTCTCTCAAACACCATCATCAGTAAGAACAGAAACCCTCTAGTGTCATCCTCCCTAGGTAAAAAAGGAAACCAGGAATTCCAGCCCTTCCTCTAATTCCATTAGCACCTATGTTCAAATAAAGGGAACAGCCTTTGGTCTTGGAGAAACAGATCCTTGAATCATGAGGTCTTCACAAAGTAGCTGGGTTTTATTCCCATTTCACTTCCTATTGTATGAACTCATATTCACTCAGACCAGGCCAGTGCCACTGTTGAAAATGAAGTTGTTTTCCTTCCATTTAAAGAGAAAATGATCATTTGTGGTTATTCTGCATATTTAAAAAACAGTACCTCCTCCTATCTCTTTTTGCTCTTAAACTCTTGTGCAAATTAAAGACAGCCATTCCCTTGGGAAGCTCTTTTAATTATCTATACTTCCAGAAAGTATTCCCTGCAGTTTCTTCTGACACTTGGAATACCTTACCTAAGGATTTTCATATGCATCTGTATTCTTTTACCAAAAATGTTAATCAAGCTACATGTTTTGCAAAGAAACTTTACCAATATCTAAGATCCCCTTTCCCTGGATGTTACCATTCTATGGGATTTTCAGGTCTGATCAGATTTTAAAAATATAACCCTCCCATGGGAAAAAGGTCTACTTGAAAAGATACATTTCTCCTTCTCTGCTGCATCATAATTGTTCATTTCTGCAGTCAAAAAAATCAGTAAATGTTGATGGCTGAGCTGTTTTTTTTGTGCTACATAATTTTCCATCAGAACCAGCTGGCTGACAAGGTACAATAGCTGCTGAGCTTTACGACTGAGTAGAGGCCAACAAATAACTGAGTGTGAGAGCTGGCATTACTCAGTGCCCACTACCTTCCAGTGATAAGCATAAGGCTGAAGTTGCCTCCTGTAATTCCCTTCTCAAGATATACATGTACGTATCTCAGCCTTTATTTATACAGGCAAACTGATCTCATTTTTTCTTCAGAGTTCTTGTTCCTCTCCATAAATCTAAAATAATCCAAATGTATGAATTTATTACACAACTGTTTCAGCCTGTGATGCAACAGCTGTTCTTTGCTTTGTTCTTTACATAATCATTAATGAAAATTTAGTGCACCAAAAGAGACTGGTTGGCTCAGGGAACAGTCAATGAGAAGTGGATACTTTCATCATTAGGTCATCAATTAGGTTGTAATTTGGCTTCCTACTCTTAATTACAAGTTCACTGCAGCGTTACTGCTATTGGTCTTGTCTGGTAATAGGAGCTGCAAAGCTGTCCATGAGTTACCAGCAGATCCTGACCTTGCATACATTGTTTGAAGTAAATGAAATATGTTGTGCCAAGAAGCTGGAAATAAATGAGGGAAGTGCAAACTGCAAAACTGCAAGGGCATCTCTCTCACTCTGAAAATCCAGGGAAAAAAAGAGAGTACAAACAAAACGCCTTGAAGTACTGACTGATGTCTGACTGCGTGTAAAGTGTTTTGTAATTCCAACTGGATTGTTAAGGGGAGGAAGAAAGTAACTCCACTAATATCCTAAGTGTCCAAATCAGAATTGAAGTCGCATGATCCCGAAGAAGCAAATTAGATTCACACATAGACAAATTAATCTAGATAAAACCACATTCCTTGTGAGAAAAATAATTGTAACTGAACTAGAGCAGCAAGGACTTTACTAGGTACGGGATGAAAAGCTATTGCATTTTTCAGCTTGTGCTTAGCCATAAACAAACTGTATAATTCTGGAATTCATTTAATCTTGTGGGTACCAGATTTCATGGATTTGTGTTGGTAATCACCATCGCTAAGACAAGACAGTACTCAGGGAACACTGGTGAGTTTGGGTCAGTATCCAATTACGCTCCTAATGTAACACAAAGCATTAAAAAGTATTACTAGAAGTAGCGTCAGAATAAAAATTAGGAAAACAACATTCAGTGAGGATCAAATGATGCAAGAGCAGACCTTGAACACCCCTAAGGACAGAATGGATCTAAACAGAAATATCTGATGGATTACAAAGAGGATACAAGTTTGCAATGCAGGACTACAGGAAAGGAGATGGCTGTAAATTCATGCTAAGTGTGCACCGCTGTTGATCGCCATAAACAACTTCCTTACAGAATCAATGCTCAGGGAGAGGATGAAGCAATCTACAGAATTTGTGTATGTGGGATTATCAGTAATACATCGGATTATTTCGGGTAAGCATTTTCTCCAGTGCATCCTTTAGTAAAGATGAGCCCATACTCCTGCCCTGTCTTGACAGGTTTTCTAACAGGATGCAGAGTGGGAGTTCATCTGTTCCCCTTACTCTGGAGTTATCTCTTCCAATAAGAGAAACCAACAGAAATAAAATAAAATAAAATAAAATAAGAAGAAAAGGAAGAAAATGACCACTTTCAGATGTCTTCCCTTGGGAGAAGAGTTCTACTTTGCAGAGGGAGCACACCAGTACAATAGTAAACCATCACTCACCAGTTGTTAAAACACTGGTTTGTATTCCAGACCATCTCCTTTTAAAGAAGCATGCAGAGTTTTTCTGAATAAGAGCATTTTGGCCCTTTTTTTACAGTCCTGCCAGACCACTTGTCCTCTGACAGTGGTTACTCTCCTTGTAAGGACTGTGCTATGCTTTGCTGACATGGTAAAGTCACTCTACTTTAGACAGTAGTATCTCAAAGCATTACTGTCTGTTGCAAGTCATACACATCCTGTTGCAAAGACCTGAAGCTAGAAGTAGTGAAATTACCCTGAGAAAATAAGATACTAAACTTTGGAATAAAGTGATGAATCACTATTTGAGACTTTCAAAATACCACGAAGTATGATGCATGTAATAGTATGTTGTTTTGGAGTCTACCTAGAAATGTTATTGGAGTTTAAAGACAGGGTCAAAAGAAAAAAAAGAGTATGCTTAAAATTCATGGTTTAGCAAAACCTGCCCAATATAGTAGAATAACACCCCAAATAGTACTAAAAAAAAAAATAAAAATCAATAAAATTGGGTAAACTAGCAGGTGAATATTTCTGCATTAGATCTACATAGCAATTGTTCAGCCCCAGCCCAACAGCAGCTACAATCCATAGGGGAAAACTCTGTGGGAAACTCTTAACCTTGGAAAAGGCAGAGGTGTGGGCAAACTCAAACTTGCTGTCAAGAGTCAAGGTATATGATGTCACAAGTAGAATTTTCTAAATACACTGGGAAAACAACAAAAAAGGCTTTTCAGCAATGCAATTTAAACCAGGGTGAAAGTGTGAATAGTGGTACACTGTGTTTCCAATATATTCCATTACAAATTTGTTCTACCTTTCCAGGAAAGACTTTCACCACCTTTTTGAGCTTATTGTTAGGAACTTAATCCTGAAGGTGACATTTGCAAAGCCAAATAGATTTTTTTCTTTTTTCCTGTCATTATCTTTTCCAACTAACATTTTTTCTGTCATTGAAAATTAGTGTTTCAGAAAGTTACAGGTGAAATTCTGAAACAACAATTGCTCTCCAATGTGATAAAGCAGTTTCAGACATAAAATATCTTCCAGGGGACACTCTCTATTGAGATCAGCTTTTATGTTTAAGAGCTACAAAATATCTGACGTCTCCCGTGGATCACCCAGCAAAGTGTTTGCTATTTATAAACTAGTACCTGTGAGCAAGGAAGTATCTTCTCTTTTGAACTCGATACGTTTCTGAAGAGGATCCCCGCCTGCTACTGATTTTTCCATTCTTTGAAGAATGAGCAAGTTACTTGATGAATTTTATTCAGGGTGCTGAATTCTCCATTGCCTGAAATCTTTACAGCAGATCTCGACATATTCTTCAAAATACACATTCTACCTCAAAGGAAAATTGCAGATTTTGATGCAGAAATTGCAGAGTGAGATTCTTTCTCCTACACCATAAAGGAAATCAAATTATATGACTCAGACTGTCCCTTCTGATCTTAAAAATTGGCTCTCTCTAATCTACTAAATGCTAAAAGGACGAGTTTTGTTACTTGTTCTCATAGGATTACAAATGCTTCTCACAAGTATTCAATGATAAAATACTGGCACATCTTTAAATTTCCTTAGGGTGTTTGTGTTCAAGGATAAAATGTTAAGTAACAAGATTACTCTTATACTGTAAAAACCAAGTGTTTATAGATTCAGCTCTTGACATGCTGTGAAACATGTCAATGAAGATGAATGGAAGCAAGCACTTTGACTCAGAGATCACTTTGAAATTCCACCTGCAATAATCCAGTAAGTTACATACTACAGTAAAAGAACATTTATTTTTGCTTATAATTTGCTTAAAATTCCAATTTAGCACAAGATGGAGAAATATGAAAGGAAATAACTCGTGCTTTGATTACTCAGAATATAGATTGTTCTGGAAGAAAGCAGATGTGTTATCTAAATGAATATGCTCTCTCCTTTAAGATTACTGGTCTGTATAGATTATAGCATTTTATTTCTGGACCACTCTAAATCACTGACTCTTTTTAAACTTTTCTCAAAAGCTTTTCATTCATTTTTATCATTGGTGATTCTGGACTTCAAAGATCCAGAAGGAATTGGAAGCATATTAAAATAAATTAAAAATATACATATATATAAAAAGAAAAATGAAATTCCAGTTCAACTTTCTGAGTTTTTTCTTCACCAAACGAACTTTTCCTATCTAAGTGCAAATCCTGCATTTACTTGATAAATTTCAAGACCTGAATTTAGTTTGAGAAATACATCAAGTAGACTGATAATTTTCTTACCATAGTAGGAGAGAAGTACAGTACAAAATTACTGTACAGCAAATGTTCACTCACATGCTTTCTAGGCCTTTTGCTTTCTATCAGTCCTAGCATGATACAATGCAAGACCACTAGTGTATTAGAGATTTCAGGTGATCTTCACACAGAAAGTATATTCTTGACATAGTCCACATATCTCAGTTGCAGCTCGCAGAGCCTGACAAACAAGAAGCTTTTTTTTCTTAAATTGACAAGTAAAAGCACACTTTTTAAAACCTTGGCCTATTTCAGTCTCGGGATTCTGACACTGAACACAAAATTATACAGATAATTATACAGAGCTGTTAACCAAGCTTGCATGTTATTTCATTTATAAGTGTCCTACACTTCTGAGGGTATTTCAGAGTTGGCCTAGAATATAAAGATTGCAAGTGTGACAATTTGCAGGTTAAAAAGCAAAGGTGTAACAAAATAAAACCCACGTACCATCTCTTAATTCTTTGTAATTCACACAAATGTCATCTCCCTCTTTTACTCTGTAGGGTTTATTGATGTTTCTTATATTTGATTGAAAAAAAATCCATGTACAGATACTCATGCTATCCCTATTCTTAAGAGTAATATACTATCATTTGGGCTCATTTAAAATAAAACAAGACACTGGTAAATTGTATCAATGATATGATAAATTTTATCTTTAAAGATTTTAATTTTCATTATCTTTCCTGAATGTGTCAAATCTTTGCCACAGTACTATTCTATTCCACCGTGCTCGATAGGCAGTAGAAACTGAAAGTGGGCAAAGAAAAGGAGGAAGAGGTTCCTCAAGAAAGAGTAAAATGGAAATTTTTCACTACTAAACCCTTTGGTTTTAAGCATGTAACGTCTTTGAATGTCCCACACAGTTTAATCACTGCCTTTGAAAGATGTTTCTTTGGCACAACAGAAGAGGGAGTTTGCCTGACGTGCTATTTCACCTTCTTTCCATTTGTTAATAAGATTGGTTCTGTTGATCTTTTCCCCCCACTTTTTACTAAGAGCTGTTTACACTGCTTGATTTTGTTTTAGCAAATACTGAATAATACCCCTCTTCATGATACACCTCCACAGTTAGAGCTACTTGGGCAAAATGTGTCCGTTATCTTTTGATAAAACCAGTATTTTCCAGGGCTAAGAAACACAGTCTCAGACCAGCCCTAACTGGAACGCACTGACTTACAAGACAGCTGTAAGCTGCACTTTGGCAGGAGCACTCAATTTCAGTCAGCAAAAGGTCCAGTTGCCTGAGTAGCAACACAAGCAGGGACTTCTTAAAAAATGAAATGTAGCTTTCAAATTATGAAATGTAAAGTTAAACATTCAGAAGACTCTTAAAAAAATTATTTCATTAAAACATATATTTAAGAAAAGCTATTTTTACTGGTTGCACTGATCTCTTTGTTACTGCAGATATCCTTACCCAGCAGGTTTTTAATGCATGGTTTACCTCCTCTTTCAACAAGAGTTCTGTCTGCCAGCATCACAGGAGCAACAGTTGGACTTTATGACAACTGTGTGTAACTTTCTTCTGAATATAGCTTGTCGTTGTTCCTTCCAGCAGATAAAAGAAAAGCCTCTACCATGAGAGCAGGAAGCTACAAGCACCTACCAGGAAATAAACTGCTTCCAATATTTATCAACATTCTGGTTTTCCAGTGCTTGGTGTCTATGGTGCTGAACATACCCACATATTACAGCCCCAGATTTTGGCCTTCTGAAGAAAGCAGGATTAAATGACAGTGCTGAGAGCCCAGTTCCACCATGTGTGGAACAGCCGAGTTCTTGATAAGCAAGCAGCTTTCAGGTGTTGATGGTGGGGGGCTTGGTGGTCAGGCAGCTCAATATGAGTGAACAGGGTGCTTCTAAGGCAAAGAAAGCCAACTGGGTGCTGAGTTGCAGCAAGAAGGGCATCACTAGTAGAGACAAGAAGTCATTGTGCTGCTCCACATGGTGCTTGTCAGGCCACACCCGAACACTGTGTTCGGTTTTGGTCCACACTACAGAGATGTGGACAGGCTGGAGAGGGTCCAGAGAGAGCCACAAAGATGACCAAAGGACTGGGACACCTGCCATATAAGGATGGCCGAGACAACTGGGGTTGTTCAGCCTTGAGAAAGGAAGGCTTACGGGAGACCTTATCATCACCTTCCAGTATTTAAAGGGTGACCACAACAGAGATTTCCTTTTCACAAGGAGTCATGTGGAAAGGGGGGGGATAATGGGTACAAATTACTACTGAGGAGATTCCCATTGTACACAAAAGAAAAAAAACAATTCACCATAAGGACAATCAGCCACTGGAATCATCTCCCCAGGCAAGCACTGGATTCCCCAACACTGGGCACTTAAGATTCAGCTGGAGAGAGTGCTGGGCCATATTCTCTAGACTGTGCTTTTCCCAAGAAGGGTTGGACAAGATGATCCTTGAAGTCTCTGCCAAGCTGGTACTCTTATCCGTCTATGATTTTCACAGACTTTGTATTATTTCAGTATTGGTTCAATGTCTCTAAGGTGCTTTTCATTTAAGTATTTGCTTGTGTTCAGTCATCATGTGCAGAAAATTAAACCCGATTATGAATTATGTAGCCCTAAAATGTATACACACGTATTTTAAACCAATGTGTCTCTGTTGATGACTTAATCTTCCTGTTCTATCTCAGCATCAAAAGCGTGGTACTGGCTGCAGCAGTTAAGTAGTAGAGTGTGAGAGGGCTGTCAGCATTATTCAGAGGCCAGTTCCTTAATCCCCTTTCTTGGAGACTGAAATCTTGTCATTTCAGACTGTACAAGGTTTCAAAGGGCAGATCAATTTTTATAAAGGCACTGGGGATGCTTCTGCATGGTAGCTGTAAGAAAACATTCTGTTTATGTATCTTACTTGCCAAGCAAATATGCAGTGATGCATTCCTTTTATCACTTCCAACACTCCTTGCAATTTGCCCAGTGAAGCCCTCTGACGGAGGGGAAATGTGTCACAGTGTCACCTCCAGTACACGAGTCTGCACAGCGCTGTTTCCTTGGGAAACAAGATCACCAGCTCCCTCTCATCTCTCCCATATGTCATTCTAAAATCTAAACAGTTTGCCAAGAAAAAACTATCCACAACAGCTGCTTCTTCAACACGAAAAGCTTTAGGCCAGCATCTTGAATGAAAAGGTTCCATGGGCCTGAATTTCTGACTGTATCATTAATTTTTACAGTGATACACATTTGAAAAAGAGACCTGTCTTTAGAGGCATGGAGCTGCTTCTTTGAAAAGCAGTGGCCATGGCTTACAATTTTTACAAGCCATTAACGGACAGCTAGTGGCACTTCCTGACAGCCTTCGGTTTGGCTGGGCTTGTGGGGACAAATGAAGAGGCTTTAACATTCTCATTCATTCAGTTGCGGGGCATTAATGGGAAAGCTCCAAGTCACACAGTTTTTCCATATCTGTGTATCTAAAATACACCTAAACAAGTAGACTTCATGCAGTTCATAATTTAGTATTTACAGAAACATCCAGAAGGCTTTTGGTTGTTTCCCCCTCACCTCCAGACTAACATTCATTTCTCCTTCGTGGCCAGGTTGTGCTGAATACTTGTTATGCATTGAAGAGTTCCGAGGACTCCTCTTGATCCTTCTTCCTAAGGAAGTTCAAATTTCCTAAAACATGGGAAACTGCCAGAATTCCCCATTTCCACCTTTCTTCCGTGGCCTTTACCGCAGAGCGGGGACGTTGGTGTTTCACCAGAGTGCTGTGGGATTTTAGCACTCTTGGGCAGACTAAGTTGGGCACATCCCCTCTAACGAATCCTTCTGGCTCCACCACAGCACTCTGCGAGGCAGAATTCTATTGCTTATCCTACATATGGTGCATAAATTCCATACTAAATGTGTATTTGCTACGTGACTCTAACTAGAATGGAAATGCATGAAATATGTAAGTGGGAAGCTTTCAAATCAGGAAACAGGTGTCAAAGTTGCACTACTTTTGACATTTAAAATCTACTCATTTTCTTCAGATATAATCACTTTTAATGAGCTCCAACTATGAAACACTAAAACAGGATTTTAAAAGTGAAAATTCTATTTTTTGCCTGCTTTGCCAGTTTTCTAATAACCTGATCCATTAAATTCCTTGCAGAATTAATTAAGATACAGAATTTAAGCCTGATTAATAAATACCAACTTTATTAATGAAAACTTTGGTTTTAATTGTTAAATAGGAAACAAATTAAAATTAAAACATGCAGAGCAGGAAATGCAATATCCTTTGATGTTCCAACCCATTCGTTTATTGCATTAATTTTCAAGTCATTTTACTTGACTTTTGCTCTGATAAGCACCCCAAAACTTGAAGAAATTAGCATATTCTTTCTACTTAGGCAAAGCATAGTGGCCCTTTCTATTTACTTTCTTATTTAGAAATTAACCCCATTGCTGCTGCCTTTACCTTTTCATGCCTTTACCCATCTGTGGATTCTTTCCTCCATTGAAAAAAAGTATAAATTCTAGAGAGAGAGGTCAAAGTGTAAATGGCATTCAAAGTCTTTAAAAAATAGACTTAAATACAGATTAAACAATTTATAAAATTTCCCCTACTCCAAGAAGAAATTTACTCAATACATATAATGAAATTTGTATTCAATACATGCAGTTGAGGAATTATTTATTACTGGACAATAACTGAATTATTAGTAAAAAATGCATCCTTAAAACTGGCTTCCTTCATTGTTGAGGCTAAACAGAGAATTCTCTGGACAATTCTCATGCACGGCTTTTATTTGCATGAGTGATACATTTATTCCTAGCAGGCATTTGTTTATTGTGGATGCAGAAAGGACAGGGGAGATGGCTGTCTCTGCTGTGCCTGTAGAGCTTCCTCCTTAGACCGTCACCCCTGCAATCCTGGCCATTGTGATTTAGCAGTGGGGACTGGGCAGCAGGGCAAGAGACCTTTAGGAGAGGCACGTCTGGATAGCGGGGCCTCTTGGCACTCAGCTGCCAGCCTCACTACTCTACCAGGGTAATCTAATGACATTTGAACAATCTGAGACATGGTGAGCACTCTGGAGCTCATTTTGTACCTCAGCCCGGTCCTGCAGCAGCACTGCAGGAGTACGTGCCCTAGAGTATGCAGTTACAGGCTGTGCACAGGGCAGGGGGCAGCCGTGTTCCCCTCAAGGACTTGTCTCTGCACGATGCAAGCATTTGCATAGAATCATGGAACCATTTATGTTGGAAGAGACCTTTAGGATCATCTAGTCCAGCTGTTAACCCAGCACTGCCACGTCACCACTACACCTTGTTAGTAGCACCACATCCGCCTGTATTTGAATACTCCAGGGATGGGGACTCCACCACCTCCAGGGCAGCCTGGTCCAGGGCTTAGCAACCATTTTGGTGAAGAAATTTTTCTTAATCTCCAATCTAAACCTCCCCTGGTGCAACCTAAGGCTGTTTCCTCTCATCCTATCATTTCTTACTTAGGAGGAGAGACCAAGAGTCACCTCACTACACCCTCCTTTCAGGTGATAGGGTTTCCCCTCAGCCTCCTTTTCTCCAGGCTAAACAACTCCAGTTCCCTCAGCTCCTCAGTGAACAGCTAGGTGTGACATCAGACCCTGATGACTTTGCATCTCTGCTTTGGGTCTCCAAGTACAACAGACCAACCAATGCACTCCTCTTGGCGCCTCCGAGTCAGCCCTTCTAGCAAAGGGAATGGTTTGCCCCCAGCAAGAAGAAAAATGGGCCACAAAGTGCCATGTCTATCACAAAGTTCTAACTTGAAACCATCATGATGCACTCTTCTGAGAAGAACTGAGAATAAATTGCCTTTTTCTTAATTATCTATCAAATCTACTGTCATCTGATTTCCCCTCATTTCTCTCAAGGACTCAGATATGTAAGAATGGCCAGGGGGATAGGACATTGTTTTCCCTGACATTTCAACACTGGTTTTCTCTCCTACATTAGCTAAAATTGATGTTCTTAATTGACTGCAACTTCATTCTCTTCAGCAGAAAACATGTCCCTCCTTTCATTACTGGTTTTAGACTAAAATAAAGCCATTAAGTCTTTGTTTTTACTATGTGTTATCCAGGTGTTAACACACAGGAGGAGAAAAAAACCCCAAAACAAAACCACAACCAAAAAGGCAAGCGAATAATACACAGAAACCACAATTGCATTTTGGTTTCCAACAATTCTGACATCACCATGTAAAATTGTATCTTTTTAGCCGAGATTTCACAGAGCAGAATTTAGCATGTGTGCAGCTGAAACTGAACATCACCAAGCTACCATCAAATGCATTACCAGCTGAATGCCTAACAGGACCCCAAGTTGCTCTCTATGCATTTCACACAGGAGATATATTAAATCAATTAAAGCTTTATCTAGACCAAAATTCTATGACCTAATATTTATGAAATTGATTCTTTTCTCTTTTCTTTTTCTTAAAAAAGCCCAGTAACCAAACACTGCCTCGGAATTATTTCAAAAGCTATTCAGTATGCTTCAAAAAACAGACAAGGAAGCACCAGGTGGCTATTTGTATTGGTTAAAATGAAAAAGATCTCCTGGTTATCCTTCTGATGAATCCAGCCACTGCAGAAATTAGCATGAAAGGCTAACTCATGCAAAGAGGAATGCATAAATGAACAATGAATTATACAGCATAGAAAAGACATCATTTTTATTTATTCTGAGCCTGATTCCGGATGCTCTTATTCATCACAGCATCCTCATTCAAATCAAATGGTAAATAGAAAAATAAAACTTGTCATATTGGATCAGATCCAGGATATGTTATTCCATCTCTGAAAATGGTATGACAAGAGCAGGCAGATAGGGAATGGCCCTTTGTAAAAAAAAACAAACAACAAAACAAATTATCAGCATAGGTAACGATATTAGTGCCCGGTTTGAGTGAGAACAGAACTAATTCTGCCCAATGGTTTTACTTCTCAGCTCAGTTCTCCTGACTCCCTGCACTGCCTGAAGTCAGCAGCCTGTTTGCCCAGGCAGTGTCTNTCTAGTTTTATTCTGACCTCTAACAAGTTTGGCTTTTACCTGAACACCTAAGTACTGTAATTTCTAAAATTTGGTTTTGTTATGAACATTCTAGGTATTCCTTATGGTCACAGAAATACCCAGATCTTTTTTGAACCTTTAGCTTGATCCACAATCCACTGTAGTCAATGAAAAGACTTCCAAATTACTTTTGGCCAGTCTGTGCCACGAGGCATACCAGACTTCCACTCTTCTGATGGTCTAGATCCCAAGCCTGCAGCCCAGCACAGCTTTTTTCCAGATCTTTCTGTACGTTTTCTTCCTATAAAATCAAAGCCATGCATACACAAGGAAAAGAACCAGTGTACACTCAGGGCTGGCCAGATAAACGGCTGGGAGAGAGCAAGAACACGCCCCAGGACCCAAGCATATCTGGGAGTACTTCCAAGCTATCAGTTTAGATGTAGTTACTGTAATTTAGCACTGTGGAAACTTTAGCTGGGGCTAAGCTTCAGTTCCACTGCTGGGGAGCCATAACAAAGTCGTACGTGTTCTGGTTCAGTATTCACCAAGGCCAGAGCTATCTGGTAGGTGACTCAGCACCATTTATTTACTCTCACATCACCCCTGCCTTGCCATTTTGTGAGCGTGAGATCTGATTCTCACAGATGTCCATTGATCTGCTGTAGCAGAGATAGTTTTGAAATTCTGGGGACAGTTAGAGCTACACCTTTGTGTAGGTGTACCACCAGCTATCTTTTGACCCTCTCCTCATTAGTAAGCAGGGTATGGCTACAAAATGTGCTGACAGTTTATCCAGATACTAATGAGTTACTGAAATAAGATGGTCTTCAATTATTGACCAGTAGCTAAAACGTACTTGATGGAAGCTGGAGAAAAAGCCTAATCAGGTAAAGAGCACAAGTTTAAGTGTGCATTGGAGCTTTCCAAAAACTCAGTAAAATCAATGTTTTCCCTAGGCAGGAAAATAAGAATAGGACCTTGGTGGATAGCTTCATAAATGTTGGAAGAGAGCTGATTTCCAAATTCCAGGGGTGTTATATCAACGTCAAGGACCAGATTAATATTAATGCCTCCAGCTTGTACAATTCTGTAGCATAGGAAGGAGGGAGTCTCACTGGATAGACTGGTTTAGCTTGGCTATTGTCTACTAGGCTATACCAAGAATTCTTCACCCAGGCTACTCAGATAACTCTTCTATACATGCTGAACCTCTATAGGTTTTAGCTTTATAAACTCTTGCTCTGGATAATGAATTGCACCATGATCTAGTGCCAGCTGACAAGCCTTTAGAGGATCTCCAACATATCTATTTGTTAACTGGGTATTTCTAACACTCAGCACCACAGTACCAAATTCTATGAAAATTTATTTTTGCCTAAATTACTTAATTGATTGTATATTAAAAATTAAGAAGGAACATCTAAAAAAAACCCCAACAAACTATGCTGCCTATGAGCTAATCTTTATCTTCTGAGCATTACATATGAATATACTTGAAGATAATTGTTTTCAGTTTCGAAAGAAGCTTGTGATGTTTCACTCAGGCTCCAGTTGGCTTCCTCGGAGGACTAAACTCAGAAATGCATTATTCTGACAGCAGGAGCAAACAAACTGATAAGCCCTCTGTTGGCATGGCAACGCAACACTCAAACTAATTCAGATCTTTTGTAATGACAACAAAATATTCTATTCGAAAAATGTGGTAGTGAAGAATTATTTCATTCCAAAAATTCTTATTTTGGGGTTGGCCTTTTTTGTGGTTTTGTTTTGACAGGTCATATTAAACAATCCTGTTTCAATGTAGGCTGGTTTCTTTGGATCAATGTTTGTACAACCCCTTTTCACTCTTTCCTTTCATAGCATGACTGTATTCCCACCTTGATGTTTACCATTGCTCCTGAAAACTGCTATTGCAGATGGGTCTCAGTGTGCCAGGTAATTAACACCTTCTGCCTCTGTTCAGAAGCAGAAGAGTGAGTACGACTCCTGAAAACAGCACTAGGGATTATGAGCTTATTTCCCTTTAGTTTTTACCCATGTCAGAAAGAAAACCAAGTAAGGATGATATTTTAGAAATCTCCACTGAACGGTGTAGGTGCTGAACAGACAAGCAAGGACAGAGCTCCAGCTAGAAATCATGAAGTCTGTGGTTTCAATGAAACTGTGCAGAAGAAAGATAGAGACTAAATGAAGTTATATTTGATATATGCTGATTAAAGATACTTAGGACTTAAAATAATCACGGACAAGCCCTTACAACAGCATGGACTAGCAACTAGAAAACAGTTTACAAAAGCATAGTGGAATACGAGACAACTTCCATCTCAAAGAGCAGCTTAGAACTCTCTTGTACATATCCCTTATCTTTAGAGAAGAAGGACGTTCCTTCCTGAATCACAGTTGTTTTCTACAAAACTATTGGCAGAACTGATCAGACTTGTTTCACACTGTCCAAAGCCAGGTTTATGCTGTTTCAGCCCTCTCAGTTTCCTGGCCTAGAAGACAAAGAGGCAGAGACAGTCTCAACTTCAAAGGACTTACTGGTCTGACACTGGACAAAAAGGAGAGGAAAAACAAGGTGCAGAAGGGCAGAGCAATTTATCCAAATTCAAACTGCAAGTAAATTGATACAAGCACACCCAAGGGAAGAGACCAAGAACAGTCTCAGCTCTAAATTGCCTGTGATTCAAGAAACCTTGCAACTGAAACCAAACCCAACCCCACTGTTCTGTTCATAGCTCATCACGGAAGGGCAACAACCCTTTCAACTGCTCCAATGGGTTTTGAAAAGGCTTTTAAAATAGAATGCAAAAAGCATTAATAGCCTTGTACTTACTGACAACTGTCCTGAAAGGCGTGCAGTTGGGAAATCACCTTGCTCACGTAAGCAGAGAACTGATTTGGGGTGGGTTCTCTGCCCGTGCTACGGGCGGGCTACTCACCCATTCAATACCAGAAGTGCCTCTGACACATTACTGTTCCATAGGGGGATTTTCATCAAAGCTTCTACTGGAAATAAAACTCTGGAGGACACATTGCATTCTTTTCATCAGGAAGATGATGAGTTCTACTGTCAATAGTTTGTAACTCTTGTTTTGTGGTTTTGTCCATCACAGCATCACAAATGAGAGTACTGATGAGGTTTCTTTCCTCATGCTCACACCATTCCTTTGATTACTTTGGTAAGAGTTTGGGCAATTTAAGTACTGCAATTTGTAGACCGAATCATGCTGGGACTACTGACATCTAGTTTAAGAAATGAGTTCTCTAACTACTGCTCTGGCTTCTCTTTGTGTTGGAGGCAATTTTTCCAAAGTAATTTTTTTCTTTGGTGCTTTTTTTTTCCTTTGGCACTTTCATATAGCTAACTTTCCATCATTTGTATTTGTCTTGTGTTCTGGTGTCACTAAATGAGATTCAGTTTAGAGCTAAGGTTGGAGACAACATGTACACGGTGAAAGGCAGGCAGCAATAAGAAAGGGTGGAAAAAGCCCATTCCCTGAATCTCAAATCTCTCTCCTTCAGAGGCAAACCCACATCCTTTTAAAAATGTTATTTTATAGGGGAAGCTATTACATTTGGAAACTGGATACAATATGCTGTTTATCCTTAAACAGCTTGGTGTTTGATCCTTTCCTTTTACAGGTCCTTTTTCTCCCTATCTATGTGCAAGTGTCATTCAGCTTTTCTTAGGGGTTATAGATGCCTGATAGTATTGTACAACAAATACCTGCCTGATCTATCATCTTTCCATCACACTTCTGACTCGGACTGAATTACATTAAAGTTGTGAAAATTAGGTTCCAGTCAGGCTTCTCACCACACTTTTAAGTTCTAAGTAAAAAGAAACACCCACAATAAAGGATGAGAAGGAAAGAATGTAGAATTTAAATCAACTTTTAAATTAAACATGAGAAAAAATTGCAGAACTTCTTTCAGTTATTTAGAAGACCCAACCTTACATTCTAGAGAAAGTAGGGCGAGCCCACAGATCCCCAAGTTTGTCCTTGAATTTCCTGCAGTCGTTTGCTCTCTTAGCTATGACCAGTCCCATATATCACACAATTTGCAATTATTTACACCAGTGCTACTGGGAATCCAGAAGAAAAATGCAGGCACTGGACATTTTCAAAAGCAAGACCATGTAAGAGCTGAGCAGAAGGACTAAAGGAAGGTAGTTCCCAGCTCCCTCTGAAAGCTGCTTTTCTTGAGATCCTATTCAGAGATTTTGGTTATTTTACACTCCATTTTATTTGCATTTAATTCTAAAAATCAAGCCTGGTGGTGAAAAATGCCAAGGAGAAATTCTATACTTGTCAAAAAGTGAATATATTTGTACATGCATAAAAAGCACATGAGTATTCAGAGATACTATGACTATTTATACACATATATTTTTCACTTCTTTGAGGTATTTTTTAAAAGGCTTTGAAAGATGTAACATGTGAACATTAAGGTTAGCAGCTTCTACCTGGCAGACATAAAAAAGTATTTTCCATTGACAGACAGAGATGACTGCAGATTTTCAACCTCTGCTACCTAGCATGAGAGATGCCAGAGATGCTGGAGCAGACATCTAACTGGTTAAATCTTTCTGCTTGCATTTCCTTGTCTAATTTGGCTTGACAATTTGCAGCCCTGATTTTCATGTGCTGATAGAAGTGGTGAGGTTTCTGTGTGAATATACTGATGTGTGTTCATTTTTTAGGTTTTGTTTGATTTTATTTTTCTGTAATTTGAAATGGTTTCTGCGCTGCTGGGAGTTTGGCTGCTTCTAACTGATCAGCAGGGAACACATCTATAACCTTTTTTCACTGTCTTCATAAGAGACTGGTAGCATGCAATGGCCTACAAAATTACATCACAATACTGGATCGGTGGGGTTTTTCCATGAAAACATGGACATGGTCAGCATCTTCACCTTCAGCTCCATTCAGTCAGAGGGAAAGAATAACCAGCCCCATAAAGTTAAACAGAATGGGAAGCCACAGGGGATGCACCAGGCTTTCCAGCACAAGCCCAGAGAAGCAAACGGTGGATTCATGATGAATGAGACACTGAAAATTGCACAGGGAATAAGGGACAAGAAGGCTCACTCCTGGCAGATATGGAGATTCCATCTGTGGCAATGAGACATATACACGTTAGGCAGAAAATACCCAAGCAATAAGAGGATAAAAGAACACAGGAAGGGTTTTGAGAAAGAACTAAGACAGACCTAAGATGAAAGGGGCACAAAATCTTCATGAAACCTTCTTAACATCCATTTCTTTCAACTCACATATGCTAGGTTCCTGAGCTTCCAAGCATGTCTGAAATAAGATCCCATTTTAACAGTGCAAAGCAACTCTGGGCTACTGAAAAACATTTTTCTCCTAACCCTTGCTAATGCATACCTAAAACAGGATCCACTTCTAAACATTATTCTAAGAAGTCTGCTGTGAGAACTGCAGATAAGCTGTATCAGCTTACAATATCCTTTAATAAACCATAAAATGCAAGTGGTTTACCACTTTAAGGCACAGAAATTACTTTTTAAAACCTTCTATTGAATTTAGACGAATGTCTTAGCATCTGAGATTGCCAAGAGCACAACAAGATCACCTAGTACTGTAATATAGCTGGATTTCCTAGGAAAAAAATAGTAGCTGCTGATGGAATTAACCTTTCTACTCAAGCAGAAACACTATTTATCCTAAGGACTGCCTTTCTGTAGTCAAACTGTTAATGCAGTGGTAGGAACAATAGGATACTCCTACAGCATCTCTCTGAAGCAGACGAGGCTTGAGTGGCATGGAGCAGAGGCGCAGGAAAGCATCCTGCAGGGATAATGATGTAAACACAGCCCTTCAACAGTTTGATTCCTGATGATCTTAGGCTAATCTTCTAAAAACTTAATCAAGAGGCATAGAGTATCTTTTTATTAGAAGGAGAAAGGAGACAACTGGAAAAGGGAGGGATGCTAGAGAGCAGACAACCCTAAATTAAAATGGTATATGGAAGAAACCATTCAAATTCTAAATTACAACTTGATTCTACCAAGTAAAATTACATTGTGACCCTAGGGTATTAACTTGTCATTCTCAGATATGCAATCGATGCAATTTTGCTAAAGATGGTGCCAAGAATGGCATAAAAAAGGACAAAGCAGGACAAAGAATTGTAGTGAAAAATTCTTAGAAGGCCAAGCAGTATAAGATAATGTTGATTTAAAGGCAGAGTGAAAGGGGAACCCTCATATCCTAAGCTTAACTAGTTTCATAACTGACTGTTGCTAATGGAGAACTAATGCCCATGTGGATTTTGAGCACAGCTTTGAAGTGTACTGAAGGAAAATGAGCTCTGTAGAAGCAATTTGCTAGTAACTGAAGATTTTGAACTTCATGAAAAGTAGCAATAGTTTGAGAGCTAATGGCACACCACCAGGGAGTCTTCAAACCCTCAGGTGAGGCAATTCTTCTCAAAGACTCTCTAGCTGGAGGAGAAAGAACGTAGGGGCTTGGACTGAAATCCCCAAATAAACTCCCCATTACCAGCAATCTCTTCAGCTGGTACACCCAACTAAGGACTCAGAAAACAAGAACACCTCTGAAAACATTCTGTGCAGGAATTTGTGCACTCAAGTCGTGGCAGAACTACAGTAATAACCAATAGATTTGAACTCCGGGACAGTGCATGATTTCTTAGCTGGTTTACTCAAAGACTTCTTTTCTTGCCTTAAACTTATTTCATAGAACTATCCTGCAATGTCCTTCTAGGAATTTCTTTTTTGCTTATGCTTTCCCCGATTTCTCCCTCAGCTTGCCAGGAAATTTTGTTGCTCCTTCCTAGGAATTTTCTCAATGATTTCTAGTGATGCTTCTGATGCTTTATGGGAATTCTTACTACTGCTTTTCAGAAATATCCCTGTGCTTTCTAGGAGTTTTTCATTTGTTTTCTATGAATCCACCCACTACTTTCTACCTTTTTTTTTATTTTTCCTGTAGGAAAAAAGCATTTGGGAGCCCTCCATTTTACTAAAATTTCCACCCCTAGTGTTCCAGATATATTTAGAAATTGACAGAGCACATTTGTAATCAAGGTATTCTGAAAATGAAAAGCACCACCCTGCCTGCAGCAATAAAGCAGATACAGTTGCTGTAGTGGAAAGGTCTGCTAAGGAGTAGTAGGACAGTATGTAAACTGAGTGGAGGTGGGGTGGAGACCTCAGAGAAGACTGTGTGTATGTGCTCGTGTGAATTGGTAGTAAAAATTATCAATGAACTTTTTCTTTTCTTTTTTTTTTTTGACTGTTAGAGAAGAAAGGAAATGGCAAAATCTAACACAGGTCAAAGGATAACATTTCTGATGTCATTTGGATCCAAAGGAATTTTGATGTCATAGATGTAGATTTACCAGAAAAGCAAATAATGCTTAAGAGAAGTAATTGGTCAGTTTAAGCTTGAAACCTACAATTACTTTTGTTCAGTGTCTTGTATCTTCTGACTGATTTGGTGTTTGTTTTAATTGCTGTCATTGAGAGATATGATAAAGCTTCATCACATCTTCCAAGCAGGAATTACTATCATTAGATGAGAACAGTGGCAGTATTTTGCAGGTAGTTCTCTTATTATAGAGACTAACAGAAAAGACCTCGATGAAAGTCTTAGGAACAGGTTTGATGCTGGTCACTGGAACTTGTGTTAGGCATGGGTGTGCACCGTAGCCTCTTGAACTCTGAAAACCAGAAGAACTAGACTTCAGTGAAGTCTCACTTGGCTTCACTCAACTTTATCCCAGGCAATGCAGCTTCAAAGAATGCATCAGGATTCCTGAATAAACTAGAGATGGTCAGGAGTCTCTAAATGCCCAAGCATTTCTGGGTGAAGTTGACTGGATGTAAAATGGGTATTTTCATCCTCAGAACTCAGTCAGATGAACAGTTACTTACTTGCAAATGTGAAACCTAATTTAATTATTTCATTGAGGCAAGTAGGCAAGAGAATTACATACCAAATTCCATTCTTGCATACAGCTTGCTGTCTCTCAATCTTAAAATACTCACCCCACTGCACCTTGACAAAAATCTTACACATCCTAGCTTCTGTGCTCACCCATTTAACGCGCTAGAAATTGTCGTCCCCAGCGCCTTCATTTAGGGGTTGCAAAGCCACTACCCAAGTAAGAATAGTGCCCAACAAAGAATGACCACCCACTGCTGGAAATCCTAGAGATAACGAAGCTGTATCACTTAGAAAGGCCTGTCTGAACAATTTTTTGTTCAAAATAAAATAAAGTTGTGGCTGCTGTGAAATCAGACAGGGATGATGCGAAGAGGTATGTTGTAGAAAGAGTGGGAACAGTCTGTCACAAAGGAAAATATATTGCAATCTCTGAATGATGTCAAGGATAATGTGACATTTTATGGACAATGCACTGTGTAGGTAATAGCCCTGACAGAAGTGCAGATAAAGCTGTGTGACAGTACTGAAGATCTGACAGCAACAGAGAGCCAAAGATCTAGTTTCAGATCCATGTCACTGCAGAAAGCACAGTAGTATGGAAGGAAGAAGGAGTTTTCAGGTCTTCCTTGTACTGAAATCTACTCTTCCTGATGCCAGGTGGATGAAGGTACTCAAACAACTTACACACTTTACTTACACACTCTCCCTGCTCATGTAAATAGGAATGCTGCAACTCGAAAGAACGAGGACCAACATTTTCAGTGGAAACAGTGCTACTCACACAAAAGGGAAAATCTTTTATCCTCTCTCTCCCATTTTCTGATTATAGAAGAGTAATTCCTTAAAATAGGCTTACATTTCCTAACTTTGGAAGGTAATAGAGAAAATCTTTTTTCTTCCCAAAACCCCTATTATGTAACAGCTCGAGATGTGCTAAGGCAGAACGACCCAACTTGTTTTGTTATAAATGATGGCATAAACCAGGCAAGGCAAAACAGAGGAACAAGCAGTTTTTACACTTTACAAGTCTGTTTACTTTTAGTTTTGGACAGAACATTTTTTTTTTTAGTAGCAGAAATCAAGCAGCTTAATTGGTAGCCTGAAGATAAGAACTACAAACAAAAATTAATTTAAAAGACAAAGCAAAAACAAAACAAAGCAAAAAAACCCAAACAAAACAAAACAAAACAAAACAAAACTGACAGCAGTGCCCACTGAAGTTGAGGAGGAAACTGAGTATGATATGGGGTTTGAACTAAGACTACAGTGTCCAAATCATTTGAGTTTGGTACCATTCAGGTGTAGCTCGAGAGAGCAGGATTTCATTTAGCTGAAAATCACTGGGGAAAAAGACAAGAATAGTATTCTGTTGCCTTATTCTATAATCCCAAACACATAATGTCATTGAAATAATGAAACAGAAATAGCACAAATTTGAGGTACAGGCTCAGTGATCCTAAAGGTCTTTTCCAACCTAGCAGATTCTGTGAAAAACACATCCATGCAGCCAGTGTTCTCTGCAGCCTTTAGAGCTACACAGTATTTCCTAGCTGTGTGTGCACTGGCAGGGCGGTGGTGATCCACTGACAGAGTTAGAGCCCACCCATGGTTTCACTACCCTGGATCTCAACAACCACCCTGTACTTTCCTTTGGTCTTAGTCAATAGAACTCAATCCTGTCAAATTACATTCTGAATCTAGCTGCAAATACCCCTTTCCCAGTGTATTAGTTACAACTCTTGCTCTTCTGTGAGTTTCCTTTTTCTGACGTAGAGCAGTATTGGCTCGATGCATTCATTCACAGAACTTCAATCACCATCCTATTCTGGTTCAGCATCACGAGACTGAACTCTGCCCAGAGCCATCTCCAAGGGCAGCACCCACCATCCATTCAGCTGGTTTTCAAATAAGCATATTGCTATTTCTCCCAGGCTGGAGAAACCTCTCTATCACCAGTCACATAGTTAGCTCACGGCTTTCACTCTAACACTTTATTTCTCTCTTTCCACAGTACCTCTAAAAGTCTTGACAATAAGTGGGCAGCTAGAGACAAGATCACAGACTTCCACAAGAGGAACAGAGGTGCTTTGCTGTGTTCCCTGGCCATGCTTATGTCCCTCTGATCTCTGTCTGCTTCTTACACTCTCTGGGGCAGAGATGATTTTTGGTCTGGACTGTACATCAACTCATTAAAGTTTGAAGTTCACAGATTACAGCTTTATTTCAAATATTACCAGTTTTGACCAAGCCAAGTTTTCTGTGCAATTTTAGAAAATTGACAAAATTACAAAATAAATGGCTAGGATCACAGAATTTTACTACATTGTCAGTATCTTTTTATTATACACCCATGACTGTATTTGGGACTAGACTGAAAGGTCACTTTCCAAACCAACTAGTCCTGTGCTGTCATTTATAAACTGAAAACTTCTGGCCCTGATGTCATAAACCCACAGGCTGCCTGAATAAATGTCAGAAGGATTCATATATATTCATACCAATAAAAAACGATGCTGTTTTATAGATAGAAAACACCTTTAAATACTTTCCAAATGTATCCTTTTAATTTTTTTCTGAACTCACAGCTGGTTTGCCCTGGGTTTCAACTGACAAAAAAAAGCAGAGGATTATACAACATACTGAAAGCTGTGACGGTCTCGAGAGGTGATAAAAGACTTTGTAAACTAATGAATAGCTGCACACTGTTAAAAATGTGCTAATGTAAAAGAGGAAAAAAAAAAAAAAAAATCAAAGTCTTTTACCCAATGACTCTTACTGATGAGATCAGAGTACACAAGTGGAAAAATCTACTTAAAAGTTAGGAATCCAGAATAAACCTTTCCTGTTACAGAATAAAATGGGTTCACGGCTGCAGGATGTAGAGGGCTATTTTCTTCTTAAGCCAGTTTGCTAATGTGAAATCTATTTTCAGTGCCCTGCAAGAAATTTCATTCTGAGATACAGGGCTCTGAAGGGATGGAAATGCTGCCATTTGTAAATTGCATAATGGTTCTTGAAACTTTCAAACTGGTGAGCTATGTAACAGGAATGGAGGACATTAAAAATTAACTTAATTAACTAAGCCTACTGCAATTCTCCTAATGTACACTTCCTGGGATCTCACTGACGGAAACAGAGCACAGGAAATGAGGGATGGTATTCTCTCTCCGTGCCAGCTTATGACTGACTCACAGATGCTCTACTGTGGCTTTGTTTGCTTCCTGGTTTTCCTTCTGTATGATCGGGAGCCTTCGTAACAGAAAGCACTGTTCTTACTCCGTTGAAGGAAACTTTTGTAGAGTACTTCTCAAGTTAATCTGTAGTCTGAAGTGAATGTAGGCTTACTACCAAAATTAGGAAAAATTCTCTCAATTAGATGTTTCTAAGAAATGTTTAAAAAAGGAGATGTTTATTACTCACAGAAACCTGCAATTTTCCAAATGTCACCAACATTTAACTAGAAGTTGGTGAAATACCTATTGTCTACATTGCATTCCACTGATTTCTTCTATTTATTTTCTACCTGATTTGCAGGATCTGTATGAGTCTCACACTCTATTCCAAGAGCTGAATAACAATAAAAACTTTCAACTTGTTATGAGAATTTTTAAGATGTGTGTTCCTTTCTCATCATTACTGTGTCTGTTGTGTTGGAGTTAAAAATGTCTTTTTAACTGGAGAGCTTGTATCCAAGAGCCCCAAGAACAGCAGCTGGGTTGATTAATGCTATATGCACGTATCTAGAATTTTTATGATGAATCTCAATGTACTCAAATATTAATTTGACAATGTATTGCTGAAGTAATTTTTTCTTGTATTTCTTTGTTGATCAAGTGGAACTAAATTGCATATTCTCAGTTACCGTGCTTGAAAATGGTTGATAAATCCAAAGGGATGGAACGGAGTTTGGAGGGAGCATATTAAGCACGTTTTGCTCTGGATGTGATTTTAATTTACATGGCATTGCATTAGCAGTTTTGTTTACATTAGATTTCTCCACTCTCTAGAGTGAGAGATCTGGATAGACAAGAATGATGCTCTCAAGTGCTTTACTATAAGAAGTCAACTCTTCTGTTCTTTACTGTTCTGAACTATACCATAATTTTTATTTTATAATATTTTCTTTGTAATACTTATTTCAATGGCATTTTAGACACAGTCACTAAAAAGAAATCCAATAAAGAATTCCACAACATTCAGAAGACAATGCTGAACCTGAATAATAGGTTTAAAGTTTCCTCAGCTGCTGCCTGCATATCCGACAGCAGTATCTGATTTTCAGCAGTAGTAAGTGACCTTCACACTTTCTTCCCAGATTGAAGGACATGCAAACAGAGACATAATCAGACCCCTTTCACATGGTCTGAGCACCAAGAAAGGGTCTCAGTTTAAAAGAACATCATGTCAATGCTTTTTGGCAAGCACAGATCATCCCATCGCACTGAGGTGCCCAGAAGTTCCAATTGTGAGTTAAGCACCTCCACAGAAGGCATACATGGAATTGATTCAGCTGTGACATAAGGCTCTCCTCAGAGCATTGACCATGGCTGTCTGCAAAGTCTGAACCATTTTTCTGTCCCCAGGATTCACTAGTTCCCAGCTAATTGCTTCAGGCTTACTAATTAGCTAAATATTTCACAACATCTCTCTTCAAATCCAGAGCCAGCAGTGGACTTTCAAGGATCGTTTTCTTCTTTTCTTTCTCTTTTCAACCAAACAAATCAAGTAAATTCAATTAAAGCTTGTAGGAAGTGTGCAGCACTTCCAGGCTAACAGAAGTATAGTACTTTCTATGTGAAGAGATGAATTAAATTTATGACTGCTTATAAAAGTATACTTCACTAACTGGAATTAAGTATTCTATTAAAAATTACCAACTTCCTTTTTCATCTCACTAATGAAGAGGTAAACACAGAGAGAGCTGAAAAAAGTTCCTACAGACATCAATATTCTCTCATCTCTTCCGTTTTTCATTGCCTTCAATGAAGACAGACACACACAAGAGCACATTAGCACTGGATTCTGCTATGATCTAAAGCTATTCCAAGAGCTCATCCATCATTGAGACAAATCTAGAAAGGTTTGTTTAGCATCCAAAGGGATGCTGTTTGTAGCTCTGAAGCAAGGATAGCCCACAGCTTCACTCAGATACAATGTGAAAAGTCACAAGTCAGTACGTTCAAAGATTTTGCCAAATCTATAAAGCTCTACAGAAAGGAAACAAAACACACAAAAAAAACCCCAAACCAAACAAAAACTACAAACAAAACTGATCAAACCCAAGAAAACCCACCCAAATAAATCTAAAAAAACCCCAAAACACATTTGCATTCAAGAGCTTGAAAAAATTAATTAATTAAAAAAAACCCAGACAGACTCAAAACTCTTCAACACAAATGTTGTTTTCCACCTCAGCATAAGGATTTGAGAGTTGCCAATCCACCAACATTATAAGCAGATAGGTAAATGCTTACAAGAATTATTGGTTTTCTGTGGATTAGCAGCACAGCAAATTCCAACAAAAGCCAGGAGTTGTCAAACTGATGATTATTTTAATTTTAAACTCTAATCTTACTCAGAAAAGTAGGAAATCTCTTGGACCTGTACGAAGAATTAAGTCAAAGCTATATCTGCTATAGGATGTATCACCCAGGGGTGGGGGGACACAAAAAACACTCTTCTTCAAAAGAAAAGTATATATTGGAGAGAGAAAATGAAGACATCCTCTGGAGTAGAAGACCTCTCTAAACGAACAGAAAACAAACAATAAAAGCAATAAAAGCAGAACCTGAGCAATATCCTAAGCCCCCTTTTATAATCTAGATGTTGAAATGGATAGTGAAGTGCATCATTCCAGTCAAGTGTGGCAGACAGCTCTTTATAAAATGAGGAAAAACCCCCCAACCTGATTAGAAATACTACTCTTTAAAACATCCCCGCTAGGCGCCAATTAGTCACAAACCCAAAGTATTTCCTCTAAGGGTAAATTAAGCATTTCTGCTAAACAAGCGCGTTGCTTCCTGTCCTATCTTCACTCAGTCTGGGTGTTGAAATGTTTGCATTTATCATTTGCAAGTGTCCAAGGGAGGCTTCCCCTTGTGTAAGCTGGAAAATTCTGCCTGGTCTGCTAGCTCACATGCACTGACATTCCGAACCGTGGCATTTCCACCATCACCTGTACATCCTCCTTTTTCCATACTTCTTATCTCCACGGAGATGTCAGTTCAACAGAGCACATCTCCCAACTAGGAAATGAAAAGGAAACCCTCATTAATTCTGAAACTTGGGATATTGTTATCCCTCATTATTTCTCTGCTTTTCTTTCTTCTGTGCGGTTATTCCCACACTGCTCTGTTCATAACTCTTCCAGACCCCTTTCCACAGCATCCGTGTCATCAGTGACCTCTCCATAGGTCTCTAATTAATTTTTTTGAAGCGTGAGAACAAACTGATCATTTATTGATCACATTTGTCCCTGCTTTCCTCCGTGAAAGACAAACGCTGACTTTCCAAGACCTATGGCTTTTACCTGTCATACCGATTTTGATACAGTCTTTTTGTTTTCATTGCTGTTGAGTCTCAGGGCTAAACTAGACAAAAAATACATCTCCTGTATTTCATTTAATAGGGAATTATCATTTGTATTCAACAAACTATCTTAACGTTGCTGATATGAAGTGTATGAATGGATAGATCGCTGCTCGGTTAGTTTTAATTATTGGAAGTTTCTGATACACTTAAAACCATTCACTGCATCCTTATATTTCATGGAAGCTATGCACTCAAACTCTTCCCTGTCATGTATGGCTGAACAGCTCTGTCATATAGACTTGCTAATCCTCTGCTAAAGAATCTTGAACATCTTCTAACCCGGTGAACTGAAATATCACAAGCTATCTCTGTGAATAATTCTCACAATTTTGAGGTTTTGGGGGAAAAAACAATTTGTTTTAAAAGAATGCCTGCAGAAAGTCAAAAAAAGGAAAAAACCAGCAGGGCAGTGCCCTGAGGATAGGAGAAATGGTTTTAAATACCTGGGAAAGATTCCTCTCTCCCCCAACAAATATGACTTCATTTAGAGATTTATCTTCCCCTAGCACTTCTGAAGTGGAAAAAGAAAGTCATATTCAACCTGTCAGGAAGTATTATTTGTAGAAATAAAGTTTAGATAACCAGGTTTGTAAAACTAAATCCCCAAATATCTGTATTTTTCCCCAAATGGCATTTTTAGCTAGTGAATTAATTTGATAGATAGACAGGTTTCTGACCCCTTGTCCTGTCACTACAAACCCTTGGGAATAAACCCTCCCCTGCTTTCTTACAGGCCCCTTTCAGGTACTGGAAGGTCGCTATAAGGTCCCCCTGGAGCCTCCTCTTCTCCAGGCTGAATAACCCCAACTCTCTCTGCCTGTCTCCATAGGAGAGGTGCTCCAGCTCTCATCATGTTTGGGACTCTCCTCTGGACATGCTCCATCAGGTCCACATCCTTCTTGCGTTGGGGGCTCCAGAGCTGGACACAGTACTCAAGCTGGGGTCTCACCAGGACAGAGTAAAGTGGCAGGATCACCTCTCTCCATTTGCTGGCCACACCTCTTTTGATGCAGCCCAGGATGGGATTGGCCTTCTGGGCTGCCACGGTGCATTGGTGGCTCCTGTCCAGCTTTTCATTTACTAGTATCCCCAAGTCCCTTTCCAGAGGACTGCTCTCCAGTACATCATCTCCCAGTAGTTCCCAGGGTCCTCCTTTCTCCCTTTTTTAAAAATGAGTGTGATGTTTCCTTTCTTCCAGTCTCCAGGTACCTCACCTGGCTGCCATGACTTTTCAGATATTATGGACAGTGGCTTTGCAACTGCATCAGCCAACTCCTTCAGCACTCTGGGAAGCATCTCATCAGGTCCCACGGACTTGGGATGTTAACGTTCCTCAGGTACTCACAAGCCTTGTCCTTACTGACTGCGGGAGGGCCTTTGTCTCACTGGTCCCTGTCTCGTGGGCCATTCACTTGAGAGCTGGGAGAAGTTGCCATTGAAAACTGAGACAAAAAAGTTGTTCAGGACCTCAGCCGCCTTCTCGACTGCTGTTACTAACTCAGCATTGCTGTTCCTCAGGGAGGGTATGCCTTCTTCAACCTTCCTCTTCTGGTTTATGTACCTATAGAGCCCTTCTTGGTGTTCTTTGCATCTCTTGACATGTTCAGCTCCAGCTGCACCTTGGTCTTTCTCATCTTGTCCTTACAAACTGGGCAATGTCCCTGTATTCTCAGGATATCTGTCCCTGCTCCCACTGCATGTGCAGTCTCATCTTGTCTTTTAGTTTGACCAACAAGGTCTCAACTCAGCCATGCTGGTCTCTTTCCTTCCCTACCTGACTTCCCATAGCTGGGAATCGAGAGTCCTTGTGCTCTATGAGAAGCATCCTTAAAGATCTGCCAGCTCTGCTCCACTCCCTTGTCTCTAAGGACTGTTTCCCAGGGAGTCTTACTGACTAACCTCTTGAAGTGCTGCAGGTTTGCTTTCCTAAGATATAGGGTCCTGACTTTGCTTTTCATATCCCTCATACTCCTCAGGATGGTGAACTGCACTAATGCACGATCACTGCAGCCCAGGCTGCCTCCTATCTTGATGTCCCTGATGAGTTCAGCAGCATTTGTGACCATCAGGTCTAGAACTGCATCCCCTCGGGTAGGGGTGTCTATTTCCTGCCTTCGGAAGTGGTTGTCCAGGCACTCCAGCAGTCTCCTGCATTTCCTACAGCTTGCAACACAACTTTTCCAACATAGATCCGTGTGGTTGAAATCCCCTGGTAGGATGAGAGCCTGCGAGTGTGATGTCTCTTGGAGCTGGAGTAAGACTCAGTACTTCTTTGATGAGTGACTCATTTACAGTATTTCACTACTTCTGCTGGGTGGTGATTTATGGCAGGCTATGGCTTGACAACAGAGCAAGCCTGACTTTCAGAATCCTAGCACCAGACTGAAAATGATACAGTCACAGTGTAGTAAGCACCCATCTGCTGCAAGCTCCTTCGCTTGCTTTAGGAGGAGTTATTCTGTGAGCTCGTGGGGATTTTGGTTTCTGCTGTGACACACTAGGGCTGAGTCAGGCCCAGTTTTGTATGCCAACGCCACTCTAATCTTATGTGGATCAGTTGGTCTTCCCTCAGTGAAATACAGGCTGCATGAGCTTTCTAACAGTGTCCTAGGTGTCCCCACAGAAAACAGATCATATACTTGGAGTTATCTGGGTCATTATCTGTTCTATTTGAGACCTGAAAGTACACGGAAACAGCCCTGCCAGTCTCAGACCCAGTGTGCACGGTGCTGTGCCCATTTCCTGCTCTGTTAAACGACAGAATTCGGACAAGTGAGCAATGACACGTGTACTCCCAACACAATTTTTGCATCACTGTACACAGATTCCTAGCATAAACTTCCTAGTTCAAGGCAGTTCTCATGAATATGCAGCTACCCAAATCATCTGGAGGAACAATATGTAAAGATATAAAAAGCAAACTTGGTATTTTTCTCCCCTTCCAAACCACAGCTGTTTGGCTTCTACCATTATTTATGCTTTTACATATCTGGGGGGGTTACTTTAGAAATTTTCCTTTTTTTTCCACTCAGAATTGTCACAGATGGAAAGGACCTCTGAGACCATGTCCAACCGTCAACAAACAAACAAGCAGACACACAGACACACACAAACCCCCCAAAACAAACAAAAAACCCAACAACCAAACCAAACCAAAAAAAGGAAACAGATCACCACAAAAAACCCACCTCGGCATCCCACTAGAGCATGTCCTGAAGTGCCTCATCTACACGGTTTTTAACTGCCTCCAGGGATGGAGACTCCACCCCCTCCCTGAACAGCCTGTTCCAGCGCCTGACGACTCTTTCAGTGAAGCAATTCTTCCTAACATCTGGTCTAAACCTCCCCTGGTGCAACTTCAGGCCATGTCCTCTAGTCCTGTCGTTATTGACCCGAGAGAAGAGGCTGCACCCACACCCATCTCACTACAACCTCCTATTTTTAGGAAGGAATACAGGTGTTATGACTAAGATAACACTAAAAAGTAAGTTGTGGTTAGAGAATAGTTTCTGAACAAAAATAAAGGAAAAAAAAAATAGATCGAAGAGCAGGCTCAAGAAAGAAACAGGAAAGGATAAAAAAAAGTAGAGATACAAGAAGAAGGACAAAGTGCTGCAAAGAAGAGCCGGAGGGAAGGAAAGTAAGTTGATAAAAGGCAAGTGGCAGAAAGGAAGAGTGAAGGTGACATAAGAAAAATAGATGTAGGAATTAAAAACAAACCTCCTAAACCTCAGCATTTACAAAAAGATCTTTCCAGAGAATGTTCTCAGATCAGTTTCAATTTCCTTTCTGCACCAAGTTTAGTGGCTTCTTGTTAACAGCAACACTGAATATTGTTATTTACAGTTTAGAATCCCAGTCCTTTCACACTTGTGTTACTGTTCAGATGGCCATCATTCCAGGTTCCCATGACAGGGAAAGAATTCACAGATAATTTAAATTCTCCCTCTTGAGTTTTCATCAGGACTGAGGAGAGCTAAGTACATAAGCTTGACTGAATGATCAGTTAGTTTTTTTATTCATTACATAGGTCCATTCTTATTTAGATGACCTCTCTAAACTGCCAATTTGCTCGAGTCTTTAGTCACCCAAGACCCATATTTAGACATAAGAGTGCCAGACTGACCGCTTCTCAAGTGCTTTAAACAATATTTCTGTCCATCTAAAAATGCTGCATTTCAGTAGTTAGCAGACAGGAGACCTCATATATGCCTAAGGCTAGCCCTAAGGCTAGACTGAATGCACACTCAGATATCAGATTCAAAAAATGGTGCTGTGCTTTACAAATACATTTAGTTTTCAATTCTGTAGACTTACTAAAGCAGACATGACAAGTACACTTATATAAATATATTATGTTTTACATACAAACACTATTTTTTATATATATAAAGCCTAAAACTTTTAGACACGTCTGTATTTGAAAAACTACTTAGCTAAGGATGAAGTCCGAGATCCTGTTAAACTGTTTTTCTTCAGCATGGTTTTGTATGTCTACAATAGTCTTGAAATCAGTAGAATTTCAGTGATTTTTAATCATCTTAAAAACATACAGAGAATGACAATCCTATGGACTGTTCCACATAGCTTGCTTTACTGATTTCTTCAACGAATAGAAATAAATTAGCTCTACCACTCAGACTTCTTCCTGACTTGTGTTGCTTCCAGTTATTTTAACCACTGCTTTCCTTTTCAAAATGTATCTACTTCAATGTGTATTTTTTAAAAAGGAGGTTTTCTTTGATAAGGTAAATTTACCTATTGTAATAAATCCTTTCCGGGTCCCATTTAAAAGACAAGCACAATTAATTTTCTCCTATGGCAGAAACTACCCACTGGAGTTCCCCTACAAATGTCATGGGGGGTTAATCTTTCTGAGAACGGCTTTACAGTGACTAACCCCAGTTATTTTACTTACATTGTTCCACTTCTGGGCAGAACAATATCTGTTGTGCGGTGTCTAATTCTTAGCTGATCAAGTGGGGAGGTACATAATCTCAGTCAAAAGAACCAAACCACTTTCCTTATGACTGAGTAGGATTTTCATTAATACACTCCGTTGGGAGATGTTCTTTTAGCCACCATCATTGCTCACTAGAAATCCTGCTTCTAAACCAGCCAGTGGGGATCTGCTTTCAGCAGTCAGCTGATAACTGCAATTTCCAGTCCCTACGAGAAACAGCCATGGGGTTTGAGGCAAGCACTGAGATTCTCAGTAGTCCTAACTCAGAATTATTTTGTTCTACTGCACCAGCCACCACTCTGCCAGAGCTCAAAGCATAATCCCTCTGATCACAGAAATTAACTCCTGCAGCTTGTAGGGGCATATATACCTTGACATTATTTTTAATTTCAATGCAAGTATCTCCCAAGAGAACCAAAGTTTCAAGGCACCAGATGTATCCCTCACGAGGATTCTCTGCTGACCTTCAGCGGAGAAAAACTGCTCTGTTGTTCATCTCTTGGACATTTATTTTTTCATCAGAAAAAAGAAGACTATGGCAGAAAATCCCCAGTGATACTAATTGAAAGCAAAGCAAAATTGCAATCTTCTTGATCATGCAGTGCTGCTGCTGGAGATGGAGTGCCAGCATACCAAGGGTCAGTCTTCCCTGTTGTCATCCAGCAGGAATCCATTAGGAAGTCACGTTTCACATTTTGTTATTCATAGGAATTTATGAAACAAAACAAACGTGATGCAGAAAAGGAACTCCAAATTCCAAGCAAGACCAAAAGACTTCAAAATACTGTTAGCTCTCTGTAGTCAGTTTGGGGCTGTTACAAAATGTAACCAAGGGGATTACTTACTCCAGGCAACAGCTGGCTGTTTAGTAGCACACAGCATGACAGACACAGCCTTACAGCCTGACCTGAAGCAGAGGTCCCTGAGCTTCATCAGCATTAACACTTGGCATACCTAAAAGTGCAAGTCATAGACGAGTTGGGTCTGCTGATGGTACAACTGTGCTTCCTGAATACAACAGGTATGCAACATTCAAAATGACAAAACTACTGGGGATGCAAAGAATACCACAAACTTGTAAGCACAGCAGCAGCTACTGCTTGAAAGGAATTGTCACCAGATATATTATCCAAGGCAACTTCAGTAAAGTAAAATGCTTTATGGATTTATGAAAAAGTTGGTGTGAAAAGAGTGAAAAACAAGCAGTGGTTTGGATTGCTCATTAAACACTATGGTATCATACTCATACATGGTATGCTCTGATTGTCTTCTGGGGCAAAATGAAGTTTCTACATCTAGGATTCCTTTGCAGAAATAGTTGCCATTTTTCTTTAAGTTGTAACGAGCTTTCCAGATTTTTCTAATAATGAAGTCATTAGATAGGTTTTCCAGAAAGAACCCTTCAAGGGATGTCAACTCAGTAAGAACAAATTCCTTTAACATTTCAGCTGGCTCTGTATAGAATCCTCCCCCCTGAACATTCTGGTAAATACTCATCTCTGCTAAACATAAGTGATAGCCTGGATGTCCCTGGATGTGGGGGTTTTTTTGTCATGGCAAACAAACGTGTGAAATCTAATCTCTTATTCAAACAATAAAACCCAGGAACCAATCTTAGATTTAATGCTAAAATATAAGAATCATACTGGAGGTTGTTTAGATCTGCCTGATTTTACCATACAGGCTGTGTTCCCTCCCTTATGCAATACCTGTGGCTTAGAGTCATGGTCTTTTTAATAGCACTTTAATTTAAACTTAATTCCACCTTCATATCCTCTGTACTACAAAGAATGTTCTAAGCTTAGAAGTCATTACAAAGTTTGAATTACTGACCACATTTCAGACCTATTTTAAATAACTTCTATAATATATGCAATTAAAGTCTGGTGAGAGCACTAGCAGACCTGAGAAACAGTACTATGAAACAGTAATCTTATTAATAATCTAATAATAAATGTTGTCATTAAAATACAGAAGAATTATCCTTTTTCCTCTGTAATAAAGTTCTTCTCCATATTGCATCTATTTATGAGACATCACAGTGATTCAACAGTAGAGTTGAAGCTACCTGTCCATATAGGCAATAAAGTGTCAGCCTAAATAGTTTTCCTTAGCCACCGAGAGTAAAGGAGATGACAAAATGCCCTTCTTTGGAAAAATAATTGCAAATTTATGACATGTCACATTTTGTTGACAAATGAAAGCCACTTGAGAGGATTTCTTCTGATAATTACATGGTGGAATCAAATGACCCTGGCAGTGATTATAACAACTCTGACAAACTATTTTTTGTGGAGGAGTCTTCTCTGCATCTTAAATGTAGCCAGCTGTATGCCTTGTGATTTGCTGCAGGCTTTGCCCTGACAGTGTGCATATGCATAGGCTGTTATCCTATTAACACCATAAAATCAAAGTTTCGACTGCCTGGACTGTGATGGAAAGTGCATCTCTCTTACAAAGACAGTTTGAGGTCAAGCACAACGGTGGTTCAGAAACAAGAGTATGTGGAGATGTAAAAGCTACTCATGGATGGCAGACTCTGCTCATCTACTGCCTCCCCAAGTCAAACCAAACCACTCATTTCTCATTATTAAACAGCATTCTACCTGTTTTCAGGAAATAGATGATTGATAGGAATTGAATTTTAGGCTGCTGTGTAAAGTATGGATGAAGTGAGATTCAAAATTAAGCAAGTGCCAGCGTGGTAAGATCACTCTCGTGCAAAAAGCCCCACTTGCTAGCTGAAGGTTACACGAGACAGCCTCCTCCCTGAGCACATCAGAGCTTGATGCACTCCTTGCCACAGCGCCTGCTCCCTCTTGCCACTGCCACTTCTAACAACTCACAAACCCTCTGCACTTCTCAAATGCTGCAGGAATTTGAAAGACTTCTAAGATTTTTATATGGACACAGACTATTTTTCAAGCAATCTGCTGACTTCTAAAATACACATTAGGCAGTCAGGGATACAATCTGGAACAATTCACAAGAAACTATGTGCATCAATCCATACTCCAGCTCTGCGTACAGACCTAATCAAACAGAGCAGGTAACAGGAGAATTTCCCACTCCTTGCTACATATGCAAAAGAGATTGTCAAGCAAATACACTTTATATTTTATTGCATTCATGCTATGCATATAAATTCAGAAAAGTTAAGCTTCCTACTTTTCTAGTTATCCCTAAAACTGTGATTTTCCAACTCATTAAGGAAGCAAAGGAAGGAAAGGTGAGTGGTATATTGCCACAACTTAACATCATCAACTGATGCAAAGAAAAAAAAACATCAATCCAGAAAGCTACTCTGAACTTGACAGATTAACAGCTGGTAAAATATTACACAGCAATTTTGATAAGATTTACTGCAAACTATTACCAGTAGGGCTACAGTAGGACACAGGGCTGAAAATGAAATTAAACCAGGATGCACATCAGCAGTGATTTCTTTCCAGCAGTTCTGAACTCTTCAATCATTTATGTAGGGAGTGTGTGCACAGCATTATGCTGTAAACATCTGTAGGAGGATCCCAGCTCTGCAGATGTAAACTGGAGTCATTGTAACCATATGGGAAAACTTTGGGAACAATAATGATATTGTTTATTACAAGAAGGAAAAGGAAAAAACAAAACCAACACCCCAAACCAGCTAACAAAATTTACACAGAACTAACTACAAAAGAATGTCCTTTACAGAAGTTTTATGCAGACATCCTGTATCTCTGAAACAAATGACACCATTTCCTCAGCAATTCTCTTAGCCAAAGGCTAAAAGTTGGTGTTACTCTCATTCAATGGAAGATATTGGAAATCAAGAAAAGTTAATTTTTCATAAAAAATAATCTCTCGTTATTTGAAGTTGTTTGGTTTAGAACTGTCTGCCCAGTGACAAAGTAACAAAAATACCACATCTCCAGGGAAGCTGCATCCCCCAGTAACGAAACATCACTCCAGAAAACAACATCATACTTGCAGTATTTGCAGTGAAATATACAACACCTCTCAATATTTTATGTTGACTTTCAAAACTTCTGCTTTGTTCACATGAAAAATCAGGCTTGAAGAATTCTGTAGAGCTGAAAGCACAAGAGGCACACAATGAGCTGAAGCCAAAACTCCACTGACTTTCATTTTTCTAGAAATGTTACATCAAAAATTACACAAAAAAAAATCTGAGGAGCATCTGCAGTTCCCATTTTACTCCATTCTCTTTTTTCCTTATCCATTTTGAAGTCATACAACATTGTAAGACAGGCAAATGGTCTTAGCTCAGGCAGAAGTTGAGAACAGCACAGCAAACCTTACTGCTTTTTGATCTTTCATGAAACTATCAGCATGAGCTAGTGCAAGGTGTCTGCACTGGTTTTTAAAGATGGTTTAAGAAAATCAGGACTGTCTCTTAAACCAGATATATTCCGAAACAATCAGCTGAGAGAAGATATGATACCACACAGCCTTGAACTGTGGTTTCATGAGCTGGAGAGAAACAGAGCACAACAGTAAATGGAGATATTATATCAAATTTGATAGTTCCCAACAGAAACGGCAAGGTGGACAGCAGGGGTATCATTAATAGAAAAGAGGTACAAATAACAAGTCCCTCAAGCAGTGGAGAAAATATTGCAAGCTGCTTTGTCATTTAGTTCCTCTAAGTTATGCAGAAGCCCATTTAAGTTTTGTGTCCCAGCAGGAAGTTTTTAAAAGGTTCACATCGTGTCTTGTAGGTAAGCAGAGCTCCAGCCCATCTTAACCTGTTTTCAGTGTCTGCAGTACAGAGCAGTGAGTTGCCATGGCAAAGCTATGAAGCAAGCTATCTCAGGTGTTACTACTCTTGTGGACCTTGTCCTTACAAACAGCAGACACAGAGTGATCACTGAAGCGCTGCCTCATTTTTCCAATGAGCTCCAACCTCCAGCAGCCACAGTCACCAATTCACCTTCTTCTACCTTATGTGTTTTTTTCCTTTTAAGCAGTAATTCATTCTACAAGTAATGTTTCCAACAGGTGCCAAGACCTTAATGCAAGCAATTGACCAGATCTTCAGCATATCATCATTGAGCATTAATGATTTACAACAGATGAGAATCTGCCTTCAAAAACATATATTAATTAATTTACCAAGAGGTGGCTGCTTGCAGGATTTAATAGAATTCTTGAAAGTTCCTAGGTGTGCATCTGAATTGCAGTGACATTGGTACCAGCAGACAGATATTGACATTCTCATGAATGCCATTAACACTTGCTTTGCAATAGTCAATGCCCTCTGCATTTATAATCGACTGGCCTTCAAATGAAGCTTCTGGCCACGTCTCTTTGGCTCCAATTACTTTTCATCAAATTTCAAACTTTTCCACTTTTTCCATTTCCTACGTGTGAAGTGGACTCAGAAAATTGGAGGAGGATAAAAGCAATTAATGGAGAGAGAAGAAAGGCAAGAATGTCATACACCCCAGAGCTGCCTGCTGTACTGAGACTTTGACTGAACGGAGAGCACAGTGCATCTGGGGACATGATTCCAGTCTGTGCAGGGTCTATCAAGGAAGATGAACGTTTTGCACTTTGTCAAATAAATTTGCTTAATAATTAAAACAGAACTGGAATGCCTTTTGCTGAAGGGTAAAGGTTAGAAGAACACTTCAGTCTTTCAAAACCATTTTGCTCGTGCAGCACTGACTTTGTAGGCTCTGGAAATACACCTTAAGCTCTTCTCTGCTTACTACCCTCATACCACCCCTTCTCACAGTACCCTTTAGTCATGGTTTGGCTGCTGGTTTGCATCCATTTCCCACACATAGTTTCCCCTTAGCTTAAAATGGGTCAAAGCCAGATCATCTTCAATACTGCTGTTAACATTTACACTGCTGGCAAAATGGCCATGAGGAAGAATGAAAGGTAAGATGAAAGCTGAAGGGGAAATAAAGAACAGCATCAACAAAGAGATATTCTTCTCAACTAAATACTAATGTATCTGAAAGCATACATTAGCAATGTGAAGATGCCGAAGAGACTTGGAAGAGGGAAAGACAAAGACATGAGCCTACAGCAGTTAAAGGTAATCAGGCCTTCAATGTGAAGTGTACCAGGGAGAGCGAGAGTAAAAAAGATTGCAGAAATACAGGAGACCAATATTCTTTGCTCTTCTCAGATGGACGTAACCTTACTTAAAAGAAAGAAGTAGTGTGCAAGAGTAAGAAAGGATCAAATAAATCCTAGGTTCCTACCGATGGTTGAATTTTCTGATGTCAAATAAAGAAAAACCCTGGAATGAAATTTCTTACTTATGCCATTAAGTAGAATACTGATACAGAAAATACCCAGAATACAGCAAGGTGAAATTATTGTTGTGGGAGACTGATCACATCTTCTCCCTCATCCAAACTTTCAGTATGTTTGAGTCTTGTTGATATGAACTAGACTAGACCATTATTCTAGAATTTTAAAATTAAATACAAAAAAAAAAGAAATCTACGAGGCAGGAGGCAGACAGACAAACCCATCAGTGCAGCAATCCAAATCAGTGCCAGTTACAGCTATCCTTATTACTGTGTTTCTATACACAAATGCATATACAGAAGTAAACATAATAGCACTGAGAATGCTATCGATGCAATGAGATGTGGCGAGTCCTCGTATTTTCATCCTGGATAAGGATCAGGTAAATGTTTCATGCTCAGGTAAGAAACCAGGGGTTTTCAGGAAGGTGCCAATTATTCCCAAGTTCAGCATCTGGGAATGCAGAACCATAGTCCTGTCTTGTACTTTCAGTCAGCTCTAGTGAGGAGAAACGTTCTCACACAGTGCAAAATCTGCCCTGCGTATGGCAGCGTATAAACAAACACCCATTGTATTGCACGGGGGTATTTGCTTAGAACAGCTGCCAGTTGAGGGTAGAAGTATTTGCAGAAAGGATACTATTTCCATGCTGAAAGACACATCGCTTTTAAGAGGATGGTTCTAACAGGAAAGCAGCCTGGATGCTAGCTGATTTGCCTGTGACTCATACACTTCAAACAGTCCTGCACTAACAGACAGTTCTTAAAGAATAGCTGCATAATGTTTCCATTCATAAGGGGTTTTTTAATTGATTTTTTTTCCTTTGAGGGAGAAAATGTCTCAGTCAAGAATGATTCTGTTGTTTCATGTGCAATACCACCAGACTAATTTCCACTATTTTAGATCCTCAGTATAGAGTCTAAGTCAGCAGCATCATTGAAGAAGCCCCATTTAAAATATTTCTTACTTGTTTTGAATTTTATAGTACTTTCTGTTTTGGAGCCTACTGTGGTGGCACCTGTATCTAAGCTGGTCATCACAGCCTCCTTTATACTGAGTGCAATCCTGACAGTAAGAAGGTGCCAAGGGTTCAGTGCTAACCCATCTAAAAATAGACATTAAATTATCATCCTATGAACTGCACCATGACTACACGGGCTGCCCAGGGTGAATGTCTTAGATGGGCATACATCTTTCTTGTGGTCCACACTCATATTTATTCAGATGAATCAGACCCAAATGATTTATGAGCAATTTATAACCTTGATGGATTTGCCTTGTCAACATCTACTTTAATGCCAATCCACTCATTCACTTTTCTCATAGTGCCTGCAAACCAGCTGCAGTGGCTAAGGCAAACAAGAAATCTCATCTCTCCTGTGGAAAGATGTGCTTTCCTCAGGCTGATCTTCCCTTCCTCATACTAACCTTTTCTGATCTCTCGTCAGTTGTTGCAATACATCTAGATCACACACTCCTCTGGAAAGCAACAATTTTTGTACTGCATAGCATTCTAAAATAGGTGAAATAGTGGAGAGTGCTCAAAGGCTGCAAACCAAATGAAACCAACACAACAGTGTAGCTAACACATCTTTTCTTCACAAGACAGCCACAGATTTGCAGGGTAAAGCTTTCTGTAGTCTTCCAAGCAGTCAAACTGCCTTCAAATGTCTGTCAGGCTCAAGAAAGAACATCTGCACTTGTAACAATCCAGCAAAGGTGGGACAGAGCTGATATACTGACTGTGTGCAGATGCTGAAAATCAGTCCTAGAAGTGCAAAATGCACTGCTCAACTGCAAAGCTGAGGGGTTTCTATTTGGTAGTCCAATGAAACCAGACATTCAGTAAGAGAAAGAAATTTACTGACATTTCAAAGAGGTTCCAAGCTGTTTATACATCTGCGCTGTGTCCCACATCTGCTTAAAGCAGGTTTCCTGCTGCAGAGGCAGCCACTTCATCATCTCTCCCTTCAACATACTTGATTATCTCTAAGACCATCAGTAGCAAAGGATGCAATGCAGACGTGAATGCACCTTGACATGAGTTTCTGTGCTGCTCTGTTGTATTGCACGGGGGTTTTTCTACTTATTTGGTTCATATCTGTATCATGGCAGCACGAGACTTGGATTGACTCCATCACTGTGCTTGTTACAGATCACAGCTAAGCTTCATACTTTTGCTACCTTGTGTAGAAGCTATTTACCTTTTCTGTCATCCTTCATGACAAATAGTAGGTGTTTATTATCTTGAAAAATTCTCATTTGCATTCCAACGTGGAGCTTAAGCTTGTCAATGATACTGATTCATACTTACATGGCACATTTCACCTGAAGAACATCAAGATCTTCATAATTATCAAATGATTAAGTTTTACAACATCTCCCAAAGGTAAAAAGTATTTCATTCACAGAGGGCCTGGTCTCTATTGTTGAATGTTACTGTGTCTGCCTGCTACTTATTGTGAGCAACAAAGGGGACTAACGTAAAGCTTAACAGCAAACTGCACATTACATTTATATAAAGATTCATTTGTTGTGCTCAGCACTGCAGGGGAGGAAGACTTCAGCATGTTAAGGTATCACTGTGCTAAGTGGAACTGGTCAGCTCGCCCTGACCATGATACAGCATTTGACCCATCAGTCTCAGTCCTGCTCAGGCTCGGTACGATTGCCAACACAGTCCAGGGCTAACTGAAGGGTAAAATGAGGCAGGTGCTGATTCAAAGGAAAAATCAAGAGTAGATATCAGGCTTGTTACCACTTTTTTTTTTTTAATCTTCAGTCATAAAATCTGTTCAGTCTGAGTTAGGTGGCTCCTAGCAGATTTTTTAGATCTGCTGTCTTTATTTCAGGGTTTTATGAGTTAGTGAGAAAACTGCATCAGAATTAATGGTCATATGTATGCAACATCACCATTTTTTCCTTTCTGTTTTCAAGGCTGTAAGTATAATGTGCATCCAATCTTTGGGGCATATGACACTCGAATCACAGTTTCTCAGAGCACCTTCTCCTTTCCTTAGAAAAGGAGGGACAAGAGGGGCAGGAAAAAAAAAAAACAAACACCAAAAAAAACCCCAGCAAAATTCCCCATAAGATTTATGTCTACAGCAGACAATTTCTAAAGCCAGGCACTACTACCACTCACCTAGAGAACAAGAGAAAGGGACAACAGTGAAGGGAGAGCTTCAACGTAATAACTCATGGCTCCAAGGAGGAATAAAAGGGAAAGGAAAGCAATCAGTTGAACTCTGATAAAAGCAGCCCCAAACACTCCTCCAGCAGGCACTCCTGTTCCATGTGGGGTATCAAGTCCCCTCACAGCTGAAGTCACAGCGTGGGGTTGCAGCTAGGCACCTACATACAGAGCATGGGGTACTTCCCAGCTCCACAGCTGCTTTGGTCTGCCAAGGCTTTATCTTCAGGATAGACCTGGCCTGGCACAGCGCATGGAAGTGACAATAAATGATGCAAGTGCCCCGTGGTGCTATAAAACAAGATTCTAGATCACACCTCCCAAATCTGTATCTGATGAAAATTAAAAGCAAGGGAAATTAGATAATTAGAAATAGATAGCCTGTCTTTCCAGAAGGGACTGCAAAAGCTGTTCATTTCCATTTTACTAATAACACTGTCTGTAATCTTAATTTTACCCTGTGCACCATACTTTTGACACCATATTTTTTTTGTACATCACAGCTGTCTCCTACACAAAGGAGCCACAGGCAAACACCAGAGCAGTTAAAGAGAGTAAACATTTAGGACTTGGTAATAGTCTTTATAATTAAATTTTATTCTTCCTTTCTGCAGTACCTTATTTAAGTAGGTGAATAAAATGTTCTTTGCATCTAGTTTTCCTGGACAACTGTTGGTTTAAGTAGGTAAGCACCTACTTGTGCTACACACAATTAATCTATTTCCTACCCATCTGTGAAACAGTGTTTTCTGTACATTTTCATGTCACAAAATCTATGGCAGCCATAGCAACCTAAACCCAAAGACATAATTGCAAGATCTGGCAATGTCACAAAGGGCCAGACACGCAGAAGTGTTCTAAATAATGGCCAGCACAAACAATTGCCATTTTGGCTTAGATGGGCCTTGGCTAGGATTACTTCCAACTCACCAGATCCTGCTTTTTTATGCTGGCTGAATGTCAGAGCTTTGGAGTGCCACGTTTCACTGAAACGTGTCATTACACACTAGGAGAGAGGTGTTTTTCATAGTTCTGCATAAGAGATGTCTCTTCCATGGTAACCTATGGGAGATTAAGCCTGTGTTAACTTTGCTGCGTAATGATTTGATCGTGCTTTCCTACAATCCTGTGGTTGGGAAAGACAAGATGCACAACAATAGGAGAGCAGTTCTTACAGTGTTACCATCCATACACAAATATTATTGCTCGGGGCCATAAAAAGTGCTTCCTATAACATCCGGTTTGGCAGAGACGATGAACAGATTTTGCTAGCTTATCTAGATCACTGGTTTAGTTTATTTGCAAATGACAACTCTCTCTTTCAAGGGTTCTTCTCCAGCTCACCATCCCCTTGGAAAGGTGTATCAGCAATCCTTTTTCCACTCAAATGTAATTCTAACATAACAGGTGTCACAGTGGCAAAGGAGTGGGATGTTGATGGGGCTGTACCCTGAGAATATTATAGCCAAAGTATATCCTAAAATGATATTCAAATGAATACAAAACAACTAGAGAGAGAACACATGCTGTTTGCAATGTGACGCTTCATAAAGAATACCTAAAACCTGTTTAGCTGTTATTATTGTGCAGTACCTAACAGTACACCTAGAGCCAGTGCTTCTTAATACTCTGATCACTCTCTAATGTTGCCAATTTGAGCCTGACCATAACTGAAGAAAACACCTCAAAAGTGCATTCGGTCTAAAAAACCTGAAATACATACAAGACATTAGAAGTAACTGCAGTGGTACAAAGATGAGGTGTTACATTGGTAAAGTAGAGGTGTGCTTACAGAATAAGCTAGAGTCTTACGAGACAGAAGTAGTACAGGGGGAGCAGGTGAAAGATGACAGCCACAGAGCCTCTGCTTCCTGCAGTGCGTACGGAGTCATGTCTACTATAGGAGAGTGGAATTGCTGTTAAGGGAAGCAACCAGAACCTTGGAAGTGAACTGAGAAGCTGGCTAAAACAAAGGGATCAGTATAATTAAGCCTAAAGGGACACTTCCTACGTTATGTCTTCAGAGTCTACCCTCAGAAAATATTATGCTGCACACTTGCAACAGAAAACTTTGAATGGGAGAAAGGAAATAGTTTTTCTTTTTATTTGCTGAACATCTCGTATTGTGTGCAGTCTCTTGGTTAAAAATTCATAAATCCTTAGCACTCAAAATTCTCAGGCAGTCCTACTTTGAACACACTTTATATTCAGTTGGCCTTATTCTTAAAAGCAACCAGTACAATTTCACTCTATAGCCCATCCCGTGCTAAGGGGGTTTGCAAGCAAAACAGCTCCCTGAATCCTGGCTTACCATCATTTACAATTCAAACCAAAAAAATATTCTGCAGAATTAGCTAGCTGTTAATGATATTTCAACAAATGGGACTCCAGAGGGTGAGGAGAAAGAAAGGAATTGTGAAGAGAATTATTTGCATTCCTAATTATTTATGCAATGTTACATATATGCGTAGGAAAAACAAAAAACAAACCACACCAAACAAAACACAACAAAAGAAACACACACACACACACACAAACACACAATCAAAAAAACAAACCCCAAACCAAACCACCAATAGAAGACACAAATAAACCAGGAAGCAAAAGATTGGCCTATGCCCTGAGGTTCTTCCACTCTCCAAAACTAAGTGCACATAACTGCAGCATTTCACTGGAGAAAAACTGAAGCAGGAAGTCAATGAACAGCCAGATAATTATTGGTATCATTTGCATGAAAACCTTAATTCATGTTACAAATTTTGGAGGGGAGCAATAATTTTCATGGCCTTTAGTCACTCTTGACTCAGCAGTTATTTTTTCATTTTTATTTTGTGGTAAAATACTGGGCACAGTTGATTTTGATCGTTTTTAAATGAAACCTTTAGATTTTTCTTTTTTAAAAAAAACAAACCAAATCAGATTTCATTTACAGGCTAACCTGAATTGCCAAGGAAAAAGGATAAATCACACCAAACCACTTTTTTTTTTAATGGACAGGCTTTCTTCAACTGGGAAGGGCTGGGGGAACAAACAAAACACACACTGCTTATGCTGTTCTAGTTCACTCAAGATTTTCCTTCCTTCTCCAGTTTAGCCATTCAGAGGAATCCATTGTTCATCCAAATCTACTGATTGTTCCAGAAGAACTAAGCAGAAAACATCTTTATTGCTATGAAGATTATTGTAGCACTGTTTCTGTTTTACCTAGAGAGGACTGAATTGCTGTCTTACCCCCCTTTCAACTGAAACAGCAAATAATTCACATGATTTGGTAATTGAGTGTCTTTGTCTGATCAAGTGCTCTTTGAGCCTGTAAAGATGATGATAAATTTTAAGAAATATTAATCCACGGACTTCAAATAGAGTTACATCTTACAACTAAATGAGAGCTAGCATTGCTTGCTCTACAGGTCAGAAAAGTCACGTATCTACTTGCTTCCTGAGCTTGCACAGTGTGCTCCTGGTGAAGGGGGAAAAACGCTCCCACAGAAACCGATCGTCTCGGAAACAGGGTTTGTTGCTATGTTTTTTTGTTATCCAAATGACAGCAAATAACACTCTTCTAGTTAATGAAGTGCAAGTAAGTCTAAATATTAAGAACCATGGATAACTTTTCTATGTGGCTGTTTTTCACACATGCAGGTCATACTGACACAACAAATCCAAAGCCCCATTAGTGGTCAGCTGATCGTAACGTTTTCCGTGCTTTTTTCCACTAGTAATGTTAAGTCTTTTTCACTTGAAAAAGCAGGAATATTGGTATTATATACAAAGAAAACATTGGAAATTACAGTACAAACATTTCTACCAAGACACACAAGCCTTTTGCTAATTCCAGGTGCGGCCAGCAGCCATTAGGGCTCCCCTGTAGAGTGAGATCTCTGTCCTGCACAAGGGATTGTTTCAGAGCAGTGCACCACGCAAGGATGGAGGAAAGCTCCTGGGGCTGCCTGCTAACCACGTGCATTCGCCCATCTATTACAGCATGCCCTTCACACTGCTCATCCACACAGGTTTTGTAAAGGGAACCCCAGGGAATAAACAGCAAAGAGGCAGCAGACAGATGGTATCATCCAGTATTTGCTACAGACAGACTCTGTGCAGTCTCTGCCATTTGCCAACTGGCTCCTTTCACAACTCCCCCCAGCTCATCTGAACATTCTTTGGTCCTCTTTATTTGTCTGTCCTCAGTTAATTCATTTGAATTTAATCCCTACTGTTGCCTTTAAGTGACAGCGCTGTCTCCTGTCCCTGATACCCACCCGGTCACTGCATACAATGCAGCAGACTAGTCATCACCTCCACAAGCAATGATACCGACTGAAAAATGAAACGAGGAAATGCATCTAAAGTGTGTGAAGTATGGATACAGCACTGGACATCCATAGCGGATCACAAGAGGAATTCAGATCTCCAGAGATGCAAGGAGCTCTGGGTAGAGAGTACTCATAATATAGTTAAACACTGCATCTCCTGAGGGCTTCACACCTGCCTATCTTTATGCTACTCAAAGAGCCAATAAATAGCACCTTGCCCTGCAGACTGCCAAGTGCTGTCAAAGCCAAAGCTGTTTAGTTCTTTAGGCTGTTGCAGCCCTTGGCAGCACACAGGCCACCTCCCTTTAAACACTGCCAATTACTATTAGCAGTGCACTTCAGTACTCAAACCTAAGCGATACGATACCTTATGGTTTTCATTATACCCAGAGCAAACTTAAAAGTAGTAACTCGTTGTTATAATAATCTCAGCCCTTTCCATGATTCTCACTAGTCCATAAATTGTCAGAATTTGGTTTCATATCCCGCAATTGAATTCAGCATTTTCTATTTATATATTGAAAACATATTTAATGCATACACTTCATTTTATTTATATACATGTATATTTATATACACACACTGCTTTTTGTAATGCTGTTGACACTCTGTTATGAAAAGCTAAATAAGGTAAAGTTGATGTGAAATTCTATACACAGTTACTAACCAGGTTGGGCTGCTTGTAGCTGACTGAAAGTCACAGAATGAAGGTTAGAAGAGGATACGTTAAGGAGCTCAGCACCCAGCTAAGGTGGCCACACAGCTTCAAGTCAAGTGAAGATGCTGGCTGCCACACAAGACCAGCATACTTCTACTCCACTGTTTAATTGTTTGTTTCTCCATGTTCAGAGCTCTCTCCTATTTCTGAATGTACTTGTTATTTGTAGAATAATTATGTAATAATACAGAGACTGTAAATTCCTGGTCCATCATTTCCTAATGGATATGGGCAAGTATCTGATACTCAAACTCCGAGCTATACGGACTAGCTTTAATTGTACTGCAGGACAATACTGCAGGTTGTGAATTCCTCTGGCTGGAAGCCACATACACTTTTTTCCCCTATCAATCAGCATTTATTGTGATGCTTTTGTGAGCCAATCTTGAACAGTTGGTGGTTTATGACCAAGGCAGTTTCTTCTGTTGTGTTTCTTATACAGGCCAATACAAGTCAGAGATAGTGATTTGCTCTTTAAAGGAAATCTCCCGAGTGATACAAAATAGATTGCAATTGCTGCAATAAACTGCAAAGGACACCAAATCATCTAACAACTTTAAATTTTAAAAGAATTTGTGAAAGGATAATTTACAATCAAATAGGTGGCTACAAACCCTGCTCAATGGTACCATAATATAAAATAGCACTGAAAACAGTAACCATGCATTTAAAAGAGGTGGATGTCTAGATTTTTAGAATTTGGTGCAAATCCAAACCCCTTTTTTAGAACTGTCTATTTTTTTCAGTTGCATTCACTGCATACAGCACATATGGTCAAGTCCTTGGGCTAGCCAGTATCTAATTTTGCAGGAATTAAAAAAAAATATATACTGGTTTTGAACTGACACTGCATTTATCTAGAGAATTTCATCTCCAGAGGAATTTACACCACCTTACACACATCGTTGTGGTGAAAATTCTGTACCCATTATCATTATACAGAGGTGGTATTTTTAGGTGGCCCAGTAACATCTTCAGTGATTGCTCCCTGTCTATATTATGTGATGTATCACCACCAATATGTCACATAATTATCAAACATATAAGGATTGATACAGTCAAAAACAAGCAAGCATTTGGGCCCAGGTCTTTCAGGAAACACCTAATCTCTTTTAAAAGCTGGACCAAACCGTACATGTTGAGTTTCAGAGAGTTCTGTTCTGCTCTTGGGATGAACATGAATTCACAGAAATGGTTCAGCAGCCTTGGGGAAGACTGACTGACAATTTGACTAAAGTCAAAGGAGAAATGATCCTTAAACTTTCAAGACCAATGTCACCAAGTAGAGCATTAGGAATATTCTGTTTAAGCAGAAACCAGGGCAAGGAAAGAAATTACATTTAACTGCTCAGGAATTTTATAGAATGAGTCACCATGAGCAAGCCTATTTCTACGACAAAAGGTAACCTAAAAATCACAAGCACTTGTAGCTTAGTACACTGGCTATTCAGAACAGGGTGGAAAAGGTCTTGCTATGTACTTTGAATCTCCAGCTTTACTGCCTTAAAGATTTTGAGCAAGAAAAACTGGGTGGTTCGGCATCTATTTGGGAAATTTGCTCCAGGATTCCACAAAAGACGAGCCGTAGCCCGGGAAGGGCTAGCGTAGCCACACGCTACCACAATAAGCATATTACAGGTATTTTTTTGAGGAACATGGAAATAAGGAATGTTTCCTCTCAAGGTCCAAAGGCCAGTGTTGAAAGAATGATATTACTACACAAGGTTGTAAGGACAACTACTCCAACAAGTAGAACACAGTGCGCTCTTCTGGCAAGGAGCAGATGGCAGATTTCCTTTTCTGCTTCAACCCTGAAAGAAATCCAACATGGAGAATGGAACTTTCACAAAGGCAAACATGAATGACTGCACCTAGACAGAATGGTGCTTCTCTTTGAATACTCTGCCCTGAAAAATACGCATCCAAGAGATTTCTCAGGGATTCTGGCACGTGACACATCCATAGAATGTCAAAAACAGGACCCACGCAGACGACGCTTAATTAAAACTACAGAGATTTGCTCATTTGCTCAAACACCTGTTGCAAAGAAAACATATAGCTATGCTCCATGTGGCCCTCCCGCATGGAAAACTTCTAACGGAAATAACATCGCCTGTCTTGAAATGCACAAAAAGGAAAAACATCAAGATACTGATTTTAAAATCTTCACAACTTTAAAAATGGATTTATTTATTTTTACTCTAATTCAGTCTTTACAATTTCAAAATTCTCTCTGAAATAATGAAGGCTAAATATTCAAATATTTTCTATTTTTTTAATGGAAAGTAACGTTCTCAAGTCATGCCATAGGTGTGGGACCTGAAGAGTTAAGCAAAACATCCCATCATTGGGAGCTTCATAATAAATTAATTGTCAACCCAAAATGATCTTAGTGAGAGAAAAATTAAGGAAAGGCCCACAGGGACATGAGACGCCAACAACCTAATAGAGAAAACAAAGGCAAACACATCATCAGGGAAAGAATCTCATGTAAGTGATAGCATTATTTGAAGAGACAATAAAGCTTATTGGTTTTACGCCTCAACCCATAAAAGCACTTGGATACATAGAGGCCTTCTAGCACACTCGAGTAGACCCAGTGACATGATAGCTCTCTGACTGCGGGTTATCAGCTCTGTTAATTTTCAGATTAAAGTCTAGCTCACTTAATGTCATCAGAACTCACAAACCTCGACAAGTGTCTTTCCTTTTTCGAGTGGTAAGGAAGTGAAGAGTTTGGCCCAACCAGCATTTGTCTAGAAGGTTTAGATCTCACTTTGATGAGTGTAAAAACTGTGTGATTGCCTTGGGCAATGACATTACATGAACAGAATAACAGCAGCCTCTCAATCCAGCCCTATTGATCATGCAATGAAAGCACACCAACCTCTGCAGCTGAGTATTCCACATCGTGCCCTTCCTGCCCTTGCCACACACAGTCTGGTTCTACATCCTTCCTACCCTTATTCCTAATGTAACAAAAATATCTGCCCATCCATTTCTTTCCTCATTACTGGATATACATTCTACATCGTGGCTTTCTTGCTGCACCACTCGATGTGTTTCCAAAGGGTAGTAACCAGCCGGATTCAGTACGCATAGTGAATTCACTGGAACAGCTTACTACTGTATTCATTAATTTGTATTTTATCCTTACTCTAGTCCCAGAACAGCAGTTTTGTTTGCAATGGCTGACACATCTTTAGAGTATACTTTATTTGTACACGATTTTCTATCATCTGTTCAAACACACGGATCTGTTCCCCATGCCTTACTTTGACCACACTGGCTCAGTGCCATTCTAACACAGCATGAAGAGGACAGGGGGAAAGGTGGGACTCAACCTCAACTAGGACACAAGCAATCTTTGCACCATTCTGTTATTAAGACCTGGTCAATATAGGTACAAGAACCATGCACTAAGGAGCTGCCAGGTCCGGAGGGAAATTACACCTTTTGAAATACTCGTGTGATCATCATGTTCATCATCCACAATGGAGCTTCCTGATTCCACAGAAAAGACAGAGGCTCCACCTCTAGAATTAGGTCTGGAGACAGATCAGTACTAGCAAATAAATCAAGGGGATGAGGGCAATTTCATACTCTGCAAATCTTTCCTCATCACTAGCATTATACCTGTCTGACTGTAGTTAAGATCTCTTTTACTAAAAAGTTGATTTGTGATGCAGAATGGAGAACAAACAAAACCAACCAACCAAACCTACAGGCCAGCTGTGAGATAACTTGGTTTGGGCTGGAACCTCTTTCCCCATTAATGTGTAATTCTTGCTCTCACAGGGATCTGTTCTCTTCAGACAGTATTTATTATTAGTCCATCATAAGTCACCTGAAATGTCAGAGTCACTCACAATGTTCCATTACTACCGGTTTATGCAGTCTCACCTTTGCATCAAGAGGTCTCTAGTTCAGAATCTACCTGTTATTACTTACTCAAGTCTAAGAAAATATTATGACACTTTTCACATACTGTATTCTTGCCTGATGCTTTCCTTTTCTTTTTTATGCTTCTCTCTCTGGTCACACAAAGATTCTTTTTGATCTCATTCTTCTAATTCTATCAGGATTTCTTCTCTGCAGCAGCACAGCACCAGGTTTGGAGAACTCAGTAATTTCTCTGCTACTTTAATGAATTCTAAGCTGCTGCAGGGTGTATTTTCTGTGGTGCATGCCATGGTTAATTGCTATAATTGTCCTCTTTCTTGTATTATTTATACCCTCCCGTTAGAGTGCTACAATTCTAATAACACTCAAATTAGATCACTGTGGGTCACTGGTATACCTGCTAAACTGAAAGCTTTAGGTCAAAGATTAGAAACTAAATGGGGACTCTTAGATCTTGCTGTCAGTTATAAAATTTGAAAACAGAATCTATCATCTTACCAGAAGGTAATTTCCAACACTAGCACAACTTTTTTTCCTTTTTGCTCTTATAAGAATAAGAACGAGCCATTTCCCACACTTTAATGCTATTGATTGTTGTCTTTATAGCCTCCTCTGGCTGGTCATTTCTAATCCATTTCCTGAGCGAAGGCTGCAAATGTTCTCTTCATTTGCTCTAATTAAGCTTTCATTAACCTATACACATTTACACCAAATGTGTGTCTCCTTCCACGAAGACAGAAATGGCTCTCTTGGTTTGCTGTAATATCCATTAGGTAGTGATGGCAAAGCTGCAGATAACATACTATACAATATGCTGTCTGCGTTTCATTTGCAACTTCAGAACTTCCACTCTCAGTTCCAAGCAGTGCATGCTCCCTGGGAAGACCACCCCAAGCTCTGCACATTGGGAGCAGTATTTTAACTCTAACTGGCTTATCCCTATTAGGAATTACATTAAAAAATAAAATAAAAATAGGGGGGGTGGACAGGGGGACCAGACACAGGAGAGGGGGAAATAGTGAGAGTTAGAAACCTATAGACAATAAAACTGGTTCTTTAGATTCCTTTGCAGGTACTCTGTGCATAAATGGCAGGACTAAAAGAACCTGGAGCAAGGAAGGAAGGGGGAAAGCAAAACACTGTAAGCAATCTAGGAGTGGAAAGTCTAGAACTTGTGAAAAACCTCCAAAGCTGTTTCTCTAAATGAAATGGTTGTGTTATAAAACAAAAACACCACACAAAACATCAACCGCCAGAACCAATATGCATAAAAATAAAGCTAAGGAGATGGAATTCATCCCCAAATGTTCAGGTTTTGAGTTTTCCATATATATGCAGTAAAAGATGGAGTGCAATCTCCAATTTGTACATGATCCAAGACCATGTATCCAGCTTGTGTTGCAGAAACTGCCTTCCTGGTCAGTTTAGATAAGGGTTTTAATCATCCCAGCTCTGCAGGTAATAACAATTGCCTGCCTTGTAATGGCTAGTCACTGAAAAGCCAAAGACCTAAACCTGCTATTTTGCCCTAAGTATGAATTCAATCATTTTAATTTTGATGAGCTTTTAGCAAAGTTCATCAAGTTGTTTTGCAAATCACGAATACGCCGCAAGGCTCTAATCTGTTTTTTGTTGATGCTCTCCTCCTCTATACACGTACAGACTGCCCCCTGCAAACATACGTATCTTACACAGAGACTTCTCCAGCTCCACAGGTGCCCATGACAGCAAGACATTGTACTTTTTCCTTCATATCACCTAATTCTGACTTTGAAAAATGTTTTGGAAATACAGAATTTATTTGGATACAAAATTGCATAAAAGACAATGAACAAACTAAAACTGAGCAAGAACCTGTGATGTGATTGTATTGGGTCTGACTGAGCTGGAGTTAATTTTCCCCCCAGTGCTGTGCTCTGCACTGGGAGCTGGATCACACACCAAGACTGGTTTTAAAAGCTTCTCCCTGCAGTCCAGTGGGGTGACAAGATATTGGGAGGTGATAAGAATGGGACAACTGACTCAAGCTGACCAAAGGAATATTCCATACCTGAACTATAAAAGCCTGGAAAGAGGGGGAGGGAGGGCATCAGCTTGTCCTCTGGAGCAACCGCTATGCATTTGGAGCCCTGCTTCCTGAAAAGAGGACAGACAAAGAGAATAAATCTTCGTTTTCTTTTGCTTCTGTGCGTGGCCTTTCTTTGCTTTTTCATTAAACTACCTTTGTCTTAACCGAGGAGTTTCATCTTCTTTTCTTCACCCTGGTCCAGCTGAGAGGGGACATGACAGAGTGGTTCGGTGGGCACCTGGCATCCAGCCAAGGCCAAATCACCACAGCCAAAAGAATAAGCATTTTGATGTGCAAACTTCAAGTCTGTTACACAGCTCTTCATTGCTGTTGGTTTTGGAAAGTCTCCTCTGTGAATTTTCGGTATCAGTTTCTGTTTTATTTATAGGGTGGGTAAAGGACAGAGAGGTTCCATGGAAATAAAGCAGCTCAAACAAACCGAGGCACACGTGTGCCTTTTTGCTGGAAAAGACACAGAAAGAAACGCTAGTCCAAAAAATCTGAAGATTTTTGGTGCCTGCAGTTATCAGTGCCTCATCAGAGCCAGTGCCTCATTGTGTTATGTGATGACTCAGAAACAAACGCACCCATTCCAAAACTGCCACCCGCTAAGTCATCGCGACCGCGTTTTAAAGCGGCTTTTTATCATTTACAGAAATAACAGGGATTAAGTCTTGCTCAACTTCACAGGATTTAGGAAATGTTTTGTTACAGCCAGATTGGTTTGGGTTGCATCCAGATTGGATTACAGTAATTCTTTGTTTACAGATTTGCCAGCAGCGTTTCCACAGATCTTGCAATAGGACCAAAACGCAACAAGAAAGAAATGTTCGCTTGAGAGAACAGCAGGTCTGGTACAGCCAGCACTGTATCAGCATTTTATCCTGCAGCCATTTGAGTATTGCTTTTGATACTCTGCATTCAAGAGTCTGATGTGCCTGGGACTGATATGCGAGAATGAACATCCTAAATGATATACTACTTATTGGTTCCCAGAGCACCTAAGTACTGGACATTGGGAAAACAGAAGATCCCAGAGAAAAAGAATTTGTTTAATTTTTTTTAGCACAAAAGAACTTCCTTCTTATATATCACAGGTTTAGCCCATGTCTATATATTTCAGAAGTGCTGCAATAATATACACTCCACATGAAAATCCACTGCAAATTGTTGAGAACTGCTGAAAAATAATGAAGTATTAAAAACTAATAAACCACTATAACAATGTATTGGAAATCACAGAGGAAAAAATGCTAATTTATTTGGTTTACTGGAGATCCCCCCACCTCAGACAAATTGGATTTTGGAGGCAATTTGAATTCCATAGCCTGGATTTGAACTACATTTCCAGAATTTCTAGCTTGGGATAGTATTAAATATTATTTTAAATCTTAGGTGCTGCTGATGTAGCTCAATATTGCTTATGCCTCTGTGGAAAGCGTGTATCTGATTCCCAACCTCAGTTACCTGGATTTGACGCATACCTGGCACTCACATAAGTGATGGTAGGATCCACAGGGGAAAAAAAAATAAATAAAATAAAAATATGGTTCATTGGGTCTTATTTTCCTCTTGCAACTTGTTGACTCTAGAGATACATGGAATTCACACAGAAACAACGAAAGTCAAGTATTCAAAAGATTTTATGTAATACCATGAATGCAATAGGCCTTAGATTTCAATAAGACTGAATTATTATCTCTCTTTTTAAGATATTACTCTTGCATATGCTTAAGTCTTCCAATGAAATTTGTGCTCCTGAAATCTCTTGGGCATTTCTATAAATTATAGCCCAACAGAGTGATCCCAGGCTATTGCACAGATTGCTTACAGTGTGTATGCATAGACTGCTGCTGTGTTTAGGTTTCTAGTTTGGTTTGCTTGTTGTTGGCTTTTTTAATAGCTAATTACTGAATTATTTAACTGATTAAGGAATTATCTGGGTAAAGCTCCTTTAAAATTATTTACATGGAAGGATAAATGCATTATTAAAAAAGTAAATCATTAAAATAAGGATTCTCCATTAGCTGAAAATCGTTGCCTTTACTGCGCTGTAACACAAGAATGACAGAAACTTGCAGGCTCAGCATGAATTGCTGAGTGTCACAGGCGAGTGAAGTATTCTGATGAAAACAAAACAAGGACTTGCAGAAATTAATACATATTGCAGTGAGCTAGAAATATCCATCACAAAACTAACTGTAGCCCCACGAGTTTGGTTGTTTTTAATACTGTTGATTTGTTTTGTTTTGATTTTAAATACTCTTATTAATGGTACGAAGTGCCACAGAAATATCCTGGTAACATTTAAGAACCACAAGAACAATTTTTGAAGAACGAGTATCAGGATAATCCAGTGACCCCTGCAATTTATGGCTGCAAATGAGTCTTTCCCTCCCCTTGTAATTAACCAGAGTTCTCTGCAAAATAAATACTAATCAGAATTACTGGTTTGCGCTGCTTATCATTTGATGTATTCTTATTTATTCAACATGACCCAAAGTTGATCTTGCCATCCACCCCCCCAAATAAAACAGAATACAAATTGGGAACTACACCAGAATTGGTTTTAGCTGTGGCAGAATGACTACCAGGGGAAAAGGAAGCCTTGTTTCTGGAGAAAAGTCACAGTGCTTCCACTCCAGAGGTAGCTTCATGCTACTGTTTTGGGAGGAGACGTGCACTTTATAGCATCAGAGTAGTGTGCTCCTCACAGGTACAGTGAAAACAAAATGGGGAATTATAAAAGTGATCAAGTAAAATATTTTCCTGAGGAGTTCACATTTAATTATTTTTCAACAGATTTCTCTAAACTCACCTTTTGCCTCTGCTTCAAGCTGTTCAGATCTTACAATTTACTGGTCTCAACAAACCCCTTCCTCCTAAATCTAACATTTAGACAACTACAGCATAAAATAATCCTCTTGCTCTTCTTAAACATCTTCATCAAGTTCTCTCCTCTTCCTCCCCAAGACGGACTGCTCATACAATGCTGTCCTCCATACACAGGCCACCCCTTGTTCTAATCATGCTCCCCACCAAATCCTTATTTACAACCTGTATGATAGAATCTAGCAAGAGCACAAGTCAGGAAACCAGAAGTTTCCAAATACCAGCACCACAGAGCAAACATGCACCTGCTGAAGGCTCATTAGTGTTCAGGGCAGAGTGTCACCATCAGAAATGGTCACATGCTGAGCCAAGGTAAGAGGATTAGCCAGGAGCACACACCCATGCCTTGATAACTGGTGCTTCCCAAGCACCTTCTACCAGTTTAGCTCTCCCATGGTACCTGATGATGTTTGTCCTATTTTTCTAAGAAAGTAAAGTACTCAGGTCAGGAATTATATCCTCACCTGCCTTACTGAAGCACTATTGAAATGTTGTCTGTCATGCAAATGGTCTTTATTACAGACAAACCTGGTTTTTCACTATATAGTGACAGCTCATTCATCTTCTTTGGCATATTAAAAGATAAAAGAAAAATACTCTTCCTCCATTTTTGTTGGATATGAGCTTTTTGCTTAGTAAAAATAATCTCCCTGACAATTTCCGTGTTTAACGAGAGAGAACATTTATTACTGCAACATCTCTGCCCCATTATGTAAGCTGCATTTGAGTAGCAGAATCCCTCCAAGCCTTTGCTCTTTAAAATGCAAGCAGAATCCCTGTTTGGTCAAGTTTACTCTTTATGAGCAAAATGGGAGCTGATGAATAGATGCACTGTAAAACATTATTCAAATGGCTTTTTCTGTAAGTGACAAAGGAACCCTGAAACAAAAAGCCTAATGAAAACAGAAGAGAATAAAAGGAAGAGGCAGATTTGTGGGTCAGCTGGAGAGGAGCAGGGAAGAATTTGGTGGCTTCCTTTTACAAACATAAGTTTGCATGAGGAGCATTATAGATATGGGACTCCAGCTCTACCAGTAAGAGTACAGGTTTCCAGGGGTTTCCTCAGTGGCTGCCCAGACAAGCTCTCCTGTTGCAATTATACTTTTTTCATCTGAATATACCTGTGTATTCATTGCCAAGCTGATAGTGTAAGCAAATAACAGTTAAAGCTTTAGCTCTTCATCGTTGGTGCAAAACACACCACAATGTGTATACAACAAGAAGTGTATTCTCCTTGCAACATGTGGAATTAGTCTCCTTGTAGAAGTCAGAGCTGGCAGAAGACCACACCTGCCTGCTGCATGCTGATGCTCCTGCCCCTTCCCTGTTGTTGTCCACACCTAGAAATGTGATAGTTCCCTTGCAAGCTGTTGCAAGCTAGCAAGTTACCTCAGCAAGAAAATCAAATCACAAAATGGGCTGGGGAGGCACAGTAAACTCCATCTAGTGTTTCCTTCCTGCAGTACAGATGTGGGGTTTGTACCTTCATCATCTGTGTTCACCTTGAGGGTTGCTTTCTATTCAACCTCACACCTCTTGATGGTTCATACTGTTGACTCCCACTCCATCAGCAGTGGAGTTGCTGGATCATTCATAAACTCTGCTATGAGCAAGGTGCTCTAGCAGTAGTGTCACCTCAACTAGCTTGAGAGTCTCACCTCTCTAAACTCAAGCCCAGATATGAAAGAAACTCCAGGCACATCCTTCATGATGCTATCATAAGCTTACTCGAAATAGAGCTTTTCTATTTGTCAAAAAGAAACAAAAAAACCCAAAACAAAACAAACCAACAAACTCAAAATATGAACTTCAAAATAGACAAGCAGAAATGGGACTCAGTATACTAAGCTGGCCGTCCTGGAAACGTTCCCTCTGTTAGTGACAGCAGCTTTATCATCTACAGGCCATTTCTGACAAGGCAGCTGAAACTCTGGAGAGGGCTGCCGTTCAACACTGGGTGGCAAGAACAAATCGAACCTGAAATGCTAATGCAACGCTTGCCATTCAGGCCAGTTTACAGAAATCAAAAGGAAGTGCTTCTGGCAGACACAGCACACAGCAGGGCTGGAAAGCAGTAACTTCACAGCCTTACTGACTTCAAATGGGACATGAGTTTCTAGGTGCCTCATGTGCAAATAAATACCTCCCCCTATATTCTGTCGTCTGCTTTTCATCAGTTGAGGAAGACAATCCCTGAGGTACGTGCCTACCAAATAATTTTTTATATATTTCATCCAGCTATGGGGTTTTTTTTGCCTTTAACAAGTACAGAACACATAAACACATCTGAAATAACACAGAGTAGCAGTCACATTCTGTGATATCAAGCTTTTATACTATGTTAATTATGGCTTGCATTTTTTTTTCCCCATTTTCACTCTGAGCAATTTACATATCTATAAAAAGTATTCACAACAATTCATGCAAATATGATGCTTTACATGAGTTATATTAACATCTTTTCCATGTACACACAAACCCACAATTAGAAACAGAGCTCAAGGTCACCATAAAGTTTATATATTCCCATTAAAATTCTTCTATTTTTCATTTCTAGATCATTTCATAATATTTTCTCTTTCTTTAGGAAACTACCACGTGCCCTCTGCTTTTAAAGTAGGTGTGCTTCCAGACCATGCTGAACACTAACTGGACAACATGTATGGAGTAGTGGTGATTAATACAAGTAGGTTGGGTTTTTTTCAACTCCAACTACACAAAAGGATTGATGTAGAGTTCAAATTGTCTTAAAGGGAAAATATTCCAGAAAGGAGAAAGCACCTTAATACTTTTTCAAAAAACATTTTCTCTTGACCTGTCTTCTACCTAAGTTAGCACTTACAAAAATAACATTTCCATGGTAACTGTTCTTTTGCTTCATTTTTAGAGATGCTGAGGAACCTCAGCTGCCACTGATATCAAACAAATCTGTGTATGCTTCACACCCCTGAAATTCCTATTCCATCTATTTTCCAGTACAGGCACTCATTTTTGTTTGTTTCTTTGTTCTTTTTCTCTACATTCAATGCATATCTATCACTGAAAAGTATCTGGGTGACATAATTAAAAATATACACGTGCCTGATGGTTTACAGAGCTGCTAAGTAGAATAAAAGCGTGCAGACTCTCAGCAAGAGGACCAAGACAGTTAGATGCATATTACCTTTGGAGAAGGCTGCTAGAGATGCACTTACATCTTTCAAGACTCAATACCTGTAGAAATACATCCCTGCATTTTAGGGGGGAAATAGATCCTAAAATAAAAGATCAGCACAGCTACATGTGAGCTCACTATCATAAACACTTCTTAATATTATGTCCCAGTGTTTAACTATATCAAGCACACGTGACCACACAAACTCAGACTAGTGAAAGCACCAGCAGCAATAGAAAGGAATTCCATTACAGCATTTCACTTACAATGTAACTCAGAACATCCCAAGAGGCTATTACACTTGTTTATACTTATTCAAGGTATTTTATTCTTGACAAGTGGTTACAGAATATAGCAACAGTATTAACTTGGTTCTCATTGCACAACAGAATGCATTCCATAAATGACAGATGAAATATGTATTCAAATGTGGATTAAAAATGTAGGTGAATTGCATGGTGATTCCAGGAGATGCTAAAGAAAACCCAAATGCTCCTAACCTCGGGGAATTAGCTTATCTCTTTGGTAGCTGGCAGAATAGAGATCAATTTCTTTGAAAATCCAAAGAAAAATGCAGAATAAGAACTTGATCTTATGCATTCAAATTCCTATGGAAGATTTAGGCAGGACTTCCATTACTTCCAGTTATCAAAAAAATGAACTGAAAGTCTTTTACTAAATAACAGGCCAAATAAAGGTAATTTACTAAGCATTTTGTAATATTCACTACCAAAATCACCCTCCTTTTCCTGTTTGGGGGAGGAAAAAAAAAAGTAAGAGGACTGATTATCAGCAAAAGACCAAAGCTGCTGCTGTTTACTCAGTCATCTTCCAGATAACATTCCATACAAATTCCAGAAGGACAGAGACCACATAAAAATGGAAAACCTGTAGGGTAAGGCTGTCATCACTGAACAGGTTTTCTTGAAGCTTTTATTTATGATTTTAGGGTGAAGGGGTTTGTGTTTGTTCAGAGTTTTTGGTGTGGTTTGGGTTTGTTCTTTTAATGAATGCAGAGATATTGGAAAACAAAATGTCAATATCTAGAAAACGTTTTATGTCATTTCCATAGGCTAGCTCAGCTCTTTCCCTGAATAAAACAGATTAAAAATTAAATAAATTTTGCATTATCTTTGCCTCGGGTAGTTCAGCCTACCATCATGCATACATATTACATAGTATATATTACACAGACATCTCCTCATTCATATACAGAGATACTTTCAACATGATTATTTCCCTCTTCTTTTATGAATACCCTTGGCTATAAAAATACATTGGCAAACATTTTCAAGAACCTGAATAATCTAAATGAGAGAAAAATATAAGAAAGTTCCAATGGGTATCCCCTTCTTTTTAAACTTCTTTTCCTAGAATCCTTTTTAACTTTCTCTTTGTTTTCATTATTTTTCTAATGTATTCCAATGGTAATTGAATTTTGGATACCTAAACCAAGATGTTAAGAACTGTTACTTTGCTGTAATATTCATCATCTACCTGGGAGTCTCAAACAATACTGAACAGGTCTAATTAAACTGCCTGTAGCATGCAGGGCACTAAGAGCTTCATTCCTCATTTACAGCTAAGTTAGTTACAGAAGATATTCCTATCTTCACAATATTCTACAAAAAAAAGTTCTGATTTTAATTTATTTAGGTAGTCTTCCCCAATACTTTCAGAAGCATTTAGTCTAAAGTAAGTTGACATGCAAGCAGTTGCATGAAATCACATTCCTCTTAGATCACTGTGAATGGGTTTTTCCCCACCCCTCAAAACAACCTCTGAAAGAGCTGTTGGACTCCCCTGGCAATGTAATGACATTTCTGGTATGTTCTGTGTTGGGGAAAGACTGATTCACCACAGGTGAGTCCTTACATTGTGCAGTTTCTCTCCCTGCTGGTTCATCCTCCTTTTTTGTTCTCCCCCACTTTCTCTCTGCACGAACCCCTGTGATTCATGCCCTCCCTCAGACCTGTGTCCTCTCCCACTTACTCCTCCACTCCTTTGGCCTTTCATTCCCATCCCAGTCATCTTCATCTGCTACTTGGGTCTCTATCCAGAAAGCACAGCTATGACTGACACAAGATCAGAGAGAGGTGGGATGGAATCACAACTGACTGGAGAGAGTAAATTATAATAAACGACAGATAGGACACAGTCAAAGAACTGATTTCATGTGTGGCTAATCTAGTTACCATTTTTTTCATCCTGCTAGCCTTGGCATCTGAAGACTGCTGCCCACTCATCTCTGCTCATCTGATTTATCCCTGACATCATTTTATAATGCAATACAGATTATACTTAACAAATATGAAAAGGACACACGTTAGCATCTCTGAGAGTTTTCAGCCTACTAATTCTATAGAACTGGGATGGAGAGAAATCAGGAAAATAAGCTTAGAAAACAAGAAGATAAGGGTTAGAGGCAGCAAACTGGCATCATAGCTTTTGGGAGGCTAAAGGTGGAGATTTCTTTATCTGGGTTGCTGGCAACCAGATGGAGAGGATATTTTATTGTGCTGGGCCATTAGCGTGCAGCATTTTAGATGGGCAGGTATGACCATAGAAACAAGTCTGGGCAGCAGTCAATCCAGAGTGCAGGGTACCAGAGCTCAGAGCAGTGACGCTGAACAATACAACACAGGATAGAGGCACGGATGCCTTTCAAAGTGCCCCTGGAAATCCTCTTTTTATTCTCTAGCTACTTTAAAGGGACCTTTAGAAAATGGATTGTAAATATTTGAAAAAGGCTGCGGAAGGCTCCTCTGCTCTATGGACAGCAACTTCTGTCACCAGCCTTTTCCCCAGAGGAGCTGCTAAATAATGCATTCTCCTCACCTGATAAGGAACAGTCACAAAACTCTGAGATAATGGAAAATACAATGAGCAACTCATGATATAAGAGGCCTCATACAGCAAAACAATGCCATTGTCAACTTTATAGAAACAAGAATATACATGTTCTGCTAGCGATGCTTTAAAAGTCTCTTTCAAACACACCATTCCCTAGGGGTGAGAATTACATTTGCCAAGTCTATTCTGAAGGATGTTAGATGTAAATTATATTCCTCTGTACTTACTGCACTATTTGACTACAATGTTGAACAGCCTGGCTCTGCGGCTTCCACCAATTATCACACTCACACCAAAGCACAGAACTGCAGCAATTTGATGAATCCCCATATGGTATTCAATGTAGTTTGTCTTACTAAAGGAAAAAAAAAGGTTATTGTCTACCTTGCATTGTAAATATTTGCTATAACTGATCTGTGTCCGAGTGTTTCTTGATTTCATTAATAGAAACAGCTTGTCTTACCACTCCTTAGGTGGGAAAATGCTTAATAATTGTAATAAATCCCTCCATTTTCATCTCACAATAGGATAATAACAACATGAAATAGCAACTCAAAGCAGGGCTTCCCAGGAAAACGCACTTCTGTAGATCAAATGTTGCTATGCTGCCTCTTTATACAGGTGTCCATACAAGCACAGTAAAACCTATGATGGAACAGACACATTTAACTGCAATTTAAAATGAGCGTGACACATCTGCTACCATGGAAGTTTTCCTGAACTTACAGGTGATCCTTGGAACTGTATCATCACAAAATACTGCTTGACAATTGCAAATCACAAAAGACGTTCACCTCACAATTAAACTTTTTTGTTGGTGTTTATAGTAAGCTCTATTATACCCATAATATGCAGATAATATTCATGCAACAATAGGATACTTGTCACACCACACTCTGATATTAAAGAAAACAGAGTACTCAGCATGTGCTTGTCTTCAGTCCTACCCTCTGCAGAGAATACAGGGACCTTCCTGAGGACTGTTTCAACACTGAAATGCAAAGCTATAAATAATTCTAGTAAGTCTGCTACATTTAGTAAGCAGATGTAGTCAGGAGAAACAAGTGGATTGGGAAAGGGTCCACGTGAAGGAGGCAGTCACTAACAAAGGAACACCTTGCAATTTGCTCATATCTGCCATTGACTATCACACTGCAGCCTGCAGAGGCAGCACGCCACTCTACACACTTGTTATTAATAGGTTATTACTTGAATATTGCAGACATATCTGAAGATGTGTCCTCACAATCTTCCTGTCCCTTTGAAGGAGATAACAAACCCCACTTTCTGTAACAATATAAAATATCTGTGTGCTGCTGTTGAGAACAATCGGCTAAAATACCATTGACCTACATAGGATTAGTCACATTGTGCCAACAGCACCTCAAAGACAGGGGGAGGGCACGATGGGGGGAAGGGGCGTGGACTTGAGGGACACACAGAGTCAGCTAACACAGTGATATTTTCATACCAGATTAATGGAACTCACTTCTAGCAAGCAGAAAAAGTAGATTCTTTTTCAGTGAAAGCAAGAGTTCTTACCTTTCTGTTGAGCCTCTCGGCAAACCTACTAGTTATTACCAGGTTTTCTAATAATATGCTCTTGTATTGTGACTGAGAGCTGCAGACTTACTCAAACAGGCCATGAGAAATCAGATTCTGGGTTTCTTTCTTAATTCCGGAGTTTTAACAATCTGTTAAGAAAAGTGCTCACCTAGGTCCCATGACCAGATTATGTCCCTCACTTTCCAGCTTTTAATGAATTTAACATCCAAATGCCTTCGTAGTACCAGGAAGAGTCTCTTGTTCTCATCCTGATGCATCTACAGATCCAGAGGCAGGCAGGCACCTTGCTCTGGAGGGCTGACTGATACCTGCTGCTTTAGCTGGGCTGGGAAACTTGCTTCTGGTGAATAAGAAAGTTGTGGCAATGAAAATCTTTTGGATGATCTACATACTCAGCTCTCTCTTTCCACAGCAGGAGTTCCACTAATACAGGATTATCAGTGGAAGCTCTGTGAATGTTTCACATCCACATGGCCATAACTACAAGGGAGATGGCACCCCTCTCCCTTCCTCGTTCTTACTAGTCACATCATTTAACCTCCTTTCTTCCATCTACTCTTCTGCATCGCTCTAATGTAACTGTTCAGCCTGGGAGAACTTTGATCATAGAGCTAGATGCTGTACAAAATTCTCATTATGCAAATCTCACTGATGTTGACACTGTGTTGAATCTTTCATTGCTCCATTATTCTCCCTTTTGGAAGCCATTTATTCTAGAACAAATCAGTATAATAATGTTTTAGCTCCACTTTGAAATGTGAAAACAAGAATTGGGCCAATTGACTTAAGTATTGTAGCCATAGGTTTATTCACATGTACAGAGCCTGGCTTTGCCTTTTATTTTTGTATTCACACCCACAGCCATAGTGTACAGCAGATCATATGTGCACTATACTCTTACGAGTGTCTGGCTTTCTTCTGTATTTCCTTTCTACTTCAATCTGAATCCTGTTTCCATCTGTTCCTATAGCTGTCAGCCTGCAGACATTCTGATTCTGTGATCACCTGTTCTCATGTAATCCTCATTTCTTTTAGCATTTCTTCTTCCTTTCTCAGAAAAATCTATGTGTTTCTGGCATCTGTTCCCCACCATTATCTGCTATGAACTCCCAGGCAAAAACCCATGCAGAGGTGTTGCCAATGCCAACCCGCTTTGTCAAAATGTTACACCTGGCATGTCTGACAGCCTGCAATGTGCTGACCTTCACTGTGTCCATGACCTTGAACAGTATCTTTTTACTTCAGGTCTCTTACATACACTGACTTTCGCTTTTCTTAAGCGGCAAAATCACTAACACAATCCAGTAACTGTTGCTGAACTGACCGTTCCACCCATGAGACAGGGACTAATGCGGTCCTTATTTAGTTAGTGAGGAATCCAGCTGACAAACAGTAAAGGCTTGCCCCACGTAAGTTATGAAACCAAATCTCATGAAATGTTTTTGCCCAAGATCACAGCATGTGATTGTGTGTGATTGAATTCAGAAGGGACATGTGGACACTTCAAATCCCAATCCTGTTCCAAAGGCACTGGACCCATTTTCAAAACTTAATCTTTTGTTAGGAATCAAACTGAGTTTTCACTCCTGAAGGGGAGAAATCTACTTCATTTATCATGAAAATAACTCAACAACCCTCCAGAAAGGTATTTACATTGTACAAAATAAATAAAAAGGTCAATTAAGTGTCCACAAAGCAGGTAACCTTAATCACTGCAGAAAAACAAGGTTTGGCAACCTACATTATTACTGGACGAATATTCCTAAAATACTGTTTCTCAAAGTTCTAAACATACCGAGGCACAAAGGCCTTCACATTCTCCTCCATTCTCATAGACCTGGGATTAAATGGTGCATGAACTGCAAGCGCTTCATTTGCAACTGTTAGGCTAATGGACAGTGAGCTGCAGAATATTTTTCTAACTGAAGGTCTAATTGACTCAGAGTAAGTGATATTAAATGATCCCATGGTGCTTGAGCACTGTTGGGACAAAGATTTTAACAGCCATTTACCTGTACTCCCTGTAGCAGCTGTCCACACTGTTAGCATCTTAAGATAACATCTTATTTATCTTAAGAAAAAAACCAAAACACTGTTCAGTGACTGCCAGAATAAAATAATCATCATTTTTTATAGTCTTTATTATACATGCTAAGATTTGTTATACAATGCTTCTTTTACCTTGCATTTTAGTGCAGCCAAAAGTGAGTGTGCTACTCTGGGGAAGATGGTAAATTACCTTGTATTCTTAGAAAGATGTTTCCATTTTTGGAGTGCACAACTAGCTGCACTATGGTTTTCTGAAGGCTCTGTAAACCAAGCTTTGTCATATGCTATCAATGACAGTTCCTTTCAGAAGCTTGACCCAAAAGGGCTTTTTAAAAGTTATGTTAATATTAGTAAAGGCCAAATTCTACTCATTATTGCTATAGATATTGTACATAGCTGTTACTATGAATTTTATCCTTGATCATTTGAGATTGCTTTGCTGAGAACACAGTCCCATATTTAAAGGGCACTACTGAGGTTTCTTCCTCTGACATATACAGGTTGTGATTGTCTCGTAGAAGGTATCATTCCTTCTTTTTTCTAACAAACAGAATTTGTGGCAGACTGCTAATAAGTGAAACTAAAATTCAGCACCCTAATACTTTGTCAGTATTAATAGCTTGTCAATATTTGTCAGACCTTAATAGTTAATTCTCAGTGGATGCACCAAGGAAAGCTAAATAGGCGAAACCTAGGATTGCTTACCCACTCCTCTGTGTGTTTTGGGGTGTGTGCATCTATGTGAGTAAAAGGGGTCACACCTCCCCTAATAGGGAAAGTTCAGCACAGTTTTCCCAGTGCTTTCAGTTCAGCTCTTTTAACCCATCTGTGGTTAAAGGTTAAAAGAGCTAAAAGATAATCTATTTCATCCTATAAACAAACCCTTAACTCGTCGAGAATGTCTGAATTTTAATGGTGTCATGTTTACATATGCTTCTTGATCAGCAAGCATGTCATAAATTAAAAAAAAGGAAAATAGCTCTTGAATGAATCAGGGGGTAGGAACAGAAAAAAAGCACAAACAAAACAAAAACAATTAAAAAAATCCTAACAAACAAACAAAATCAAAACAACAACAGGAAAAACACAAAGCACAAAAAAATCCCACCCTACCACCACATACACAAATGAAGGAAACTGAGAAACTTGAAAAGAATGGCTAAGAATACAAGGGAAGATGAAAATGCAGGGCTCCCTGCACTCTCAGGCACGGCTGCATGTCTGTGTTTGCAAATACATTTTTCAAAATACCATCCTACATTTATGTATAAATCTAACCTTTGCTGGCAGTAGCAGCAACGATCTCTCATCAGTCAAAACCTTGGCACTCCAATCTTAAGCTATCATCAAGAAGACATACATGGACAACATTTGCCTACATGGAACACACCATAAATATACCCAATGTACAATATTATCATTTTGTAAACAACTCACCCTCCCAAGAACTTGTAAAACTCTGTAATCTCACTTCAAATTTAAGGGTCGAGCAATCCTGCCCATGTCAATAGGCAGAGTGCATCCTTGCTAATAATGTGTCTCATTCCTACCATTACTTAAAGATGGGTTTTTCAGCTTTCCCAAAATTAACAATTTTGTGGCCAAACGAGCTTTGCATATACCACAGAAATTACAAGTTACTAATGTTGGTATGCATAGTGCACATATGCACCCAAAAGACAAAAGCTGTGAGCTCTACAATAAATATATTAAAAACAAATACTGAGACATTCCTCTTCCTCAAAAATCTTTGTTTGCATTGCACCACAAACTTGCCTGTTGTGAGCTGAGCATAATGAATGTTTTTTTCCCTATCTGTATAAATTAAATGGCCCATGTGCATTTCTTGGTTAACTCTTTTGCTTAATAAATCAACAAATGAAGCAGGACAGCTCAAGTGGGTACAGCTTTAGTACTTCTCTTGCCCTTGTTCCAGATGCAATGTTTTCCCCCTTCCTTGCTGTGCTCCAACTGTAGGACTCAAATTCAAGTTCCAAGGACTTCATCACAGAAAACAGTCAAGCCTTAACAATAAGGTTTTATTAACCTTTATTGTTCTAAAGCCTACACCTGAGATTAAATTCCACTGCACTGTCAAAGGTTAAAAGCAATTTCTGCTTCTAATGAGTATCTCAAAGATACTCAGTTGTATTTTCCCTTAATACACTACGTACTGAAAGAAAATACATGCTTACAATAACTGGAAGTAGAAGACTTAAAACCAAATGCAATATTTTTTTAATTTTTGCATAAATGAGACCTTAAAGGGGAAATTTTGATCAAATAGTTTTCTCTTGCCATCTCCTACCTACTATATTTATGTATTTTTTCCTACTAGTTTACATATCTAGAAGTAAATAGCAGGCTTGCACTTTATCACGGAGTAGAAGTGCGACGTTTCCACAGGGGTTTCTTTCTGCATTATCACTGAACCACACTGCACTTCCATGGAGAGCACAGCACAGACGTTTTAAAAGGCAACAACTGAAGGGGTCAGTGCCTCAGAGAGGTAATGATCTCTATCTCATAAAACAGCTTGACCCGTTTCCTACATATTTCCCTGAAAATTCTCCAGTGAACTCATTGATAAAGCCTAACAGACGGCTGAGAAAAGATGCTTCTTTTACTGAACCACCACCTAGAAATCTCTTCTGCAAGTAAATTTCTGCCTCCATTTTTATAAGACACAGACAGAAGATGAGGTCCAGGGATGCAATATTAAGGAGTCCAGGAGGGTTAATGAAGCCATTTAGGGTCTTCTTTCTAGAGGGGAAATCTTGAGTCATAGCCCCTTATTATTTCTCCTGAATTGTTTTATGAAAAGTACCCACTTGAGAACAGAGGCATAATTACATGCTGTGATGGAGCTCAAACCTAATGGTCTGTGTTGCCACACAATGGTAATGCAAACATCTCAAAAATCACTGGCTGTCAGGTGGGCTTGCTAATCTTCCTATCACCAATAAGATCTGGGCATTTTAATCTGCAAATTGCTGTTGCCCTGGAGCAGAATAGAGGCAATCTTTGCAGTCAGGGAAATGTACTGCTGTCTGCACACAGGATGCGATCTACCTGCCACACATGACAGGATACAAGAGGGGAAGGAGAGTCTTGTTCCCAATCAAGACATCATCCATGTTCCCAGTGGTGGCAGCAGCACCAAACTTCAGCTCAACAAAGAATTAAAAAATAGTAAATAAAAAATTCTTACGCAGTGATACAACTTCATTACCCAAGTCCTGAAGTGCACACTGTTGATAGTTTGAGAAATTCAGTTATCTTCATCCCAGGCTGCAGTGTGTAACTTCTAGGGTTTGGTTCTCTTCCACTGAAAGGCTCAAATACTATATTGCCATGGGTATTTCCTTGTATTGAGAATCCTAAATAAATAAAGGTTCTTATTAATTTTGTTTCCTTTAAATACTGGATTCTATTCCACCCGTTTCCATTTTTAACTAGCAGACTCTACTTCACAGGCTCAGTGCTACGGTAAATAAAGGCACCGTGAAAAATCTGCCTGCAGGAAGGAGCTTCCAGCTTGACATCCCTCTTGGCTTTTGCCACCTAGCTCTTGCCTGGGTTCCCTGTGCTTCTGTAGGACATACACTTTCTGAGGGAGAGGCTCTTTCTTACTCTACTTTTCTTCTAGTTCCTGAGATCCTGATAGTTGTTGACGCCTACAGAGACTTCTGAAAAATATTTACTACCCCGGCATAAATTCACAGCGTTTCTTAGTCCCAGGAAATGAGTTTTAGAGCATATGTTTCAAATACATCCTCGCTCTTTTTAACAATGACTAAATAAATAAATAAAGGTTGAGGCTAGAAAAACTTCCCAGCAATAGTTTACAAAGATTTACAGTAGAAATTAAGGAGCTCGAGTCCTTGACCTCCAGGTTAGTTGCTGTATTATTTATACCACTAAATTCCCAATGTTTATCACTATCTATATCAAAATGACATCACATTCCTTTTTCTGATACAAATTAGATTTAAGTCAAAGCTTTTAGCTTCAAACTTTTCTGAAAAGTGTGAAGAGGTATTGATTCCCATAAGACAGGGCATCAGTTTTTCACCTCTTCCATACTGCTACTTAGAGAAATACCAACCAGAAGGAATTGCCTAAATGACTTTAAAATGTAGACTGTCTATCAAAATAAGTGATACAAGATCCTTTCAATTTAGGAAACAGATTTAAATCTCCTTGGCTGTTGACATTCTTGTTTTCAAAAGCCATGACAAAACCCCAGTTAACCTCTCTAAGCAGCTATTTTACACCATTGGCTTCACAGCCATCTGTTTCTAGTGTCAGCAATACATCAGAGCTGAAATTCATCAACAATACATCAGAGCTGAAATTCAGACTCCATCCTGAACTAGGAGCTGGTGCTTCTGAATAAACACCTTCATCCAAAATATGTCCCACATCTCCAGAGCAATAAAAGCAGGGAAGAGAAGAGCGGTGAGCTCTGCAAATGGGCCATTCCTCCAGTTGTGATGATTCACGGCTTTGTCTTGAATACATTGCTCTCATCTGACACAGTCTTTGCACTGGCCTTGAATTCCAGTGGCTACAGACTATAAATCACCTGTACATGTTCTGTTTACAGTTTAGCAAACCACCATGGTTATATTAAGATTGGGATGTACAGAAAAAATGCAGAGGGGAAAAAAAAAAACCCAGATGTCAGAAAGTTAATACACAGTCATGGAAAAAAAATAATTATGCTGGTTTCTTGATAAAAGAAAAGGAGATTCACAAACAAGAAGAGGAGATGTTTTCCTTCAGTAGCTACAGGGGCTGCAAGTGACACATTTACAGATCTCTGTATACACATCAGGCACTGTTCCAAACAGTATAACTGAGAAATACTGCACAGGGTAGCACTGGAGAGGAGCAGCACTGGAAATGTCCGAGGGCAAAATGGCTGTTTCACTGAAGAAGTGAGATTTAAAAATACATTTTCATTCAAGCCCTCAGACTAAAGTCTTCAGAATTCCTAAAGCAATAAAAAAAGTCTGTGTTTACGTGGAATTGTTAGTATCTAATAACAAAACTAAAGGACATAAATATACACTGCGAAATGTGAAAATAAAATAGAGCATATCAATGTTGTTGGAGCTTTCAGTAGTCATCCTAAACAGAAGTTTAGCAAAATCAACTTCTTTTTTCTTTTTTTTCAGTTGGTGATGGAATATTGCACTGTCCAAGCTTCAGCAAATAGCTCTGCTGCAGGGCATGAAGTGATAATCTCAAACTAAATTAAATCATTTTTTCACATGCTGCTGTCTTTTAATAGTTTCCAGCAAAAGGAACACCAGAAAGTCAATTCATTACTGTTTGTGTACTTAACAAAAGCAATCAATGTAAATAATTCTGAAAAATAAACAAATACAAATGAGAAATAATAGTTTATTTCCTTGGGTCTGCCATAATTCAATTAATGAAGAAGTCAATTAATAATAAAGCTGTCCTTCACCAAACTTGGAGACATAATTTTTAGATCAACTTCTAAGCTATTTGAATTGCACTAGAAATAATAACCCAACAACCTGCCAGTCATAAAACCCCTGAAGTCCAGTGTTCCAGCCACCTTCCCCCTGTGTCAACACTGTTTTCCTACTGGTTCCTCACCATACCCAATTGACTACTCTCCTGAAAACAAACAAACAAATCCCCCTTGTGCACTTCAGTTAACTTTCCTTCCCATTACCACCACCCAAAAAGGTTCCAAGTGAAACCACATCCCTTTTCTACACTGATCTGTAAATCTCAGAAACTATACAATCCACATTTCAGCATTCTTTATTGTCCTAATAAATTCAGTGTTAATAAACAAAGTCTCAAGATATTAAACGTAGGAAATGCTGCTTTCCTATCTCTGTTTGCTCTACGTGATGCAATAACACCTTAAGCTGTTTCACACAGTTAATTCCTTCTTATTCTTGTTATGAGGAAGGATGAGGAGAAAGTAAAGCAGATTTCAAGTCTTGAATATAGAATGCATATTATCATCACAGCTTTCAGTGCCAACATGAGCCTTGGCTGCATTAGAACACGCTAAGAATTCATCGACAACAGGGCCAGCTGAAGTAAAACAACAAACCAACCCAAGCAAAAACAAACCAAACAAACAGATAAACCCCACAACAAAACAGATGCATGGAAGAGAGTGTAACAGCATGAAAATTATCACCAAGGTTCTTCTTCCTTCATATAATAATAAATGTTATTTGTTTCCTAAAGAGCTATTTGAATGTCTACTAGGTCCATAAATTAAAGTTTGGGTGTGCTAAGATCATCTAATCAAAACAAAAAATAAAAACCCAAAACATACAGAAAGCAAGACATAAAACCTTGTTTAGGTTGCTTCTTTAGACAAAGGATAAATCAAAGATATCCCACTAAAAAGAGCATTATTGTTACAAAGTGAAAACAAAAAATCAGGGAATACTGACTTCCAACTGTAAGATGAGTGCAGTAGCAAGAAGGTGTCAGAGGTGCTTTGTGACAGAGGGAGATGAAGGCATCAGCGTTTATTTTCCTCAATACTTCTATTCCTGCCCTCTCCCTTGCCAAACAACTTTGGAAGAGATTTTCTCCGAGTAGTTCGCTACTTTATCCACATCTCCCCTCACTTGGAGATCTTTCTGTTCATGCCATCTGCCCCTCTATCACTGTCATCTTGGTTCTTGTTATGTATCTACAGATGGTTTTCTAATGAATTGGTAAATCCAGCAAACAATAAGGCTCTCATAGAAAGGGTAACCTCCTTTCATTGTGGAACTGCTACAGGAACAATAATCATCATCAGAACAATCCCCAGCATCTATACAGGCTGAGGAATCAAGGGATTGACTGCAGCCCTCAGGAGAAGCACTTGAGGGTACTGGAGGATGAAAAACTGCCCATGAACTGGCTACATGCACTCGCAGCCCAGTGCGTCCTGGCTGCACCGAAAGAAGCGTGGCCCTTTGCTCTGCTCTGGCCAGGCCTCACCTGACTACGGTGTCCAGCTCTGGAGCCCTCAGCACAAGAGGGACGTGAACCTGTTGAAGCAGGTCCACTCCGGTGGTCAGGGGGCTGGAACACCTCTCCTGTGAGGACAGGCTAAGGAAGCTGGGGTTGTTCAACCTGGAAAAGAGAAGACTCTGGGGAGAGCAGCCTTACTGCAGTCTTGTAATACTTAAAGGGTGACTATAAGCATGATGGGGACAGCCTTCTAGCCAGCCTGATGCGACAGGACAAGGGGTAATGGTTTAAAACTAAAAAAGGGTACATTTAGACTAGATACAAGGAAAAAATTTTTAATGTCAAGCATGGTGACACACTGGAACAGATTGTCCAGAAAGATGGTAGGTGCTACATCCCTGGAAACCTCCAAGGTCAGGCTGGACAGGGCTCTGAGCAATTTGATCTAGTAAATCCAGCAAACTGATCTAGATGTCCCTGCTCACTGCAAGGAGGTTGGACTACATGAATTTTAAAGGCCCCTTAACCCAAATGATTCTAAGAATCTATGATCATGGGAAGTCTTCCCAAGAACTTCAGACATGGAAATGTGATATTAGATTGCAGGTGCATGTAGAATACTGAAAAATGTGTTAACATCCCTGTGACCCACTCAGTGCTTACATTGCTTTCCTCAGTTACCTATGTCCTGTTTTAATTGTTATTTACAGCATTTACTCTTCTCTATAATTTGTCAGGAGGTTTTTTTCCCCCACTTTATATCACAGAGACTTTTGTGTCTTTAACAGTTAGCTGTCTGATCACATTTTTTCAAAGGAAGAAAATCTGACAGACACCTTTGTCAGTGTTTGTTTCTGTGACTACAAGTAAGTTCCTGCTACATCAAGAGCAACTGCAGCATGAGAGCTGCAGTAGTGTTTCAAAGCTATGTGTTTGCCTTAACACTTTCAGATGTATTATCTACACTGCCTTTTAATATCTACTGTAACTCTTGCTGTAATCACATATATATTCTGTGAACTCTAGTGAACTTACTTGTTAAAGTTAATCTAACAGCACAGAGAAAGACTTTATAATGAGCCCAGTGTTGGGCAGTGATGCATAGACCCCTTGCACTGAATTTTCTGGAAGATGATGATGAGGGCCTTCAGTCAGGTCACATTTGCTGTATGCATCAGTCTAAAGCCATGTAATAAAGATCATTCTTGGAATTTTTTGTTGTTCATACTAAAATAAACATCAGAAGCCAAGCCCAAGAGTCCTCTTGCCCGTGCATAAGAGTATAAAATAAAGGATACAGGAAATACTGTAAAATCCATTTTACAGACTAAGGAGGAGGTACAAAGCTTTCAGTTGCTTCACCTAAAGCCAAAGGAGAAATACATGGCAATAGCAGTGACTGAAAATACCTCAGAAGCCTCCAGAAGCCAGAACGTTACCATCCCTGCTGGAATGTATGAACCATCTTTGCTACCATAATCAAGTCTCTATCAAGGACAGACACACATTTGCAAAATGCCAACCACGAAGGAAGAGGAAAAAGCACTTAAATTGTTGCAGCAAGGTTCATTATTCCCTCTTTTGACAGGACTGGAGAGAGGAGGTTTTTTCAGTCCCACGGTACTGCAACTGCTTCTGCAACACAAATATATTCCACATACTATCTGATTTTTTTGGCTGTAAAGAGAAGAAAGTACAGCTTTTCTGGATTATGAAGTCCGTGACTTCGTTTTGCTCTCTGCATGAATTCGGAGCCTGTGTCTTTGCAGGCACAATTTTTCAGCCTTTGAAGCACTGAAAACAACTTTCATGAAGCCCATGAGAGGAGCTGTAGTATTTCCTAGCTATAACCTTGTCATGAGTGTTGAATGCACTCAGCCTTGTGCTAAACATGAGAAGTTCGTTCAATCCTACAGGCTACTGACACTGCAAATACCACCTCAGTTCTCCTCTTGATAACACACTAATGGCCCGGACACAACATAAATAACATTCAGAAATGAAGCCTCGGGTCACCTTTATATATCCTTTGATGTGTCCACTGCAGGTAACCTAGGAAGAAAGCAATGCTCTCCTGAGTCCTACTTGCTCTTTCCTACTACCCATTTAACTTTCACAAAAACACCCCAAACAAAAAAACTTGTAAAACACAAAAAGGTGCAACGTTAACTTGACCAAGCATTTAAATATGCTTTTATCTGCTTTTGTTAAGCAAAAGGTGATTTAAAAGGGAGCCTACTAGGAGGTGAGAAAGGATCCTGATACCACCACAGTACAGTTGTTTGAACACACAGGGAGGATTCAATTTTGAAGCTTTTATAAAATATCACCACAAAACAGACACAGTAAAGATAGAACAGAACAGACAGCGAAGGTCCTTTCCAGTGGAAAATACAATGCTAATTAATTCATGTAAGCCAAAGCAAGCAGCAGAATTCATCTTTTCAACAGCTTATTATGTAAACATAATGCAAGACTTCAAGTGCCCTAATGCGCTGTAAAATAGAAATTGAAATAAAGACTAAATTGGGAAGCATGTTACATAAGAGTTCACATAAATGGTCAGTATAGGAGCCATATACATCCTTCTGTTGTCAAGGATACATGAAACCACACATATCCTTGATTCTGCAACATAGCTCTATTCTATGAAGGGCAGAAGATGAACTGTGCCAACAGACAGACAAGCATGGGCAAGTAGATGACAAAACTACAAGGTGAAGATTTCCACATTCATCTTTTAAGATCTGAATCAACATTTTCAACACCAATGTTTCCATGTGCCCACAGCTGAAAATTAACCAAAAGCTTTCAAAACACTTACTGTAAATATTTCTTTTCAACTACTTAGTATGAGAGTGTTTCCATGTCCACGTTTGACAAATGGCCTGGATACCAACACAAAGATAGGGATGCAAGTGAAACAGCAGGAGTGATTTAAATTACATAAAGCTAACTGAGAGGAATTTTGCCCCAACTTGTTCTTGTTAAAGCAAAAGAGAACCATCATCTATACTAAATAACAACTAAGAAATTACAGAGATTTCTGAAACAAAGTGGTTAGCCTGAAAAGAATTACAGAAGCGTGAGCATTTGTAAGAGGGGAGATCTTGCGGTCGATGAAGTTAGTCACAACTTGGTTTGGTGCTGCCATAAGTTGTCCACAAGCAGCACATCCTCTATCAGGGCCTGACAAAGCATCTTCAGCATCAGACACAATGAGCAGACACACGTCACTTAGGAGAGCGAGACCTTGGGGTGCACCAGGTAGGGACCCACCCCTGGAGTGGGTACATCGCTCAGGGAGAGTGAGGAGGTTGGGGGGTCATCTGAGCCCAACACTGGGGGTTGGGGGTATTAACACTTCTGGGACTGGTTACATGGTGAGGGGGGGTGTTAGAAATTTGTGGGTATTTGTTAACATATTGTAAATGTCTAGTACTGTGGCTTATCTGACACAGATTCTGAATGGATAGTCCACTGATTGTCTGTGAATTACATGTTGTTAAGTATTCAGTGAAAAAACAAACAAACAGACAACAACAAAAACCAAAACCAAGACAAACCAACCAACCAAAGAAAAAAACCCAAACCAAAACAAAAAATCATCTTGGAAATTTTCAGCTGATGGTAGTGGCATTTTTTTTTTGGTGCACAATAGATAACACCTCATAGAGATGCAAACCTGAAAACCAGCAGACCCTAAATTGTCTGTTGCAGACAATCACATAACCAGCCACACCTTTTACAATATCATGAACATTATTTAGGTATTGCTCAAAACACTTCCAGGGAAAGTTAAATATCATTAGTAACTCCACTTGCAGTAGGCAATTCGGGGAACTGAAGAATAATCCAGATTCATGGGAATGGGGCCCAGTTCTGGAGACAAGTTATTTACTCTTTTTGAGAAAAAAAAAATAAATCTATCCCCATTTAATTTTACGGACTCCAGTGAACTAATTTAACTTTATTTCAGTTTCCCCACCACCAAGAAAGACACCGTAATACTTGATTACCTACAGCACAAAAGTCATTACTCTTTAGCTCTCGTCTTTAATCCACAACTGCCAATCAGTTTGCTGGTGCCCATGTTCGGTGACTGGCTTGATTAATTATTTCACAGCACTTGCTAAAACCAGTCAGGTGAGAAGAGTGATGGGAAGAACTCGTTAAATCCTAGCTTTTGAAAATATTCAGGGCTCCGATTCACCGCCACAGATGATGGCAAGACTGCTTGTGTGGATCTGAGCAAACAGCTCGGTGCATTCTCACTCTGGCAGAGGCAGTGAGCAGTAGGAGCTGCTACGTCCATCCTCTGCTACGCGACTCGCTCTTGCAGTAGCAATTTAAATGCCTGATAATTCCAAATATTTCTAGAGCTTATTCTTTTTAACTAGCAATATTTAAATAAAACATTACATGGCGGGGAGAAAGGCAATAAAAAAATGACTACAAGTATGAAATTTTAAAAGTCAGCCACAATTTGCATTTTGCCCGTGTAAAGTTCTACCAAGACATTTTTCTCTCCAACAGTCCTCCACAACATTCCATAACTTATTTTATGAATATAATGCATATAAGAAAAAAAAAAATTTATTTCTAGTTTTCTTCAGATTTATTCATCAGTCCCTAAAATTTGTCATATGCAAACCTTTGTTTTTATAGGCTCCATATTTAGGATTTCCTGAGACAGACAATTATTTCAGTTGTGGTTATATGCTACATTTAACAGAAGCTAATAAAACAATGTGTTTTCAAAGGTGAAAATTATTTCATATGTGTCAAGTTGTCAGTTACAAGTGGTTCTCAAGCTGCACCTTCTCACACTGTTCTCAGAAAATTAAAATGTTTTTTACTATTAGAATTCTCCTACGCATTCTGAAGCCCATTTCCGAATACTACAATTACAATATAAAATATCATTTTGATTTGAAATATCATTTTGATTTGATTACCGAACCCTAGATTGTGCTATATTATGAATTACAACCGAGTTGGTAAACCTAGTGTGTTCTTAATGAATTGTATCCCACGCTGCTGAAACTTTCAGCCAGCAGAGATGAAGATCAGAAGAGATCACATGGTTATCATTAATGCTTACATCCTTTAAGCGAAGCAGAGACAGGGGCCTGGAAACCTAAATACAGTTTGTGCTAATTAGGATCACAGCTATTAGTAGGGTCAGGTTTATTTTGATACCATTCTAACAGAAGAGCTCTCAGAAGGCAGTGGTTCTGAGAAGACTATAATGTTAATAGAACAGGTATTATGAAACTAAGGTAGTTTAGAAGTAAACAACAGGGATAAAACCAGTACAGTGTAGAACAGATCCAGTTAACAGCACTGCAAGTATTTATTCTCCTACTCTGCAATGCAGTGCTTCTCAGAGGAAAACACCACGATTGCCTCCGTTGGAGAGCTGTACAGACAGCCTATCAACAGGTTTAAACACCATGCAATGCTCATAGCCAAACTCACCCAAGCAAATTTGGAAAACAACGGCGAGAATTTTCTTTATGCCAGCTCTAGCACATCCCATTGTCATCTGTGACAGTCATTTTCAAAGAACAGGTCCCAAACTCTGAGTTGATACTTCTGGATTTGACCAAGGCTGCAGTAGAGAGCGAACAATGTTTTCAAGAGCTGAATTTTACTTTGTTCAGTGCTGGGAATAAACCAGGGAGTTCTGAATTACTGCAATTTCTATTTTTTTATTTGAAAGAAGCAGCGACAGAAACCCTGTTGAGGCTTGTAGCACCATTTTGCAGATCCTACTGGTGTGACTACTTAGCATTCGGGCAAAATGTAACTTCAAATCTAAAATATCTACTATCTAAAAGCAGACACCGAGAGATTGGAGCAGCACCAGTCCTCATTCCAATCCATTCTACATATTGTAGCTTGTGTGGTAGCTCAGCAGTATCAGGTACTGGTGCCGATTGCCATTCAAAGCAAAAAGTGAACTGTATACAAAAATGAAAGTATAGTGCATCTGAACACTCAGCCTTTCCCAAAACCACTATCTTTGCAAAACAAAATGAAGAATCAGGAGAAAAAAAATTGTGCTATATTAAAATATCATAAAGTAATGCAAAAAGAAGTTTGAATGAGAAAACCTCTTCCATTGGAATGATTCAATTAGCCTTGCAAAGCAGAGTAAACTGTGGTGGGAAAGTGGAAGGAAATTAATATCTTCTCACACTAGCTTCCTAAAGATAGTATCAAAGCTACTCAATAAATTGAGATTTTTGGAATAGTATGTAAATAATAGAGGAAGAGGTAAGGTTATTTGCAATTCAGCACCTAGCATTTTAGCAAAGCGTGTTTCAGGGCAGAAACAACAGATGCTACTCTGGTCACATCATATTATCAAATATTGACCCATTCAGTGTCTCCACTATAAAAATGACAGTAGCTGATTTAAATCTAACCCATTAAACCCCCTAATTTATTTCCTTATTGGCAAATGAAAAGAAAAAAATCAAACTTTCTTTCTTCCTGTTATACATGTAATCAGTATGTCAATGAACGACATCAGGGTACTGAGCAGCACCCTAAACAGTACACAGACTGCCACCTAATAATAGCATTTTAGATATACATTAACTTAGCATCCTAGTGTTCCCTTCTGCAAATTCCAGCTAAACAGGATTTTTACAAGGTTACTGAAGGTAGTGGAATGTTTCTGCAGATCACAAAGAACAGTGAGAGATAGTGCTAGCGACTCAAAGGGGTATTCATCCCATGACATTGCATTTCATAGATGATCTACGACTACAGGGATCCTTTGCCCCTACTTACAGCTCATTCCAACTTTCCTCCTTTCTTCCTCCTCTGCAAATGAAGCACCGTGGAGTGCTGCTTCATCATCCTGACACTCTGCACCAGCTCACTGCATTGTCAGCCAGAGCTACCCAAATTTGAAATATGTTTCTGCTGCCTTGGGGCTCTATCAATACACACCAAGGTAAAAGGAAAGGGAGGAATAAAATTTTGTCACACGTAGGTAATATATTGGTTCTTTGAACAGAAATTCCATTTGTAAAAAACATGTATTCACTTTCACACTTTTTCCAAAGGATTACCAAAACAATTACCTAACACCACAGACTTTTTTAAAGCCCACTCTCTTCCTGACGGGAAGATCATTATGGTTTATAAGCAAAAATCACAGTACCTTGACAATTTCCACTGTGCATCAGTCTCATTGCAGCAACAAATATTCAGTCAGAAATTATTTTAATGGCTTTTCTCCTCCACATAAACGTTCCATTCTCACAAAATTTGCTCCCATTATAAATTTAATTTGATTTTAAAAATTAAGCTTTTTTTTTTGAGACAATAAACAATTGCTAATAGCTGCTAATCATGTTTTCAGGAGCAGCAAAAGCTGAGCACAGACCTAGTTTGAGTGCCCACAGGTCAATGTGGCTGTTAATAGCATTGTGACAGGCCTCCTAACACAATTTTGCTCAAGAAAGTAATAGCTTCTTCACATCAATTTAGGCCTTGCTTCTGACATCTATAATGTTTTTCAGTGGTAAAGGTATTGTTAAGAGAAGTGTTTTGGTTTGGATTAACTATGAATGATACGTGGAAAACAACACCACCACCACACCACCAAAACATCACAGTTCTTAAAATACCACTATGATTAAGCAACTTATTGTTGTTGTTGTTATAGAATCACCTGTCCTTTGAGAAGTGATCAGAAGTTATTTCCCCACAAGTAAGCATACGTTGCCAATCTAGGATATACTTCTGACTAGCTAGTTACCTAAAAAATGACAAACTTTGAGCCGAAGAACAGCCCTTCTTAAATGGTGTGACAAATTAGAATCCAAGTCCTTTCTTTTGCATATTGTGCCAAACACGGAGAAAAAAGCCCTTTTCCCTTACGTCGCATTCTCATACTTAATGCTAAATTAGCCCATCAGTGTATCTTCTCCTCCTCCTCTGCAAAGAGATCTTACTCCTCAAAAGGAAGTAAATATACTTTTATTTCAGTACCCTGTTTATTTTTTCACTTCAAAGCATGTATTTTTTCTTTTCCACTTGGATAAAAAACGCTTCTGAGGGATCACAGTTCATTAGAGGGATCAGTTAACTTTGGTATACTCAAGCATCCGCATCCACACTCAGGATACCCTGAAGGTACAGAACTTGCTATGGAACCCCAGTCTCGCTGAAATAAATGTGAAATCACCATTGCCTCTTTCCCAGAAAGTTTCACCTTCTGTCACCTATTAGGCCTGATTGTTCTGCTGCTGCTCCTCATTCATGTCTGACCCTGTCTGCTGGAGCTGCAGGATCACAGCATCCCTGTTATAACTCCATGTAAGTCTGGACCTCTTTTGCCTTGAGGAGACTTAAAAGTTGTCAAGTGAGAAGCAACCTCCCACCTTTCTTCCCAGATTTCTTAAAAGACCTTTGACTCGAATGTGAACAAAGAAACACTTTTCATCACATATTCTAACATGGGAGTCCAGAGGAAACTGGGCATTTTGATAAGATAGTGAAATAAACTGTCAGATTCATATGTTGTAAAAAGAAATTCTTCCATCTGCTCATAATACAACCCAAGACAGAGACAACCCATTATAAAATGCACAGACAGAGATCTGAAGCAAAATGTACATAGAACAAGAAAGAGCACAGATCTTTCTAAGGAGGTGCTGAAGAACGATGGGCAGTTAAAAACATACCACACAGTTATTTCAATAAAGCAGTGTAAATAATGAAGTTATTTTAATAAACTATTCAAATGAGTCATATTCAGGCATGCCTCAGACTGCCTTTACTAAACATGATCATCAATAGTAAAAAAAAAGTGGGGAGGTTCTTGAATTCACTATCTGTGGATCTGCATAAAGATGACTGTATTCTCTCCTGCTTTGTTACCTGCTGTCACTTAAAATACGTTTAAATTGTTTTATGAAGGACAAAGAAACTGCCAACAGAAGTGATTATATTTGTGAAATATTTAATTCTCAAGCAAATAACTGCTGCAGTGTTACTGCAGATATTGTCTTTACTGTTTTGTGATATCTAAGAAAAATTATACATATTAGGAAGCAATTGGAAAAAGAGAAAGACTGAAATTTTGAAATTAAAAGGTGAGCATATTTGAAAAATTCAGCACTAGAGGGGGACATAAATATGGATAACACCTAATTAAAAGCCAGTTTGAATCAATTATCTGCTCATTTTCTCACCTTTCCGTACAGCTATAGTAACCCTCTCTTCAAATGTTAGCACATTTTGCATGATTTGCAACTTTGCAGAACACTCACGTAGGATATCCTTGAAGTTTTACCGAACGATCCTTATTTGTTAAGTACAAAACCAACAGTCAAACTCCTTGGAAGCGCCTGAAACGTCACGACCAAGCCCACTTGCTCGTTGTTCACATAAGCTAAATCTTACACTCATCAAAAAAGCCATTTCCACCAAAGACAGGAAAGAGTTCTTTTTCCTGTGTTCTCTCCCATGAGCCACAACAGCCTGCAATCCCATGTGAACGAGGGGACAAGAGAGACCCTGTTGCAGACAACCCATCTTCATATTTCATGGCAGCTCTATTGCTAATGAATGAGAAAGTAGAGAAGATGAAGGCTGCAGGAACAATGGTGGAACCATGGTAGTTTTTTTGAGAAGCAAATGTTGGTTTTCATTTTTCCTGTACTTAAGAAAATCTATGAGACTTTTAAACTCAGAGTTTCATCCCACTAACCCGGGATGATGCATCAATTTGCATCTCTTGGCACATTCTTCTGAGATGAAATTTATGCTGATCTTAGTCTAATGTGGGTAACCAATGAGGTCAGTAGTTCATTTATGGCACTGGAGACAGATTTCACTGGTCTACTGTGGTCATCTTCTGTTTACCCTTCCTTACCTTTCATCAGCCTTCATAGTGGCATTATTTTTGAAGTTGCTGGAATTCTTTTCCCACTGACCCAGTAGTGTGCATTATTTCACAGTTTAATTCATTGAAAGATATAAGGGAAGTTCTGTTAGTGTTCATTAAGCTACTAATATCATGTGCAATCAATATACTACCTATCATTGACTGGGGTCTTGACTTCCTCTGCTAACTCTCTGTGGGAGCTGAAATAACAGTGAACTGTGCTTTGTTTTCCTCTATAATTAGATTGCAACTTTTATTTTATTGTTTGATTCCCCCCCCCCAAAGGTATAAAAACAATTTTAAAAGTGGTGCTATGGTGATTGTTATTCATCTCCCAGTAACGTTTTCTGTTGGCTACAGAGATATTTTTAAGTGTCACAGCAACATCCTTCACCAGTTCTCAGTCCATTGGTTTGCCTTCATGCTACTGCATGTAGTTTACACTAAAATTGGCCTTCTGTTTTTTTTAGAGGAGCATTTGAGTCTGAAAGCTTCAATTGGCAATACTTATTTATTTATCTATGACTTCTCTGACTTTCTATTTGTCCCAGGAATGTCATTATGGCTAAGAAATGAAGATCAGGTTTTAAATAATAGTTCAACACTAAATAACTTAATTTAAGCTGACAGATAAAGCATCCAGATTCCCAAATCAATGGCTTTCGATAATAATTACTATAAATATTCCAAGAAATGTAGAGATACAATAAACTCTACATTCATGGTTCAGGATCTGTTGCAAATTCCCTTTGTGGAAGGGGAAGCAATATGTCACACACTGCTTCTGCTCTTTGAAATTGCCTCTTGCGGATGGTGCCAAATATCCCAATTGTCAGCAGCACCTCAAGGCCTGAGGCAGTATCTGAAATAGCTACACAGCACAACCAATCCTCTTACGAACTCACTTGGAGAATATGATATTTCATATGTCCATCCTGCCCCCTTACAAATCTCTTTTCTGCTACCAAAAGTTGTCATCTCATCTAGTGTTCCATTTCCTCACATACGCTGTAGTTGAGACCTTTCAGTTCAGCTCTGGAGGAAGTCTGAGTAATGTGACTAAATTGCACATATACAACAGTCAGGGAAAAGATCAACTGTCATTCCAGACCAGCATCACTGGGGAGATTCCAGTCAAAGAGAGCAGTCATTTCTCTGATGCAACTCTTCCCTAGGAGCGCACTTGAACTAATTCTTCAATGAGCGATTAAATTCTTTTGTTACTTTCTTCTAAAAAATACATCCTCTACTCAGCACAAAGCATTAGAAAAACTAAGAAGGTAACAGCTTGTTCACCCAAAACTCACCATTTTCCCAAACACAAACAGATAGATTAAAGGCTATGTGTAGCAGCAGAACCTAACAGCTCCTCTCATCATAGCCCTACGGAACAGAGTTTCAAAAGAGGTGCACAGAGTTATAAAAACCAAAACACAACAAAAACAACAACAATAAAAAGACTAAGTCTGGGTTACATGTCATACCATGGCTTAAAAACCAGGCAAGCTAGAGCACTGCAGCAACACAGGACATTTGTTGTGGTTTTAATAAGGCTTTAAAATAAAGCTTGTATCCTGGATCAGGAAGAAAGAGAATAAAGCTGGACATCCATTGTTATTCTAATTAAGCATTCTGTGGAATTAGCATTGAAATTATATTGCATCTTCATACTATGGAACAATTAAGTGGCACATTCATGAGCACTGTCAAAAAAACTCACTTGATGGGAAAGCCATCAGAAAATGCTCTCATTGGGTACATTTTACTGCTTACTGCTAAAAATAAAAGATGGGTTGGGCTAGGAAAAATCTTTAAGAGTTGTTTATACTCTGCATAAACAGCAAAGTTGTAACATTTCTAAAACAAAAATGATCACAAAACTGCCAGATTTCTATAGGCAAAAAATGCATTCGATTTGATAGTTACACACAGCTCTGAATCTGTCATGTTAAAACTCACTCCCACTTTTAAAATCAGTATCTATGCAGACTTGTTTTAGAACAGGAAAAAAATGAAACTTATTGCTTACAAGTTTCACTGATCGTATCTGAGTATATCAGAAAAAAAGAAGTTTGGTACTGGTATTTATTGAATAATAGCAAAGTCCTTTCATTTATAGATTTTGCATAATGAAAAACTATGTCACCACATTCAATCCTTTCTCACCCTCATGAACTCTGTCTTTTTGATTCTGGCTGGAAAATAAATAGCAACATGGTAACATCTTTTTGGCCTCAGCGGGCTTCAAGAATACATCTGAAGTCAAACAGGCGACATGGCTTTGACAGAGATGGGGGTTTGCTCATTGTTTAAACTTGCAACCATGAATTTACAGCTATCACTCCAGAACTTGCTCACGGTCTCTTCATTATACACGTTCCTTCGGTGATTTGGCTGCTGTACATTTCACTAATGTATGCAGTGACATAATTCAGCTGCAAATGAGATGCCCTTTTCAATTACATTTCTGGGGAAAAAAAACCCCAAACATTTTCTAGCCAAAGTTTTGACAGTACTTGGGGAAGAGTGGGAATAGAAAGAATAAATTTGTGAAAAAAAAAAAAAAAAAATCAAAGAAGCTTTTTGTGGAGGCTTTTGGTTTATTTTTTCCTGGTGGTTCATGTAATTTTGGCTTGCTCAGTTGATACTTTTTCACTATATTATGCTTCTTTAGTAACAATTGAGTATTTCTTTAATTAATTGCTACACTGCTTATAGCTATATAAGCAAAATTACTGTGATAAATACTAGTAGAGTGGATTGTTGCTTTTTTTTGGGGGGGGTTGGGGGGTAGTCTTTTGCATTCCATCACCTGGCTCAAATAGGAAATTCAGAACTCCTTCCAGAGAAAGGGTTTTTAAAAGGCAGAAAGGCAGACTGAAATGTAAAGAATTAACTGGGTTTCTTTATGGCTTAACTAGAATATTGGATGATAGGTCATTTTTGGTTAATTTTGCAGCACAAAACCATGAACCATGAGAGATTTCAAAGTAACCCTCTGTAACATACCCACAAAGGCACAGAAGCCATGATGGACACCCCTCTCAAGTTCAGATGGCAAGAAAAAATGCAAGTGCACATCTCCATTGAGAGAGAAGCATCAGGGCTGCCAATTCCCTTTTTTCCTGGGGCAAGGATCACTCCCAGGATGGTGCCACAACACCCTTCTGCTTTCATAGACTGGTGGAGGAGTTGAGAGCAGCCGTGGGTTGCTGTTGCTATTGTATTCATACCACAACTTGCACAGATTTTTGTCTGCTACAGAAAGAGTCTGGATACCACAATTCCACAGTGAGATGTTTTCACTGCCAGAAGCTGCCCTCAGGAAAACAGAGTTCTTTCCTAAAAGCGGGTTCAGGCTGGAGGACAACAGCCATGATGTACCTGAATGTTTTCAGAAACAAAACCTTGTAATAGCTTGCTTCTGCTAAAGGACTGACTCAAAGGTATTCTACTGTAATTTGTGTTTGGTAAGAAGCAGGGTTGTCACCACCCTTCCAAGTGTCCGAGCAGCTAAGGGGATGAGAATTAATTTTGCAACAAGGGTTCTTACAATGGAGTTGACGTACTTAAGGCAAGTGTCAGGGACCAGTAGGCCAGCTGCATTTTTATAGTAAACAAGTAATATGAGAACAATTCCTGCTTTTCAGATACTGCACAACATAATATACAATACTACTTTTTGCATTTAGCTTCCATGTGGACATTTGATGTTTACAATGGCACTTTTTTCCTGGGGAAGTGACAATTACAACAACTGACACACTATCTAGAATGCACTTTATCATTACTGTGTGCTGTAACAGCAAAAATAATAATCATAAAAAAACCAAAATCAAAACCCAATCAAACCAATCGTATCTAAACAAGCGTTATCCTGTAGATTAACTGATGGTGTATTACCTGCAGTTCCTCACTCCAAACACAGTTTTTCCCTGCATATGCAAGATTTCTTCTTAGCATCTACAGTCAAGACTCCACTTTTCAGTATTAAAAGAACACAAGTAACAGCAGTGCTGTTCATACCACTGACAGGAATCATCACCTAAGCTAACAGCTGCTATCCTTACTGGGTTGACACATTTTGTAAAAGGGCTTGGTTGCCATTCAGTTTGGCTGATATGAAAACAGGATTCTGAGAGGAAACCATTTTCAATGGCTTACCAATGCCAGAGTAATTGGTAAAATATGAATCAACATGGAGTTATAAACTTCCTTCCTTCCCGTGAAGCTTTATTAATGTACACTCAGCTGGAGGGAATACAGGAAGGTATTTCCCTGAAAGTATAAAGTAGGTCCATACTGGTCCTTAAATAAGTGACATGTTATATGAGAAGTTTTATTAGCTAGGACCATTTTTATGCTAAGTCCAAACATAATGAAGCAAAGCAAAAAGCCAAATCAAAAATCACTTTATGCAGATGAAGAAGCCATATTCTGGAAACAGAGAGTGCAGGTCAGCAAAATCAGCCTTAAAGCCATAACAAGTCAGGTTTGTTCTGTATCACATCCTTACCAAAGGATCTGATCCATGACATTTTCATAATGACATCTGGAGAAGACATCAGGAATGTGAGGCACTGGGAAGTGGTGGAAAGGTTACCAACTAACTGCACATACAAATATGACTGCTTACCCTTTAGCAGATTGATAAGCAGACATCTTCCAGTCAGTATTTCAGCAAGGGGCACGGTGAATCACTGGGACACCTTGTTGCCCTCTTGGGCCTTAAGTTAAAGCACCTGACTCAGTGATGTCATCAAATAAAACAAGTTCAGCGTATTTTTACCCATCCAAGGGAAAGTCATTCATACTGCATGGAATTAAAGCTCTGTGGCATTTCATGAAGAGTGAAATGGACTGCAACACAGGCTAGGGCAGCCAAAGTGGGAAATACACTTGTTGACAAACAAAAGTTCAGTGATTAAAAAAAAAAAGCGGCATGCAGTCATGCAAACACAAGGTAGTATTTCTGAAGCCTGTTTGAGAAAACGTTTTGGATCTTGTAATGTTTTGGATTCTTTGGCGTACAGTTTCCAAAACCTCAAAGCCGAGTCATGCAAATAGATAAAATGCTCCTGACATGAAGAAGTATTAGGAGCAAAATATGGAACCTAATGTAACAGGGAAAAAAAAAGTAGATTTTTACATACTTATATGAAGACTGTGTTTTTAGCTGTCCTTACTGCAACTTTTTTTCATTCTCTGAAATCCAGTTTCTACATCAATGAATTAAGTCAGAAACAGGATTTTTTTGAAACAAATATATCATTTAGCTGGTCTGAAACAAATATATCGTTTTACTGGGTGCCTACTCTACTAATTCTTCACAGGTTAGTTATACTAGAATTATATACAAAACAGAAAGGAAAAGGATGGGCAGGTTATAGAACAGAAACAGAACGCAATAGAGTTCCAAGTTTTGTGATACGGGCCAATTTCAATGGCATTACATTGAGCACCAGTATCTGAAAGTAGGTTTATCATTTATCCCACAATAAGAGACAATGGGAAAAAAAAATGAACAGTGTAACTATCTTCCTGTGAAACACTAAAAATGTTAATTCTGTATACTTTTGAGAGGTGATAATCCTTTTCTGCAGTCCTATCTTACTCAGGGCCGTTTTGGCCATGACAATCCACCTGCTGCTGGTAGTGTCCAGAAGCAGGAAGCCATCCAAGAGTTCACAGATTCTCTCACAGCCTTTCTCCCATTATCTAGTCTGGTAATACAGATGGAACCCATTTGCAGGAGGAGGCATAATTAAGATCTGTTTCCTTCGTGGGGTTTCCTGAAAAATTCTAAAATTCATTTTAGCCTGTTTAAACACCCAAGTGTTGAGTCAGGGCTTTGTAAATCTACTGAAGTCACAGTATTATCGCTAGCATGGAGCTGAAGACCAACACATTCTTAGCTAATCCAGTAACACATCTATCAACCAGCTCTCACCACACAGATCCAGCCAGCAAACAACCAAGCACTTCCCTGAATGCACAGTGAGATTTTATCTTAAGTAGAACTGCATTATCATTATAAATTAAATCTTGCTCCTTTTGATCACCCATAAGTAAGTTAAGAAAGACCTGACTTAAGCCAAGGATTTGAAGTACTTCTCCCTCCTCTACGACTCCACGATTAAACTTGAAAATTCGTACAAAAAAAATAATGCTTTTGTATTGCTATGCATTTTCCCACTGCTGGGAGAGAAGTGAGATAGCACCACGCAATAAGCAGTTTCATCTGATTTCTCCCATGGTGAAAATAATGGTTTTAAGTTAGGAAAGGTATTCCTAACTGAACTACGGCACAGAAAGAAGCAGACTACCCACTGGTCTCTGAGCATGTGATGCAGTCATTGATTTCTCTTTTCCAAGTGAAAATCTTTTAAATTGTGCGAGTCCAGGATTTTATCTGGTAAAAATAAATTCATTTTTAGTAACAATAATTCATTTTCAATTATCATGTATGAAGGATAGAGTGAAGTGTGAGAACAAAGCACTGAAGCAGAGAGAAGAATGGGAACTCCTTTTTCTCTCCAGCTTTACAGGTCTCAAGTCAACCCTTTGAACATTTCACAGACAATTCATTTCTGAAATGGTCACTACTTTAGACCACATGGAAGCTATGCTTGTTACCTTTTTTACCTTAGTTTTTCTCACGGGGTACGATTCTGACGTCATGCTCCTCTATATGCTGCTACTGCCACTAGACAAAGTGGCTGAATACATGTCAGATACAAACCACCGTAGAACCAGCAGATTAAAGTTACAGTCAGACAGAGCAAGTCCTTACTTGGCATGGGGTTGTTAGCAGCTGTGTAAGCAATGCTAAAGCTGACATCAGACTTGCAATAATTATTCATCTCATATTAAACATTTTCCTTTTTTCAGTCATGGTCAATTATTTCATACTGTAGGAGTCTTTACCTAACGCTATGGCACTTGCTTTTTTAGATGGCGAAGAAAAGTGCCAGCTGAAAGGGAGATTAGAAAATTTCATTTTGCCTGTTTGGGGAGATTAGGGAATTTAATTTCGAGTATTGTCAATAGCTTCATTGTCAAAAGCTGGAAGTCCTTTAGCACGGTCGCAGTATTTCAGAGGGCTCTTAGAAAGGGGTTTAATTTGCTGTGGGCAAACGCTGTAGATCTATACATATAAATATATGCATACATATATGTTTGTGTGTACTACACTATAAACATAAACTAGCAACACAGGCTCTCCAAATTTATTGAGGACAATAACAAACTCCCTCCCTCATGAGACTGAAATGGTTTCTATTCACTCATAATAGTCTGACAGAAGGTAGAAAGCCACTTATCAGCCTTATAAATTGGGCTAGTTGTTAGTCAAGAAGTTGCAAAGCAATTTAAAGGCACTAATTTCATTCTCCCCACCTCTACACCCCAGTGCTCTCATTCCTGCACTCCAGGATCACAGCCACTCGCACCCACCTCTTATCTACTTCACACCCTACTCCTCCACATCAAATCAAGTAACAGCATGCTCCACTAGCCTAGTAACCTGGTTGTACCATAGTAAGCACCTTACTCCAATAAAATCACACAGGCAAAACCTCCACGATGTGCTGTGAAGAAAGCAGCCTGTAAACCCCTAAGATAATATCTGTTAATGAATGAGATGCTTAATAATCATTGGGAAGTAACTATATAAATAAACTACCCACAGAAATGGCTATTTAAGAGACAATAAGGAGACACAGAAGATAGATTAATTCAACTACCAAGTAAGGCTATGTTCGCAAGTAACCTGAAATTAACCTCTAGTTGTTTGCCAGAAGTCAGTCCACGGCAGCAAAAACTACTACTGTTTTTTTCAGCTAAATTAATTCACAGCAGGATATTCTTAACAGGCTGAGGTGGGATAGGAAACAAGCTTAAAATCTGAATACTCTAGAAAACAAAGGCTGAACAAACAATATATTAATAACACTTTTTCTTTCTGCCCAAATCTATCATATAAAGAAAAAAAAATCCCCAATCGAGTGAAAAATCTGAATACAGGGAGGTTTTCCATAGGTATATCCCTTCCCAGTGGAATTAGTGCATCTCTAAAGATACAGAGACAGCAAAAACTGCAGGACCTGGGCCCCAGAGACCTGTGTTATGTCAGTCAAAGGGAAGAAAAAAAAAAAACAACCTAAAAAAAAATGATACGAACACATTTCTCCAAACTAGTACTGACAGGTTAAAGAAACTGTTCTGTTTCCCCTCTTCCTTCCCAAAGAAGTCCTCATATAAACACACAGCTATTAAAAAGGCAAGTAATCAAATCTGAGCCAGTTCTGTAAAGTTCTGACATTTGTTGCCACAGATCACTAGAATTTTTTCAACTTTTAATGAAAGTTTAAAAAAATCTTTAAGAAGTTTTTAAAGATTCATTTTTTTAAAGAAGTTTTAAAGATTCTCCCAAGTCTATTTTTTTCACCCCTCACTTTCTCACACACACAAGCATACCTCCTCTTTTCTCCTTCCTCAGCAAAACGGTTTCAAGTAATGCTACTTTCCTACCTTTCTGAAGCTATGATGGAACAGGCTGCACTGCTCTTTCATTTCCTGCAAATCCTATGTATGGACGAAGCATTTTGAGAGGAAACAGAAATAAACAGCAGCAGTAACTGCCTGCCTCCTTGCTTTTGAAGGGCTATACTGTACAGACCTGGTGTAACACGACCTTCTGTAGCACCCGCTGTGCTTGGCATGTGAGAGAGCAGTGCCTGGTTTCGCCCATTCACGCCTTGCCTTCTCTCATGACTGTCTGTCAAACATCTTAACCAGCTCCTGCAATGCTAGGTTTATTTTTCTTAAAAGTACTTGGTCTTTGAAGCATGTCAATCTGAGATAACTTCAATTAAAAATACCAAGTTATGTTTCAAGGTGATGGAGAAATCTTTAAAACACTGAAGGCTTTTAAATACATCAAAGAAATAAATCTGTATTTATTGTTTGTTAAAAAAAAATATTTCAGATGTTTGGGCCTACCATGATTTATCTAGAGGAATAGCAGCAGCTCTGCAGATACACCATAAATATTGCTAGCTGTCACAGGAATATAAGGAGGTGACTTATTTCTCCTAAATCACCTTAAAAAAACCCAGCACATTATACAGGCTACACACTGTGACTCCAAGGAAATTAATATAGCACTTTGTGTTCTTGCAACTGAAAACATAAAGCTGAGTGGGGCTCCTTCAGTTTTAATTTTGTTTTTTTATTTCATATTGTGAAATGTTTGGTTTCACAATGTTACTGGGTAGTAAACACTGTTCATGCATTAGCAGCAAATGATCAAATCATTTCCCAGCTATCCAGTGTTAAAAAAATATTTTCTTCTAGTTATACTACATGAATTAAATGCAGGTGTTTAGGACCTTCTAGAGGTACTCTCAGAGAAATACTTTGTCTTTCTCAAAGACAAAGAAAATCCCTAGATGAGACTTTTTAATGCTATATAGGTGGATATTTATGGTTTGTGATAGGTTATCACACAATTGCAGTGGAACTGTAGACAGCATTTACTTGAAGAGCTTACTATTGAAATTACTACAGTGACCCCACAAAAAAAATGTTGGTCTCATCTTCTAATACTTAAATATCTCAACCTGATTTACACCAGGAAAGTGAAGGAGAACCAGACAGCATCTAGCTAAGTGAAACGAAATTTTACCAACTGTCATGATGTTCCTTCACCTTGAGCTTTTCCTTAGTTTATGGTTGGGTTTCGGTTTGGTTTGGGGTGGTTTGGTTTTGTTTGAAGGTTTTTGTTTGTTTGTTTTCAGACTAGGTCTGGCTCCTGGACTTCTCTGTATCCTTGACTAAAAGTAAAAAGCATTTATTACAAAGAGAGATCTTATAGGCTGCCCTCAAAGTGGCTTGAACATTTCTGAATGCTAAATAACGGTGAAGTCCCAAATCTTACTATCAGTTAGCACAGTGGCTCTATTTGCAAATGTCACTGCTGCTTAGCCTGAGTAGGATGGGAGGTTGGGAAATGCTGCTTTTTACCAGTGATATCACCTTCTTTCCCTCACAATTAATCTATCAATAATTAACATGAGTCATCACCCCATTTAGAGGCTGGTCTTGCTGAACATCCATTCCTACAGAGTCCACACAGAGAAGGGCTGAGCCTTCGGGGTAAGTCCCTTCTTGATACAGTAAAAAGGGCAAAAATGTTGGGAAGGAGGCATTAAAGTTTGACCATATTGGACATTATGTACTGCACTGCAAAGCAGAGCACAGCTGGCAGGTGGCCAACTTGTCATGCATTAGAGTTTTGGCCACTTAAATAAATTGTTAAAGGCAAAGGGCAGGATATTTAGGTGCACTGAATTACAGGGAGAGTTTTTAATGTTCTGTGATTAAAGGAGTTATTTTGACCATTAAGCAACTAGAATATGGGAAAAGACTCACACTGTGTCTAGCTACATGAATTTAACAGACAGTGACAGAAAACATTAACAGTGGCAAAAAGTGGAGGTTATCATTTAATAACACCACTCATTTTAGACTATGAAAAAAACACATGGTTTCTTTGCTTCTCCTGTACTGAATAACCCATAAAAGTGGATCAGTGACAAAAAAAAAATCAAACAGGAACTTTTGAGAAGCAGGCTTCCCACACATATTTAAGGTAATTTTTTACTCATGTAATTGATATTATTAGATGAATAAAAAACACAACAAAAAAATGAAAGTTAATATGTCAAATAGACAGTTTGACTGGATCCTGTCAATGGATCTCCTCTAATGGAGAAGCTTAATATTTGTGCATGTCGTACAAGTGACTGCAGCTGTCACTCAGCATAATCTGTTGTGAAAACATATTCTGCATTCCACACCTGTGCCAGTATATTCTTAGCACTTGAACACCTTTGTGTAATCAGTTAAAACTCTGCACCTTCTGCCAGGAGTTGTGCATCTTCAAGACAGGAGACCAGTGATCCATCCTCTAAATTTACATATTGGGGATACACATCAAAAAGCATCACGACAAATGCACAAAACCTGTACAAAATTGATCTCTGGTCCTTCCTGTTTCACAGTATTTTTCTTAGTGCTGAAAGTCTTGTACGTGTAATATGAAAATACCTTACAAGATCGAAGACTGAAGACTCTTCACAAGAGTGAAGCCAAGTTACCTACCTAGGCTGTGCCAGAAGTAGGAAAAGAATGTAAAGCTCTATTCAGTTAACTGTGAATCAGGACTTGTAGGCTTCTACATATTCAGGTGCCCAGTATGCTAGGCTACCTTTCCCAACATCTAGGTAAACACATGAGTAACTAATATCACAGACAGCACCTACGAAGAATGGACAAGTTCAACGTTACATTTCTCAGCAGAACTCAATCTTACCTATCACGTTTACTGTTCCCTCTAAATATTTGTGTAAATCATTAGAAGTGCAATTCATAAATTACTTCATTAAATTTGAGGCTAACCATCCAAAAGGAAGAATATACACAACAGAAAGGTATGAGGCCTCCAGGACTGAGCATACCCCTTCTGCTTCTGGCTGGGCATGAATTGTTTGTAACACCTCTGAACTAAGTTTCTCTTATGCTCCTTGTTGGGTTTTCATGTCAAAACATTGATGTTATTTTGAAATACCATTATCTAAGGCTGTTCCTGAGGGTGCATAATGCACAAAATTAAAAGTTCAATAATGTTTCCAGCCTGGTTCTCCAGAGCTTGTTAATCTTCTATGTCTGCTTAAATTTGTGTCAAGAGAATACAAAGTGTTACAATGGGCATCAGCGAGTAGAGAATTCTCATTGGGTCTCAGACCACGAGCTGACTGCCCACATGGGTTAGAGTCTTTGCATGCAACCACCCGTAGTGAAAGGAAGCAAAGAAGGAGGCCTACTGCCTCTTATGAAGCAATTACAGAGCTATCACAATATTTTATTTTGCTTTCTATCAAGGTCTCATTCTACTATTTAGCCTTGGAAAGCAGTAGCTGGACTACCTCTCCAAGAACCATGTATAACTTGGACTCGCATACCTGCAAAGCCCCAAAGAATATAAAGTCACTAATTCTGAAAGTTTGAAGGTTCCCTCCATAATGAAAAAGCAAACAAGTGTAATTTTACTGGCTGTCACTCTTGTTGGATTATCTTACGCACCGAAGCCCTGCATTACTTTGTTTAGACTGACAAGGCAACTTGTGATGAGGTAGTAAATTTACTGTTTGAATAGGATGAGAATGGTAGAAAATGCCACTGACTGCAGCAGTTTCAGATTCCAATAAAGTCTGGCACGCTCTGCTGCCTATGAACATCTCTGAAGAAAAGCACTGTAGTTAAGCTTTCACCTTGCATGCTGGTCTAGAATTCAAAAAAATGAACAGGAAAGAAATCATCCTAAGAAGCCCTAGCTATTGTTCAGACTGTTACTCCTTACTCTTGGTGAGACAACATATTTAGAGGCCTCTCAATATTCACTTTTCAACTCTGCTTCCCTCTCTTGATCTCCACTCTTTTAAAAGTATTACCTACTGTGCAAGCTAGGCAAGAGTACAGGTGAAAATTTGTTTAGGTAAGAGGTTCAGTGTCTTCCAAGTGAAATGAGCATAGCTGAAAGCAGTCACAGCATACAGAACACCAAATTGCAGCATTTATAGAGCAGCAAGGCTAGATATAATTTAGGTGATTTACTATGCACTGTTGGTAGTCACTAGGCAAGAGAGTCATGTAAACAGAATTACTCAGCATTTTAACATGATAAAATAAGTGTGCATTCCTGCTCTTCACATCTTCATATTGGGTGGCATGGTAGGGTCTGATGACCCCATACTGTCTTCAGACTGATAATGGATGTCCTTCACTGACCTCTGGTTTAGATCTAGACATCTTGCTGCAGTTTCTATGGACAAACAAGCCAGGAAGACTGTAATAATTCCCTCCAAATGTCAACACCCCCCAGTATTTTTAAAGTTTATTGAATTACAGCATAGGCTGAAATGAGGACAACTATGCAAAATCACTGCTCATTAAGGTCTGATGGAAAAATATCAGTTTCCTTTGCACTTTAAAAAAAAATTCACTGATGCAAACTGTAGATGTCCCTACAGCTGACTGCAGAAAACCCTAATGTATCTTCCTGCATGCCTCCCTCTTTTTCCAAGGTGCCTAGACTAGATTTCCCTCCGTTCTGGGCTAGTAACTGGCTAGCAAAATACATTGAGTCCTGATACAAGGACAGCAAAATATAATCTCAAATTACAAGTTTACATTTTAGAGTTATTTTACTTTCAGTCAGGCTTCAGTTTCCTGACATCCATTTGCATTAAGTCATTCTCCACTAAACAGGTTTTTCCTACGAAGTATTTTGAAAATACAGATTGCAATGGATGCCATCTCTCAGTCTTCCCTGGTAGTCAACTAATCAGGATGAACACTTTTGTGTCTCTCTGTAAATAATAACCTCCAAATCACATACACAGGGGATTTGTTTCTTTTCTTTGCACTATCCGAAGACTTTCAATATTCTTTTGAAGAACATGAGTACTGAAACTTGACACAGAATTTCTGCATTACTCTTACCTGTGGCAAAAATAGATGAAAGTCCTTCCCTTCTCACCAATCTCCACTGTAAACAGACAAGGACTCCCTTAAACCTCTTTCCAGAGCTTTATCTCGAAAGCTTTTTTTTGTTTGACCACCCTGATATCTATGTTTCTTCTACAATCTCACCTTTTTAGATAAGCAGAATGACTCCTGTGGAGTTCATATTCACTACCCACACTTAATAAACTGATCAAATACTGTTTTCTGATCAGGGACAGAATAATCCAATGCAGTTCAGATAACTTCTGATCAAAAAGGCAGAAGCTGAGAGCTCTTAATATCCTCCAGTAATTTCTCCTTAGCACCATAAAATACACTTGGCAGCCATGTCTTGTAAAAGTCAAGCTGTTAGTAAATCAGAGAAGCAGGAAGAAGGGAGGAATGAAGGAAATGCTCTGTCATGAGACTGCAAAAAGAAAGCTTTCCTACTTAAAGCTCTACTTAGGCACTATTTTTTCATAGACCAAAACAGAATTAAGTGGGTTTCCACAAAGAACCGAGTTGCACTGGGCAGAAAAGCTGTGCCAGTAAAGAGAGGAACTCACAGAGGTGAGGAAAGCGGCTTGGACAGATCATCTATTTTCCTGAAGAAGGAGGAGAAAAATGAGTACCATGTTGTAACTGCAACCACATTTGCTCACTACCTCCTTCTGTGACAACATAATGTATTATAACTTGGAGAGACCAAGGAGGAGACTTGAATATTTTCAGTGACAGTGGTTTATTTAATTAAGAGACAACGCCAGCATTTCTTAGCTTGATATAGCCTGTTGAAACAATCCAGAAAGTTAGTCTATAGAAGATGAAGAAAGAACATCATGGTATGATGTTCTTTCTCCTTTTTGGTGTACTTTTCACACAATTAGAATAACAAGGCTTCTGTATTCCTGCCTCTAGAAAGTCACATGGGTCTCCCAAATCCATCACCTCTTGCTTACTGTCTTCTAAATAAAGCAGCAAAGGTTAGCTCCATTCCATAATCTCTCACGTGTTGGCAAAGTTCCAGAAATTTAACCCTTCATTTCAGCTCAGGGTGGAATCATTTCATGTTTCAGTAGACCTCAACAGTTCAGTCTTATGAACCAGGGGAACCAGTAGGGAAATACTCTTCATGCACACTGCTGTTAAGTTGTTGCTACAGGTTAAAATGACTGAAGCATGACAGCAACCTGAAAAGGACTCTTTATGCTCTCTCTCCCTCTTTTTTTTTTAAGAATACTTATTCTAATATCACCTCTTCCTGAAGCTTCCCAGACAGTCCTATGAATTCTCCCAATGCAGCTAATTTTCCAGATCTGCTACTTGTTTACTTCTGTAGCATGGGCAGTCCGGACTCTACTAGTATGTACGAGGAGGGTCCTTTCCACATTCTCTTACCTGCTGTTTTTCAATCAAATGGTTTTGCAGTTGCAGTTGCTTAGTGAGAGCATTCTTCACTGAGCTGGTGAACACGTAAGTAGCGTCACATTTGAACCTGTCAATATTTTAGCCCCTCTAAGTAATTTAGATGGTTGATGGCACAATAAATAGGGTGTAGAGTGGACTCACGTCTTTGATGTTTAACAATTTATGTGGTCATGAAAATATAAATAGCAATGATACTAAATTAATCTTATTTACAAATGAGGGATGATCAAGTAGGATAATCCTTTTATTATTATGATGCAACTAAAGAACTTTATTGTTCTGTCAGTCTCTGTTAACTGGACAATGAAGAAACAGTTTTTCCATATTTTTGCCTGATATTTATTTTCATTTTTTCTTCTCCAAGCAGCCTAAATGTCTGTGTTTTTTTTTCATCAGACAGGGAAGAAAAGAACTACCTAAGCTTAAGCACTCATGGATCTTCAAGTGTCCTTTTCAGCAGACAAAGAAGAGGCACTTTTTCACAGGACTTCTTCCTCTCTGGTAGGAGGGCCAACAGATATCTCTGCTAGGCATCACTCCTTTCTCAAGTCTTTGACTACAGTTGCAAATTGCACATCAGGAAGTACAGGCTGGATATAAGAGAGAAACATTTTCCTAGGAGGATGGCAGAGAACCAGAACAGGTGACCAAAGGTTGAGGAATCTCGAGCTTTAGAGGTTTTTCTGACACTCGGCTAGACAAAGCCTCAACTAGCCTGATCTCCTGTTGGCCAGTGTCCTGTTTTGAGGAAAACGTGGCCTTCATGTTCACTAAAGATCACTTCCCGCCAAAAGTTCTATGATTCCGCAGGCAAATTAACAGGTCCAACAGAAAATCCTCCTTTGGCACATTCTCAAACCTCATCCCTGAAAGCTGAGCCAAACAGTGAAGCTGTAGTTTTCTAGAATAACCATGACTTGGTATATTTAATCTACTAATCTGTGCCTCAGTTTCTCTGCGTGCAAATTGGAATTAATATCATTGCCCAAGAGCACCTGCCAGGAAAACACAGCTAACGACTGTGAAATGTTTTGAGGTTTTTTCCAAAGGGAATTTGAAATCGCAACCCACATGTCACACAGCACTGCTATCATCATTACATTTTAATTGCTTGGGGTAAAATAAAAAAATATATATATATAATTTGTATGAACAAAAGAATTTGAAGGTGGCAAACATCCTCTCCCCACTGCCCATTAGTAACACAGGAAAATGCAACTACTTTTCTGAGGCTGGCAAACATATCGGCATGCCTACACAGCCTGCTGAATTCCTGAGGCATGTCCTACATGTACAGACATGTCCTAACACAGTTTTTCAATAAAGACTCTTTTCAAAAGACGACAAAATTAGTCATCCTCCCCCCAAAACAACCCAAACCACAATGCAAACTAGCAAAAATTGTATAATATAATTTGTTTTGAATTACCTCTTACTTATACTTGCTACAGTCTGTTTGCTAATTTACAGCAGTCAATAGAACACAAAGATGTCTTCTGCTCAATACTGTTTAAAACCAGAGAGCAGACATGTCCCTGAACGCTGAAGAAGCACAAGCAGAGCACCTACTCTGCTGAAAGCCTAACCGAAGGGAAATTACAGTAAGTCAAGCACTATGCTTACGAGAAGGATGTCTTCCGGTTGCAGGGTCAGGATGGGACAAATTAAAGCACAGGATGTATGCTTTGAGACATCTTCATACCATGTCCAGCAAACTGGGCATACCATGTCCAGCAAACTGGGCTTACCATGGAACACGTAGTTTGTAACAAGTGGCAGACAGCTGGAAGAGGCTCACTGCAATGACAGTCTCTACCAGTAAAATAAAGTAGGCAAACTACTACACTCTTTACAGGACTATAGTATCACCAGCGTCTGCAGCAAGCAAGTCTTGCACCTGCAACAGTCCACTGTAAGCTTGTCTGGGCAGGGAGCGCACGTTTATACACACATTGCTAAAGACACCCTGAGTGACCTCCCCTCAACAGCCCTGCTAATGCTTTTTAAAAACTAAGAACAAAATAATTTGTATGCATCCAGATGGCAATGTCATGTAAGCAATTCTCCAGAGCAGACACTAAACTCCACAGGGTACAGGATACACAGCTGTGCATTAGAAGAGTGCTGATGTTATTCTATGCTGTGATAGGAAACAATTTTGTCTAGAGGCTTCACATGTCCTTTGAGCAACAAAGGTTGGGAGACAGACCCTTGTTTCATACCTCTGGGCACCATCTCTGCAGCTTGATAATTTCTTACTGGTCTTAAGAGAGTATAAGTTCTAATATTCCAGTAGCATCTCTTTGCTGCTGAAGCAATCACCCATGATTAGTCATATCGGATGTTGCTGAAACATCTGCTCTAAAATACCTCTATTTTTTGAATCAGCAGTTAGATAGAATAGCTGCCTGAAAAGCTGCTCATTTGTGACCGAAATGCAGGATCCAGCCCTTGGCCTCGTTGAGCCTCACACCATCGCTCCCAGCCCATCGCTCCAGCCTGTCCAGACTCCTCAGTAGAGCCTCCCTACCTCAAGCAGATCAGCACACTTGCCTATCTTCGTGTCATCTGCAAACTTACTGACGGTGCACTTGATCCTCTTGTCCAGATCACTGATAAAGATGCAGATAAACAGAGCAGTGGCCCAATTACTGAGCACTGGGGAACACCACTTGTGACCAGCCACCAACTGGATTTAACTCCATTCACCATAACACTTTGGGCCCAACCATCCAGTCAGTGTTTTACTCAGCAAAGAATACACCTGTTCAATCCATGAGCAGTCAGTTACTCCAGGAGAATGCAGTGGGAAATGGTGGTCAAAGGCTTTACAGAAGTCCAGGCAGACAACATCCACAGCCTCTCCCTTATCCACTAAGTGGGTCACCTTATCATAGAAGGATATCAGGTTAGCCAAGCAGGGCCTGCCTCTCATAAAACCATGCTGACTGGGCCTGATCACCTGGTTGTCATGTATATGCCACGTGATGGCACACAAGATAATCTGCTCCATAACCTTCCCTAGCATCAAGGTCAGGATGACAGGCCTGTAGTTCCCTGGATCCTTCTTCTGCCCCTTTTTGTAGATGGGTGCCTCATTTGCTAACCTCCAGTCAACTCGGACATCCCCAGTTAGCCAGTATTGCCAATACATGATGGAAAGTGTCTTGGTCAGCACTTCCACCAGCTCCCTCAGCAACCTTGGGTGGATACCATCTCGGCCCACAGAGCTGTATGTGTCCCAGTGGTGCAGCAGGTCACTAAGCATTTTCCCTTGGATCGCAGGGGCTTCATTCCACTCCCCAGCCCTGTCTTCCAGCTCGGGGGGCTGGGTACCCAGAGAACAACAGGTCTGACTATTAAAGAGTGGGGCAAAGAAGGCATTATGCACAGGAATGACAGACACATCCACGTTGTATTGGGTCATGGGCACAGTTTACCCCAGAGTGGATGTGAGCTACATAAACCACAGTGCAGGTAGCCCCTGGGTGGAAGTGCTGAACACAGCCATATTTAATTGCCTCCTGGAGCCTGTATTTCGCTTGTGAAGTGTTAAGCAGATAAATGAGTATGTATGAAAGAAGTTATCATTTACCTGCTATGAATACTAACAGTCCAGTTGTAAGCATTTTCAAGTTACTTATTTCTGTTTCTTTCTTTCTTTCTCCCCTTGAGTCTTAATGTAGAATCTCTCCTACAAATTACACTGAGGAACTGTTTGCAGGGGTAATTATTCTTAGTTGTTATCCCTGATTCTTCTTATTCATCATCTGTCATTGGTCCTGCTCTTTTCAAATTAAAAAAAAAAAGTATACAGATCTGAATTAGCTTACACTTCTTTTAAATAGAAGAAGCTAATTCAGACAATAGCCACAGAAGAACAAATCAGGAACAGTTAGCTCATTTATACCCAAACCTTTAGCAGGTTAGACCTTCATTATGTTCAGTTTTACATCAATGACAACCCTAAGATGTCATAGCTAGTGAAATGTGAGCATTCAACCATTGGAAACTGGTTTGAAAGGTGCACAGAAATTAAAAAAAAAAAGGGTAAATTGTGTAACTGCAACATTCCTAGTCTTAAAAGTATTTCATGCATTAGTAGTGCTCAGAATGACACTGAAAGTGTTGGCAATAGGCTACCTGGGAGTCAACTACTTGCAGGGCTGGGGCCATCATCCATAAAGACCATGTAGTCACTCCCCTAGGATGCATTTTGCATCTGGAACACAGGGCAAGATACTGAGAGGACCCTAACCATCTCAAACCCTGTTTGTTGTGTCATTATGTATCGTATCAACATGCATGCAATTTCTTTCAACTAAGGCATAGAATTAATTATTTAAAATATAATACAAATAGGCTCTACACAGAATCAGAACGGTTTCTATTCTGGTAGCAGAAAGAAATGGACTTCCAGTATCAACAGTGTGAGAAACCTTGTTCCTATGCAGTGTTTTTGCTGCCCTTGCCATTACAGTGGTACAACACCACCCTGTCGTGACTTGCAGTTTGAGACACATACAGAATGCATCACCATGATATTAAAATAAAATATTAAAAAAAAAAAGAAAAAATCAGGGGGAGGAAGGGAGAAATCTATTGAGTAACCAGCTCTGCGAACACGGTAAGCTCAATAGTGCCACCTGCTGAGAAAAAGCTCAAGGCATTTGTGCCTCAGGGCAGTGGCTCAGACAGTAGGTCTCCTTTTGCACCCTCTCCACGGCGCATGCACGGATCTTTTCACAGGCCTCTTTTGCATAACATGCTGCAGAAAGGCTCCCTTCCCCTGGCCAGGTTTGATCCCCTTTTAGCGGTGGGCAAGCACGAACGGGGACAGCATCAGTCTGTCAGTTGCCGAGAAATCAGTCTTGGCTGAGGTGCAAATGAACTGTGGATTTAGAGGATGGCACACTACCCATCTGTCTCTTCCTCGCATTACAACAGCAGGTTCCAAGGATCTACCTTCAAATCATTCTTTCCTTATTCTTAATATTGTCTTCTTTTCTTAGCTTAATCGAGCTTTTGTCTTCCTCTGTAAGTAAACACTATCAGCCCAAGCAACAGGTGCTTGTTACAGTGTGGTTGTTTCAGACACAACCACAGTGCACCCAAAGATAAGGAAGGGAAACAAGCACAGAACACAGTTTCCACTGTCAAGCTCATCAAATTGACGAGACTACAGATGTCCTGTGAGAGAAGGCTTGTGTTTTCACATCAAAAGGTCTCAGTCTGCATCTACACTGCTCAGCTTCTACACCAGTTGACACAGGCTTCCTGTTAAACCTCAAACCAGAATTCTTACAGACAAGGTCATGCACATGGCAAATACTGAGCTAAAGATCTAAATCCTCTTTCAGCCTGGACTTACTTGACCATAGTGTCATGGCCACTCAGAAACAGGGAAGGGTGTTTTCAAGCACCTGAAAGGAGTCCAAGCATCAGAAATCTTGCATACCTCCCAAAGATACAGACAAGTCGTTGGAGGACTAAGCCTGCTGTCCCTGTTTGCATATAGACACCATTACCCTTGACATCCACTGCCCTGAAACAGTGGGATCATTCCGGAGCCTGAAGTACGTACGTTTTCCTTTTTCTTGTCTGCAGCAACTTCTCAGGGTAAAAAGTAAAAGAGGGGTAGAGGGGGAAAAAAAACACAAACCATACATCTCCATTCAAAGTACTGGAACTGTAAAGAAGGACAAGGCTACAGACATGGTGATCTCTCACAATTTCTCAACTGTGCTTCCTAGTGTGGAAAAGAAGCCTACATGAATAACCCGGTAGCAAGTCTCATTAGGAAAGTGTTCTGAAGAGAAAAATCAAGCACAGCTCTAACAGTCTGCAGTACACAGCCTCTAAAGGTACAACAAGGAAGAACATCTTGTCCCTGTCTCCCACAGTATTCTCCTGGAGAAGCTACAGACTTATGGCATAGACAAGCAGACTCTTTGCTGGGTTAAAAACTGCCTGGCCAGCCAGGCCCTGAGAGTTGTAGTAAATGGAGTCAAATGCTCTTGGCAGCCCATCACCAGTGGTGTCCCCCAGGACACACTTTTGGGGCCAGTCTTGTTCAGTATCTTTATCAATGATCTCAATGAGGAGATTGAGCAAGTTTGCAGATGACACCAAACTGTGTGGGAGCGTTTATCTGCTAGAGGGTAGGAAGGCCCTGCAGAGGCATCTGGACAGGCTGGATGAATGGGCCAAGGATAGTTTAATGAGGTTTAAAAAGGACAAGTACCAGGTCCTGCATTTCGGTCACAACAACCCCAGGCAATGCAATGGGCTTGGGGAGGAGTGGCTGGAAAGCTGCCCAGCAGAAAAGGATCTGGGGGTGCTGGTGGACACCCAGCTGAACACGAGCCAGCAGTGTGCCCAGGTGGCCAAGAAGGCCCATGGCATCCTGGCCACTATCAGAAATAGCGTGGCCAGCAGGAGGAGGGAAGTGATAGTGCCCATGTGCTCAGCCCTGGTGAGGACACACCTCAAGTACTGTGCTCATCTCTGGGCCCCTCACCACTAGAAAAACATTGATGGAGAGAGTTCAGAGAAAGGCACCCAAGCTGGTGAAGGGTCTGGAGAACAAGTCCTGTGAGGAGAGGCTGAGGGAAATATGATTGTTTAGCTTGGAGAAGAGAAGGGTGAGGGGACACTTTAACACTCTCTCCAGCTACCTGAAAGGAGGGTGGAGTGACATGGGTGCTGGACTATTCTCTCAAGTCAATAATGCCAGGACTAGGAGGGGCCTGAAGTTGCACCTGGGGAGATTTAAACGAGAATTAGGAAAAATTTCTTTACTGAAAGAGTAGTTAATGCTGGAACAGGCTGCCCAGGGAGGTGGTGGAGTCACCATTCCTGAAAGCATTCAAAAAACATGTAGATGAGGCACTTCAGGACACGCTCTAGTGAGACGGTGAGGTGGGGATTTTGTAGGTTTGGGGTTATTTTTATTTTTTCTTTGCTGATGGTTGGACGCAGTGATTGTGGAGGTCTTCCAATTATGACAATTCTGCGCCCCACACATTTTAATGAAACTGGTAAATTCAGGCAGCTACCAAGTTCTATCATGCAATACAAACGAGAAAGTATCCAGTTTCCACTGCACTGAAACCAGTAAACCAGATCTAAGGATACTCCTTGAAGTCCTTTCAGGTACATGGGGAGGGGGCAGGGGGGAGAAGAAAAGAAAGAGAGGGGGAAAAAAACCCAACACAACAGTCCTCTGCGCAATTAAAGCCCACATTGATAGGCTTCAATGAACTGAGTGACAAAGTAATAAGGTATTAATTGGGTTCCATACCATAATTTCAAATAATCAAGTACAAAATGAAGTAGCCACAGGTTCTTTGATCCAGCCTATTTGGTTTTATCTGAATTTTCTGTTCTAATCCCTACAGTCTCTGAATAAATGAAAACAAGAATATTACATCAAGCTTTCTAAAAGGACATTTCGTGTTTTTTTTTATTTTATTTATTTACTTATTTCAAATGAAGTGTTCCAAAAGTCACATCACCAAAACTGCTTGTTCCCCTCCCCAACCATGGAATTTTTAAATTGGCATAGTTCACTACACCATTCATCTCTTATGAGGAAAGGCTGAAACAGCTGAGTCGTCTTTGTCTGGAGATGAGAAGACTGAGGGGGGATCTTATCAATGCTTACAAATACCCAGAGGTTTGGTGGCAGGGGGATGGTAGAAGTCTTTTTTTTCAGTGGTGCCCAGTTGCAGGACAAGAGTTAATGGACACAAACTTGAATGTCAGAAGTTCTATCTAAACATGAGAAGGAACTTCTTTACTTTTGAGGGTGATGGAGCATTGGAACAGGCTTCCCAGAGAGGTGGAGGAGTCTGTCTCAGGAGACATTCAAACCCACCTAGATACGTGCCCGTGTGACTTTCTCTAGGTGAAACTGCCTTAGTATGGGGGTTGGACTAGATGATCCCTAGATATCCCTTCCAGCTCCTATCACTCTGTAATTCAGAAAAAATATTTCTTTCCCATAAATATTCAAATTCTGAATTGGCAGTCATGTACCTTGATGAAGCCTATGAGTTCTTAGGTGACCTAACTATGGGAGAGTATACTAGACTTGGCTAGCCCTTCACTTACAATTTCCTGGAAAATTTCTTTTCCTACCATGAAGGATGAAATACAGTCTGAATGTAATTCCTTTGTGTAACTGCGATACGAACTTTTGGGGTAAACACAGGAATACTGGGCATATGAAAGCACTCAAGTGTGACATGCAGAAATACTTTCATAAGCACTCTGGATTTTATTATCTCTAGTACGCCATGTAAGAGATCCTGTTCTGCCAGCAAATTGTTCCAAAAGAGAAGAGGTCTTGTTCTGCCATGGGTATTCTGATTTCTTTCACCATATGCAAGCAAATGCAACGGAGAAAGATTTAATCAATTTTGGAAAAAGACTAATCTATTTGTCAGGTGCACGCTCTTAATCTTCCCAGACATGTTTCAATCTATACTAATTCTATCTTGATGACTATTCTGTCAAAATATAATTTCCCTTTTAGTTTCAAATGATGAGGAAATTTGCTTATAAATTATCACCAAAATGACAGTGTCAGTTGACTTCAGCTTTGCTCATGCAAATGTGAATGTACAAGTAAATATGGAATATATGCACTGAAGTGACCATCACTGATTTCTGTGGACCAATTTCTCTAAGAGGTTATCTTTAACAATAAACCAACAGACGTATTGAAACCAGCGAATCCTGTAGCCCATAAACTGCAGGGTGGAGAGGTAAAGGTCGAACAGAGATCTACATTTCCCCGAGATGTAGTACATCACATACACGGGCTGGTACATGTTAGTTAGTTACCTGACATGTCTGGTGTAAAAAAATTAAGCTCAAATTTTGGCTTATGCTTCAAGTCAGTGTTATTTTACTTCATGCTGTCAATCATCTGCATACCAAGACAGTGAAATTTTGGCCTCATCAGTTTACCTAAATTTGCTTTTTTTATTCACTTTATAAGACCTTCAGAGCTGCATAGAACTATTCAGCCAGAAAGGAAGAAGAGGAAAAAGAGAATCATATTCAAAACAGTAAGATTATTCTGTCTCTTCTCAAATAGATAATAATAAAAATTAATTCATATATCAGCACTTATTTATGACTTTGTTTTTCCTTCTACTTCTAAGGGAAACAATATGAATTTGCTTGAGTACAACTTCATTTAAGCTTCAGGCCTCATTAATCGCCAAAACAATAGAAGAGTGAATATTTTAAGCCTTTTGCTTCTGGAAAGATTTTTCAGTTGATAAGAATTTACATGATATTTTGCAAAGAAAACCTCACTCATTTTTCAAGATAACTTTTTTCTGCCTCTGGATGGTGCTGGCAGAAGGAATAAAAAGCTTCTCTCTATGGAATTGTAGCAGTGTTGGCAAGGCATGTGAGCAGCCTGACAAACAGAGTCATGGAAGTGTCTGTTCTTATTAACCACTTCAACTTTAGATTTCCAAGCAAACAGAAAAAACAGTCAAAGGATGAACTTACTAAATTAGATTGTGGTTAGATTTCATTCCCTCAGGTCTAGCACCTTTCAGTTGCACATGGGCAAACATGCCCCTTTTGACAAAATTCTGTGCCTACTTTTCAGAAAGCTGCTGCTACCACCTACCAGGGAATGGCTAACCCCCCCAACACACACCTTCACATTCTTGGGCCAATGAAATGATGAGATAAAGTCTTCCCAGAAGATTATTTTTGCCTGTGGTCCTTTGTTATTATCCCAAATCATAGCAAAAAGATATAAATCATGGTTCTAACAGCTAACCCACTTTCAAATGAAGTCTTTTTAAATATCCACCTATAATATTTTCCACTTATCTGTTTCTGATCAGATAGTAATTTCACTGGCAACAACAAAACACTTGGATATTTGAATAACAATGGATGAAGGGACCAAAACTATCAATTGCTCTTTGCTCTGGAAGATTACAGCAAGTCAAGCTCTTTTTGCTATACATGGAAAGCCAGATACTATTTACAAAAAAAAAAAAAAATTCAGATCCAACCTGAAACTCTTTACAGGAGGAAAACTCCTCAACGTTCTACTTCACGCCCTATTCTCAAAGATGAAAAGGACATATACACAGTAAATATCCATTAATCAGCAAATTCATCCTGTGCAAAGAAATGTGATCAGACCTTTAAAGGCAGTAAGGCTGTTCATTTTGTTTGGTATTATGAGCTTTTCAAATGCGAGGTTTCCCTATAGAACATTAATACAGAACAGGATTACACCTAAATATTGGCTGACCTGTCCTCAGGATTTCAACAGAAACACTCGTTACAACGTTTTGTATGACTATAAAAACATCCCAGTAAGTTTTGTGTTTGGGATTTTGCCCATGGCTTCAGTAAGGACTGACCTCGCTCTAAATTTTATCAGTAATTTTACAGCTGCTTTTGCTCCATCACAATGAATGCTGCAAGACTCCCTCCTTTTAAAATGTCCTGAATAATATTAGACTAGAATATAGATTTTTAAAACCATGTTGGATAAATGAAAGGCATACTGAACTGGAGAAGTCAGAATGCTCTCAGAAGAGCTCATTAAGAATGATGTGTCTCCAGAGCTTACAGACTGAGCATTAAGAAAGAGGCAAGAACAAAAGTAGTTAAGAGTACTATTATATGTGGAGATCACATGAGCCAAGATAAGAGCACGATAATATGCAGCCGTGAAGCACTCACACCAAGGAGACAGAAAAGCAACAACCCCTGTGTCTTTCTAGATGATGCTCTCCTGAGGAACCCGATCAGGAACATGTACTCACTAGGAATTTCACACACGTTCATCATACAGCGTTTCCCCCCCACACCCCAGTCAACCTACTGCTGTTAGAGTAAGGTAGATCATTAACACTGCTTCCACTATTTCCACAGCTCTCTAATCCAGTCTTTTGACAGACCCCTAAGCTGCAAACAGAACTCAGTGTTCAACATCTTCACAGCACAACTGCTTTGGTGTTGCGTAAAGCAGACCTTTACCCTACCAGTATTCTGCTATGCCATACTAAGCCAGAAAATTTTGGAACTCCTGCAAATCCTAGAAAGGAACTAGAAACAGTACAAAATGAGTTCTCACATAACCAGATGTAAGAAAAAGCTGCAGGGACATCCCATACAGTACAAGGTTCCCTCTTGCAAGCTACTGTTGACTATGCCTTTGGGACTTCTCCATTGCTTTGAGTTTCCCCATTCGTGATCTCACCACAGACCTTTGCTGGGCAGCAACAGAAATTCTTGATGGTAACAGCAATAGACAAGAGATTGCAAGAATTCTCTATGGAAGGGCTCAGGGCAGCATGAAATCAGATACACAGGACTCCCAGAGAACTGATTGAGGGTCTTGACTTTTAACCATAGGCATTAAAGCCAGATAATAGAGAAAAATAGCTTGATGATTCCACTCAAGGTCTGGTCTGAGCAGAAGTAGCATGAAGCTTACTCCCTCTCTCTCTCTATTGGAACTGCACCACTCCAGAATGAACTTTAGAATAGTTGCATGTGCTCCAAGACTATGGAAATGCAAATACCCAGGTCCCACTACAACTACTCTGTGTATCAACAGCTGCATGGTACTAGGAGCTTCCTAGGAAGATACCACTCATAATGACTTTAGTGCCCAAGAAAAATACACTGAGCTCCTTCAAGTATCTTCTAAGTAACATACAGTTTCATTCCAGGGCTTTAATGTCAGCAAAACCAGCATAATTTACTTATCTTCAGTATTTTTGTGGTGCATCTCTACAATTCCCCAACTCACTAACCAAAGGGGTCTTGAATGTTATTAGTCAATAGGCATCACTCAATGATTACTCATTTGACTCACATGGAATGCATATCTAGCAAGGGGTAAATAAGAGAAACATCTCATCTAGGTAGACTAAAGCACGGCACTCCTATTTTTATATTACTACTGGGGCTGTTGTACATCCACCATTTTCCCTCTGTATTAACTACTAATACCATTCTCTGGGTTGAACATTCTCCTCTGTTTAATTTTTATGAAGAGGAGACATCGGTTTCATTTTCAGGTTTAACTAATGTACTTTCTCTCATGAAATAGTAGAGATTTCAGACCAAGAACAAACAGAATTAACAATTCCACTTGCACGTCTCCAACATTTGCCACAGTTGTCACTGCTGATTATACATCATTACATATGTGTTAGGCAAGTATGTGCACGCATAAACCTAGATCTAGAGACAGACAGGGTGCTATATTCTAAACTCTAAGTGGTGGTAACATAGAAAATCCTGGTGTTCCATCAAATCACTGGGGATTACAGAGTTGTGGATTTATATAAATGTACTCAATATGGTCCTCTCTGTCATACTGCCATTCCTTTTTAAGCTATGTGTGCTTTAAAACAATTCAAAGCTGCAGGTAGAGGAAAAAGTTACTTTACAGTCATGGAAAACTTATTTACAATTTGCTACATGATGGAAAGTTTGATACAGTTTTTTTGGAACCTTTCCTTTCTTCTTCTTCATCTCACATACTTAGAAATAGTCAAATGCAATATTTTTTTATTTTTTTCCTTTAAATACAGGTTTCTGTTGGAAGCATCAAGTACCTTTAAGAAGGCATGGCCCTAATAACCATTTAGGCATAGTCAGTACAACTATGCTCTTGCATCTTTGCAGGCAAATCTTGGTAGAAGCACACTCTGTTTAATTTCAAGGCCTAATGAACATGATGAAGTCTTGGGCAATAAAATGTATCACAGCTTGAAAGTGTCATTCCTCTCTTTCAACATGCAAAAAGATGTTTACTCCTCAACCATCAGAAACATGAACCCCATGGGCTAGAAAAAACAGTTGTTGTAGCTGTAGCCACTTATTCTATTAAAGAATTCTGAAATGGTGGAAAGACTTTTCACAAAGTTAACAGTGAGATGAAAGACCACATACTGGGAGGGTGGAATTGGTTTTGGAATGCTGGAGTTGAAGAACATAGACTTGGGGGAAAAAAAAATATATTATATCCTCAAAACATTCTCTGCTTAGTATTAAAAGCAGAATTTGAGCCTTTGATGTAGAAATCAGTATTTACAATTAAAGTAGGAGACTATTATTATCTTGCTTTCCTTTCTTAACTCAATCCTTTTGACTGAGCATTTTGAAAGAAAAATAACACCACATTATAATCTGAACTACGAGCGAAAGACTTGATTATCCACTTTTAAGCTCTCTTTAATTGCTGCTTAACATTCATTAATTATTTTCACATTTAAAAGGCTTTTTCTCCCCTGTAATACTAAAGCTTAATTCCCAGATAAACTGTAGCTCCCAAAAAAGAAACCTGGTATGCCAATTTTGTTTATCTTACTGTCCACGCTTCTGTTGTTAGAAGTCCACAGGAGACATCCTCAGCTAGTGTGCACACTGATACAATTCAACTCATTCTACAGAAGCTGGGTAACTTGCACTGACATTTCATTACAAGAATTTGCAAGTCTGTTCTATAGAGACATTCAAGATTCTCACTGAAAGTGAGGCAGTGCTCGGACGTAAAAAGTGAGGAAGGTCTGCTCCTTTCCCTGGCAAAGGATAATGTTTCACCTGCAATAATCAAGGCACAGAGCTCTTGGCAGAGCTTAAAGCCGTACCTTCTCAGCACTCTGACCTAATAACAGTAACCAGCATTCACAATTTCAACATATTAAAAAAAAAATAAATCCTGTATTCAACTGGTCTTTGAGTTGTCAACACGTGAAAACATCAGAAGCAGGGCTTTGAAATGGTAACCCTGGCTGAATGGTGTCAGTCTACTGTAGAGCTTCCCTGAGATCTTATGAGAGACCTTTACTTGCAATTGTCCTTGCACAGAACTCAGAGATATGCTTTATGTATCAACAGCATATGCTTAACAGTTTTCTCCTGATCACCTGAGGACTTTAATATGCTCCGAATCACTTTTGCCAAACAACTGCAGCAAGCTAAAATATACTGAACATTTTCTTACGCCTTTGCTCTCACTTTATTTGCTAGCACATACCCAGTGGCAATGGCCAGGCTGTTAGCAGTGCAGGCATTCTTGTTTCAGTGCTGAAGTAAAATAACCACCCATGCAACAATGCTGATGCTTTGTTAATTTGAAATAAAAATTCAGAGCAAAGTTAACTTTTGCAACTTCAATTCATGCTTTATTATTTTGATATAATTTTCCTCCATCTCTCTAAATTGTGACTTCTTGTAACATGTATTTCACTGAAAACATCTTAATTCACCCACTAGAATGTGACCTACAACCAGACTACATAAAGCACATGATATCTAATAAAAACACAGACATCCCTGTGCCTCCCCCCCCCCAAATTACAGACCAGGCAAAGAGTTGGTTGATCGTTGGGGGTGTTTGCAGTTCCAAATTAATTTGTACAAACTGGTTTAATTTTGCTTAATAGTAAAAGTCCTTCTACCACTGTAAGCAGTTAATTGAGGCTGGGACCATGGCCCTCCCGTGCTAACAGCTTCCAACAGTTTCTGCATGCTCTTATCCTGAGGGGGAGCTCTGGCTAGCAGGCAGGCAAAGCCACTGATCCCATTTTTCTGAGATACTTCTGTTAATTTCCTTTATAAATTTAGGAGGTGAAGAAAATCTTAGTGTTCTGTACTTTGAATATTCGCTTACATCTATGTATAACGTGAAACCTTAGCAGGTAACTCATCCATTTTGAGGGCACTAGTAAATTTCCGTCTCTACTTAGGTGTATTTTTAAAATACTGATATTGTGAGATTACCCTTTTTACAAGGATATATTGTTCTGTGTGCTCTATCCTGCTTTTTGTGACAGTTTCTTTCATATGAAGATTTCTGGGGGTGCCTAAACACACACATACACAAATACCTGGCTAGTGGCAGCGAGGAGAGAAACGCAGTGAGCCTGCACAGTGAATACAATTACAGCTGGAAGGAGCAGCCTCAGAAACACCGGAACATCCTCTTGGGCCGCAAAAAACTGAGCCTGATCTTTTGCAAAAACTATGACTGAGATTGCAAGAGCAGAAAGGGAAAATAATACCCATTTTTAAAAGAATAAAGGAGCACTTGAGAATCACAGAGCATTACCTGATACACAGAAAGATTCTGGAAGTGCTGCTAAGCATTCTGAGAACAGTGACAAATAAAATAACCCCCTCCTCTTACCAGAGCAATTGAACTTCCTTCTAGCTAGCTTCATGAACAATAGATGTGCCACACCTCAGCTTTAGTGAGGTATTTGACACTGTGACATTGTAATAAACTGAAAATAATTACAAAGTGGGAAAAAAAAAATCAGTTTTATGACTCATTATCAGACTAAGGGACCTTAAGTGAGGTCTTGCAGAGGTCTGTCCTGAGGTTTTGTTTTTCTCTAACTACCCAGGCTACAATATCTTTAATTAAATATACAGACAAAATTCACACGTGGCCTCATACTTGGATAATTTACAAGCATTTTGAAGATGATCAAAATTTCAAATGACCCTGGTCATTCAGAAAAATGGTTTAAAGCGAGTAAGAGAAAATCAGTTAGAACCAGTGCAAAGCATTGCCCATAGGATGGGGAAATAAAGATCATAAAGACAAAGAAGGGAAACAATCAATCAGATTATCTCAGGAAACATTCCGGCTGTTAAGATTAAAACTGAATAAGCATCAGCCATATGGGGCACTTATTCTGAACTGTACTAACAAGAATATTGTAGATCTGAAATAGATCAAGTTGCTTTGTTTTTCACCATCCTGGTGAGAGCTCAGCTAGAACACCAACTGCAGCTTGGCCAGTCTGCTTAAGGCTGGCAAAAGCAAATTACTGAATCCTAAAGGGAACAGTAAAAGTAGTAACAGGTTTTACAAATGTGAACTAAGAGGAAAAGCTGCAGGAATTTAGTAGGGATAGTCTAGAGAAGAGAAATCTTACAGGCAACACGACAATCATTCTCGAATATGAACGCTGGTAAAAATGCTGTAGTGATAAATTGTTCTCCAGTCTCGCTGGGAGATGGAAAAAGAGAAATTAATTTTGGTTGCACTGGACATTTCAGATAGGTACTGGAAGAAAATTTCTAATTTGGAGTGTTTCTGTGTTTTATCATTAGAGTGGACAGGGAAATTCTGTTACTGCTTAGATGATGAAGGACAAAACATGTGTCATGAATCCTATCTCACTGAAAGGAAATGAGCTGGATAAACCCAGCTCTTTCTAATATTCCATTTTTAAGATTTGTATGCATTCTTTCACTAAAACCCACAAAACTAAATACTGAAAAAATACTGTACAACACTGGTATTTCCAGTTTCACAGTCAACATGTCAAGCAGTTGTTTCTTCATCTTTAAATAACTGAAAGACCAGATGGTCCATGAAGTGCTTAAACTGTATTGATCATCACCTGCTCTGCATACAGACTACATTCTTGTGCACATCTGAACTGTGAACGCTGCACACATTCATGCAGCTTTACAGTGGGAATAGCAGGTAATAGCAGTCTTTGACTGGTTAACACATATGCCACTCTTAACTAGAAATCCTGACCATAAGTAGCTTATTTGATTGCCTTTTTTAAGCTTATTTGAGTCACTGAAAGGGTTTGAGTAACAGCTAAGCCCTTTTCTACTCTTCAAAATGAATAGTTTAAATCTGCCTGGTATTTCATAGGTGAATCATGTAAAAAAGATACAAAGTAGACATTTATATTTTTTAAGCTCCAATTCACCATGTGCATTGCTATCATAGGTCTGAAACCCATGGAATCTAGTGCTGATGCAGGTTTTTTCCCTACTTAATTACTTATATCATGAGGCAAAACCCCACTGTTTTTAATGTTGATTTCTCATGGAAATGTCAATACTGTATAATTTCTCTCTAATGATATTTCAGGGGAACAGTACAATTTTCTTAATTAGTAAATGTGATTAATAATACTAGGCTCTTCAAGCCATTAAGTCTGTAATTTAGCCTTGGCAGTGCTGTTGTGTATTACAAATATACTTCCAAAATTTAGCACTGCTTAGCAATCTTCCTGTCTCTGCAAGTATTCATTTAAGATATGCAAATAAGCACACAAGCATATATACCTGGTTTCTCCTGATCTCATGATGAATCACTTTCACCACCTTCCATTGCCAACCATCCTCTAGTAGTTCCCTTGATTACCCTGACACGCACATTTTTTCTCAGGAAACACTTGCCAAGTTATGGGAGAAAGTCCCACAAAAACCTCCACAGAAACAGCCCATCTATTTCTGATGTATTCATCTACTGTTGCTAGCAGAGCCAGAAGGCTACACTGTACATGAGGAAGATTAGTTGACCACACGAGTTCAGCTTCTCTGAACACAAAAGTAAAGGCAGGAACAGAGAGAAAGCTTTTATCCCATAGAGTCAAAAATCTGCTAATTACCAAAGCAGCAACCTGATGTAGGAGACTGAAATTCACGTTCTTATTTTAAGACAGCTCTCAATGGTCTTCACAGAGGTAACTGTTTTCAATAGTCATCACAGTTCTGAAACTCTGGATAGTCTTTCCCATTTTTAATGAAACTTACACATATCAAATGAATTTAAGATTGCAAATTCAAAAATCAGATTTTTAATCAATCCTATTCATTAACAAAAAAACCAAAACAAAACAAAAAGGACAAAGTTTTCCTCATAACACTTACCTGAAGACTTAGAAAGCTTACACAGTTGAAATGGCACCTCTTTGCTGTGACAATATAGAAGCAGCAACAGCAACAAACTAGGTGGAAGAAGCAAGAACTCCAGGCTGACTCCCAGGTGAATTACTGACTGGGGAACTTGCTAGCAGGGACTGATTTTAATTTCCACTCCCTTTCAGCCTGTGAGACTTTCTACCTTGCATTCCAAGGAAAGGGGAGCCCTAAATTTGCATTAACCAATGGAGAGGGCCGTTGAGTGGTGGGGTAAAACAGCACTCATCATCCCCCTCACCTGAGCACCAAGGCTCCAGCAGGTGTTGCACTCCAGTAGCTCCACATCCACTTAAGGGTGAGTCACCCAAACCACCTGATGTATTTCTTAGCACTCCTCTCTTTTGTAGGGAAACTCATTTCTGTTTCTGCACAAACAACCTTTTTTGTACACGTCACTGGTTAAGGACCAGTATTTAATGTTTTGGCAACACATCTTCTTAAAAAGAGGGTGGTGAGCCAGATAGGACCTGGATTCTCTCTCTTGATTAAACTGGCCAGCAGCATGGCATCGCGTAGTATACCTGACGTACATAAACAGTATCCAGCAAAACACAGCGCATCGACTGAGTGTTCATGTTGATAGCCACATTCTGGACCCTTCATTTCCCTTAGAAGCTCTAATCAAGAACTGTTGAGAGGCATTTTATCAAATAACAAGGAAAGAAAGCTTGTTCAAAAATGACTAATGATTTTGGATGCCTCCACTTTTTTGCCCGAGTTCCTTAGAAAGGATTTGTTCTGCAAAGCACTAGCAAATATAAAACCTTACAAAATGTCCCTACTACCACAACAAGACAACACCAAACCACTCGTCACATTTGAAAAGTTGGGCTGAAGTACATTCCAAAGCAAGACTGTCCTCGGTATATACACTGAGATACACATATATAAAGTTCAGGGTGCTGACTGCCAAGATGATCAGCCCTGTCTGTTAAATTCCCTGGAAAAGTATACAATCATTCTAGTTCATAAACAGCTATTCTTTGTAGAAACTAAGTCAATATTTTGTTTTGTTCTCTGGCTTTAATTTCAAAGGCATAGCACCACATGCAGGTCAAGGTACCAATTACTACTGTTAAAATATTTCTTTTAAAAGAGCATACTGTTTGCTTGTCTCCCAGGTGGAAAGGTGATGAGAAAGTGAATTCACTGACATTTCACTACTCAGGCCTTTTGCAGAGACACACTAGCTAAGGCAGATTTTATGCCTGTTCCAATTTTAGTCTGCCCTTAAACATTTTAACTTGACTGTGTCTGCCAGACTCTGAAAAGGGTTTAATTGTGAATGTCCAGACAAAACCAGACTGCAACCTGCTTGACTCCATGCCTGTCAAAACTATTCTTGCTATGTATTTATGATGAATTATGCACCAGTCTCAAATCTTGACAGAATATTTCAGCAGGGGGTTCCCCATCTTAGGCTCTACTCTAATATATTTTTTTTCAAGACTAAGCCAGCTACAAGGGGATGCTAACATCACTTGAAGATTCTCCAGTTGTGAAGATTATACCAAGAACAAAGGGGGGGGGAATGATCTGGCAGCCTGACAACATTGCTGACTGCTCAGTTATGGACCATGACTGGCACTTTAGAAGGAAAAAGAAGCTGGAGATAGAATCATTAAATAGCTTCAGGAACAACAAGTTTGACAAAGAAAAGCTATGCAGGCAGTCCAGGCTTTAGTGAAGTCAAACAGATGACAAAAGTTTGTAGACATGAGCACGTGAGGAGTATGTTGTAAAAAATAATGTGTACATTTAAAATTTAGCTGCTATTCATGAACTTGATTTTTAAATGGGTTGGTGTTTGGGAACAACTTTGACACATGCTTGTAGCACTGCTTCACTCAGACTGGATAATTTCTGGAAGTCAATTCCAGCCAATTTGATTCAAAAATCTGAGAGCTTTTTGCTTTCAAAAACATCTCTGTGTGAAGACCTAGTACTCCATGTTATTGAAACTTTACCTGTAAGCAGTGATATCTAAATGTAGCAAATGCATTTGGCACGATCGTTTTCATTATTATTCTTTTGGAAAAAAATTTACTGATCCACTTATCTTCTAGTGAACCTTTTTATGTATTATATTTTATGAGCTCTTGTGATACCTCACATATGATTGACAAGCTAGCAGCTTGCAACCAGATACCTAGACTTGCCTTTGTTGAGTGATTTATTCCAGGACAGCGGAGTTCAGGCTGATGTGTTATAGAAGTCTATACAAGATGAGCTGTCTTACATCAACAGCATTCCCAGTGAGAAGCTACCTGACTGCCAGTCAGAAACCTCAGCAGGCAAGTAAAAAACCATAGTCAAATTCATCCTCCCAGTCCTAAAATCTACAGAAGCGAGAAGAACTTTACAACACTGCAGTGCTGAAAGCCCAGCGCTGTGTTTAACTAAGCTTGCGCGCTTCAATCCAACACCAGCACCTATCACTATGCTCACAGGTTTTTTGTCTTGAACTTCAACACATTCCTTTGACAGTAAAAAGTTTTCACAACATTTTTCCGCTGTTTTCTCTCTCTGCTTCCCATGTGGGTCTAACTCCTCTGCCAATAAAGTCAATGGGAATTTTACAGTTGACTTACATTAAAAAACATTGGCTTTAGGCCTGTTGAGTTACAATTTCCACACAAGTAACAGTAGAGAGGTTTGTTTAGTTTTGTTTTTTTCACTTCACAGAAGATTGAGAGCTTTTAAGGGTAAATAAATGAATAAGGTACCTAAATATGCATCAGACACCAAAACCCTCGAGAAGATTAATTCAGTGACATCCAAACTAGTACTCAGAGCAAAGCAGCTTCATAAGCAATAACAGACTCTTACTCAGAAAATTAATGGCATCTGAACACAATCTAAAAGATTGTTATATCTATTACAAGATGGGGAATTAAACCCATCTTTAAATAGTTTCATTTAAAACATTAAAATCTAAGTCCCTTGTTCAGCAAGAGTTTCTAAAACCTTTATTCAAGTTCATTAGACATGCAAAAAAATCCAAAGATCCCTCTTGCATTAAACTGTATTTTGCTTGGCGCTGGTGGGATTACTACAAGATAAAAGGTTTGTGAGGATATGGATTTGAAAGTATTACAAATGGCTTTTTACTGAATATCAGTGCCGTTTTATTGATAACGAGGGATTTGCTGACTATTTACCACTGACATTTTGAGAAGCTGCTCTGTAATCCAAAATGATCTCCTACTGCACAGCATTCATTTTTAAGCTTGGATCCAGAGGGAAAAAAGTAGGCGTTTGGTACAGCATGACATTTTGATGTATTCTGAAGAGTTATTAAAGGACTTGTCATCCAAAGCAGTAGAATAGATTAAAAAATATACAAGGATATTTTCATTAGAGATTGGCTGTTCTCAAAAAGTTCAGATGTTTTTTACACCAAGCAGAAGCACTCAGACACTCATCTGAAATTGTTTCATGGAATTCAGGTCTTTGGAGTCCATTGGATTATTCCTAGAAATGTCTTCTTTTGAGGATTCCCATTCATTATGTGTCTTCCCATTCTTTATGTATCTTCTTGTACCAGACATTTAACGAGTTGGAAAATGAAAATAAAAGCAGACGTGTGTGGATTTCTAGGAGTTTTGGATCAGGTCAACACTAACAAAGCATCCTGCTAGCACTCGGTTCAAAGCCAGTAAGATTCAGGAACTTAGGAGAGTCTAAGAGGAGGCTGGAAATGGAGGCACTGAGCTTTTCTTAAACTTCAAAAGAGTTATGGTATTGTTATATATAAAACCAGAATGAATTTGGGTCTTCCTGAATTTCAGAAAAAAAACCCCAAAGTTATCCTTTGTTTGACTGAATTATTTACCTGAGTTTTCCTCCTCTACTTTTTCTACAATAACTTTCTACAACAACTATTCTGGCACAGTTGCCAAAGGAATGCTCCACTCACATGTTAATGGTGCTACAATTGACCAGCAAACACCAGATGATTAAAAAAAAAAAATCCTCATCAGGATGGAGAGAAAAAAAAACAAACAAAAAAACCAAGAAGGGGAGGATATATACCTCTGAAAAGCAGCCAAAGATCCTAGACCTAGAAAAGTGAGCAACAAGAAGAATCAAGCAGAAACACTGAACCAGCTCATAGGCCACGCTGTGCTACAACTAGCTGTTTATCCACGGGCTCCTCTTACACCCTTATGATTGCTACTGTGTCTGTCTGAATAGATTGACAAGAACTGACAGACCATTCTGTGCCTCAACACAGGCTCCAAATTTATTATTTTACATCCCTATTAAATATTTTTTTCCAAAATTATGAACATAGGGCATAGGAATTTATGAAGAATAGCTGAAGCTTTTCAGTTTGGTCCCATCATATGCCAAAAAGGAGCCTAACAATTTTGGAGCCTAGCTGTGGACATGCAGTTAAGACTTTTTGTAAACATAGTACAAAGTAATAATTTGCATACTCCTTTAAATGTAGAAGAATACACAAAAAAACCAACCCCACAACAAAACCACCCAATAAACAAGATGTTGATTTCACACCACAAATTCACTGCCTGAAAGGAAGTTAACAACACTGGTCTACTATCTTTCCTGCGACAGGGCACCATTCAGATGCTAATATAAATTCATTGTGTAGACAGACCTCTATTGCAATATTTATTCATTTCCCTGCTGTCAACGGTGACAGATTGTTTCCTTACATTCTTTGGTTAGAAATGGGCTTGTATTTTCTTTTTTTCTTTTCTTTTCTTATATACCTCCCAACACTCTCCAGACACTTTCTCAGTTATCTTTGTAGCAACAGCATTTTATCAGGCGTGCAACCACAGCAGTCACTGTATAATATATTAAGCTTATAGAATAAACTCTACCTGTCTAGGCTAAAAGGAAGCCTTTGACAAATCTTGATATCCCATCAAATATTAAAAAAAAAACAAAAACACAACAAATAAAACCAACAATAAAAACACCCCTCTATCTCTATTACAAACATATTAAGAACTTTAACATTGCAAAAAATAAACATGGGCAACAATGCCCTTCTTCTGTAAAATACTTTTCAGCCTTTTTCAGTAGAACTTCTGCCCATATTCACAGATAATGAATTTTAGCACCTCTGTTGTAATCTAAGACTTAAAAAGAAAAAAAAATATAAAAAATTCTACGGCAAAAACTTTACTGCAAGATGATGAGCTCCAGGAANGTTAAATAAGCATAAACATTCCATCTGAACTATTTAAGAAAACATTAACTTTTTAAAAATGTTCTCTACCTTGCTTTCTGTAGTGAAAGGATGCATAATGAGATTGCTTTAGAAAAAGAAATCAAAACTGAGTAATTTCACTGTGAAAACCAGGCAATACTGTATTCCTGGTAGCCATTTACAGCACTCCTTATTATGCAAAAGCTTTATGACATTACATTACTGAGCATTATTTCAGGATGTGTTAACCAGTCCCAGTTTTCCAGAGTTTATAGGCTGTATCAAAGCACATCAAATCACCCAGAACATAGCTCTTTACTCCTCTACTTTCTCTACCACAACAATTCTATTTTAGTCGTTGCTTATTTTGACATTTCCAAGTCTTCACTTTTCCCTCTCCTCTATCTGAAACTGGGTTTAGTGCCGTATGGAGAAAGGTGCTAGCAGTAAGATTTAAATTTAGTTTCAGAGGCTGATACACTTTATTTCATTGAATAAAAACACTTCCATTAAGGGAAGCATAAAGTGCCCTGATAATGTGTGTTCTAGCAGTGATTGTGAAGGTGAGAAAGTGAATTTATCTTCTTTTGCATTCAAGTCTTGATCCAACACCCTTTGGAAATATTAGAACACATTTACCTTTTTGCAAACATCCTCGATACTGAACTAATATTTGGCTTTCTTTCAGTGATTTGCAGGGATAACAGACATGCTGGGCAATTTTTTCCTTTAGATTTTTTTCTAGATAAACTTTGAACTCAGTTAATAAATTGGGCCAGTGAACACTAATCTTAACAAACACTTCCTATTTCAAAAATCAGCCAATGTCTTTATGACTTTCCAGCATCATTACCCTGGCAATTCTGGAAAACTAAGCCAAACAACAAAAGAAAAATGCATCTTACTTACCAGTCCACCTTCATCGGCTGAGTATCACTGGAGGAGAGGCCCTTTGCCTTTGGAGGCAATATGGCAGCTTCCTTCCTTCTGGTCTTCCATTTCTATTGTCCACCCACAAGCAGCACAACTGAGTAAGTCCACTTCAACAGGTGGAGTCCTTAAACCAAGATCAGTGTTCCCCCGTGTATTTACTACCACCAGTTTTATCTTGTCAATCTGTAAATTATCCACTGTGATCAGCCTGAGATGAATCAGCCCATGGAAAAACTTTTGTCAGGCCCTCCCTTCTCCGGTCTGGGTTAGGATAGGACTCTGTAAACAGTAGGCTTTTGGCAAAGGAAATTTGCTATCGCCAGTTTCATTCAATAAAGCTGCAAGATTAAGTCCTCAACCTGCGAGCCTTCCCTTTGGAGCACTGATGAGCAAATGATGTCGTGAAAGCTCCATTCTGTGTCCTCCTTTGCAGCTGCTGCATCTGCCAGCTCCTCCAGCAACCCCTGCAGTGCTACAGCACCTTTCACCCCAAAACCCCTCCGGCCGAGACGGCTGGGCTAGGGCACGGTTTCTCCATCTAGCTGTCACACCCAGACACCAGCTCTCGGGGAGCAGAAGAGAAAAAAAGAGAGAAGTCTGCCAATAGTTCTGACGGTGGGTGGTAAGTCCAGATCAGTGCACGTGCATTTAGATCAATTAAATGTTTGTTTGCTACTTATCTCAATTTTCATTTGCAAGCTTTGTTTTCCCTTATTTGTTTTCAGAACGGCTAAAAATGGCCAGATTTAAAGCAGAAAGTTCAACAAGCTTGACTTTGGCAAGGCCGAAAGGCCGCCCGGCCGCGGCTGCTGCAGGGGCTGCAGCGCCTGAGGGAGCTCTTCAGCTGAGGGGACGGCAGCCGCGCGCGGGCGGGGCGGCTGAGCTGCGGTCAGTAATTGTTCAAAAAAAAACCCAAAAACCCCCCAAACCCGGCCAAAACAGCCGCGCCGGAGCCTAAAAGCTACCGGCAGACGGGATTTATCGGAGGGTTTAACTTCTTGCAAGAAGTTTTTTTGCTCTGGGACAACTGCGCGGCGCGAAAGCCGAGGGCGGGCTCTGCTCGAGCTGCCGCGGCTGTGAGGCTGCGCCTCGCGCTGGCCGCTGCCTTCTGCTCCTCGCCGGTGTCCGGCCCCAGCTCCCGCCACGCGTGAAATCGCGCGGAACTCGCAGCCCACGCCTCGAGCTAAATTGTCACGGAAGGGTTTCTGTTTCCTTCTAGTCTATTTAAGCTGGAGTGGAAAGATGTGTCTTTCGTCGTATGCTTTTTAGTCGCCTATAGTAGTAGCAAAAGAGAATTTGAAATACTACACCGTGGTCTTTCCTTATAGAACACCACTTTATAGGGCTTAGAGGCCTGGGAAGAGATCATTTCTACAGGGGAATAAAATAGCACGGTCGCTTTGCTGTCCAGATGGCTCCAAGACAACATAGGAGTTGCTGGAGCTTCTCAAGAGCTGTTAAGTCTGTTGATTTGTGAAAGACAGGCTGGCAGGGTTGATGCACTGAAGCCCCAGGGCTCAAGGCAACTGCACCTGACAGCTCTGAAGGGTGCAGAGGTTGATACCATTGATTACCCTGACAACAATACAGGATCCTCCTGCACTTTTACATAAGGGCACCCAGTTCATGACCTTGTTGTACTACCCCATGTGTGGTTAAACCATTTCAAATCTTCCCTGACTCCCCAGTTAGCATTCCCAGGAGTTAACGTGTTCCCTGCTCCATCTCCTGTGGCATTCACAAGGGTCCAGCTATCAGCCTCAAACCCCACATTTTCCCACTGTCTCTTACAGTACATTGCTAATGTTAAACCAAGTTCATGAACACATTGAATTTTCATTACAGCTGACCACAAGGATGCCACTGTTGTTCAGAAACAAAGTTATCAAAGAAAAAAAATCTGAAAAACTGTTCTCCCTCTAGTCTTTGAGAACTTCACTTGGTATTGAAACAGGTAAAGCAACATTAATTCAGTCTCAAGTAGAGCACTCTGTTCCATTAAAATTTCATTGATTTGCTGCTGATACAAAATGAACCACCAAAGACATTGATAAAAAAGCTTTATAACTGGATATGGCAAGTGATCATCAATTACTAAAGTATAGCTTGAATTTTAGCAGCATGGGCAGGTGCAGTCACAGTACCACAAACAGAATATTAGCCGGTAGGCAGGTTTCTCCTTGGTTGTTGTGCATTTGGTTCATTATTAATAGGTCTGGGGGAGGAGAAAAAAAAAAACAACAAGGCAACCAACAAACCACCTTGATATCTCCTAATTTATCTGCAGACTGCGACCCAAAGTAAAAGCATCTAAGCCTTTTCAAATCACTTTGATTGTCTCCTTGGCAGACAGGGTATTTTTAGTCCAGTGGATTTGAATAGCTTCCGAGAACAGATGGGTTAGCACTTCATGACTGTATGTGTGGTGCTGTAGAACACAATGAATAAAAAACCAGGACCTGGCTGTAAAATCCTTATTCCCCATTTCTTGTTGACTTCCACTAATTGTCTACATGTCTACTCACCAATAACAGAAAGATTTCTGCAACAGTTTGACAAAGCCTCCTGTTTTCTCCTTTGCAGACTGACACCTGTCTAGGGTGAGGAAGGGGAAGTATTTCTCTTTTTCCTACCATGGAAATATTTCCGAGGTTTCAAAAGCTTTCCCATGCTAAACTGGTCCCATGTCTCTTCAAATAACTGGTGATCTCTGACAGATGAGCTAATACCATGGTGATTTGGAACTCTGGATTAAGTCCAATTTAAGGGGAACAACTGGAGTCCAAGCCGTTCATTTTTGCTACATGGCAGTGGCCACTCTGTGGGATGTTTCACGTTTCCATGCAATTCCTTCATTGCAAATGTTTCTATTTGGTATTTGGAAGTGTAGCCAGATCTTTGTATTTCTTAAACAAAAACCTTAATCCAGGAGGCAATTTCTATTGTGATCTGTCACAATGCCAACTTGGAAAAACTTTTTCCCTGCAAAAATTAATGAATAGCCTTAGTCTTTTACATACCCATAGGGCTGACAGAATTAGCCTTCTTTTATTCCAGAGAAACTGGAATAGCAGACTTAATTCTCATGATGTTATTTATTATTCCATTTAAATTAAGTATTTTTTCAGTTCCCACACTTTTAGTAGTGTATAAATGGAAATCATATTGTAAGGATGCGAGCTTGTAACACAAAATATTCAAAGCTATCAACAAAGTATATCGCTTCTTTCTTCTGAGCTCACCTTGCTAGCTTTATTTTTTCCTGGATAAAACATTAACTGGAGTCTTATTTAAACCTTCATAAATTTGTTTCAGGTGTCAAATCAGATATTTAATGGGCATGACATTTTGAATGATAGTTCCCCTGGATATTTCCATTCTCCCTTTGAAGGAAACTGGCATTAAGGGAGAGAATGGATACCTAATGAAATGTCAAAAACATTGAATATCTCTATTGACTCTGGAGCCTAATGTAGCACATTTTCTTTTAGGGCTGAATACAAAATAGATTTGTGTGCATGTGTGTTAAATTTGTGCATACTTTTCACGTTTTCTGCAGTTAAAAATGTCTTCAGGTACTTCTAATCCTTTTTACTCTAAAAAATTTGAACCATTTTCATTAAGCTTTACATTTCAAAACCAGAACATTTCTCCATTAAAAGGTGACCACGGAATATTTTTGAGTGTAATGGTTTCTTTCTGGGGTAAGTGAAAAGCAATTCTGACAGGCAGTCCCTATAAAAAACTCTCATATTTATCAACTAAGGATTGCCATATGAACTCCAGGGATGTTGAGGGGGATCAGCATTGGAATTGGGTGAACATTCCATCCCATAGAGCAGTGTGCTCACGTGCACAGCTCTTTACTCCTGTGTTATAAAACAATGCAGATAGTTTCTAATGTAGCACATAGCATACTGAAATTCCAGATGAATGAACCAGTGGGCTGTGAGTACAGCCCAGAAAAGGGAACAAATTACTGTCCAGCACTCAGACCAGATCGCGTTTAGCAATCGCTCTTAGAAATTATTTTTTATTTTGGGAAAATGTTAATGATAAAAATAATAATGAAACATATACCTTAATACTTCTTCCATAGAGCTGGATTTGAATGGCTTACTGAAAACATATTTCTCATTAGCATCAGGCTATGCCAAGCAAGACGACCTTGAGAACCAAGCACAAGTGCAAGAGGTTATGTTAGTAATCGGACTGCAGTGTTCAGTGTACAGCTCCAAAATGCTCTGCTGTAATTTTTAAGCCCATTATTAAGCTTAAACTCCTAGATGAGAAGATATTCTCTTGTTTACAGTATTGACAACATTTCCCGCAGGAGAGGAGTAGAACCAGGGATAGCTTTATTCTTTGTTGACTTTTTTTAGAGCTATAAAAATTACACTGAGAAGCTCATTATGCTTTATGTGGTTAAGCATGTTTAGTTTCTACATTCTCATATCCTAATAGCAATGCATGATACATTTTAAAATGCTCTGCCCCAAATACACAATCACGCCTATTAACTCTCGTCTTACAAAAATAATTTTTATTTTCCTTTCAGACAATCTGTGTGCTTTGAATTTGTGGAACAGGTAGTGCATTAACACTGGCCAAGTCTTGACATGGATTGACCCTTCATGACAATCATACACTTACAAGAATTAACTTCTCCCAGACAGGAATTTGCAATCACTCCTGGCTTCACACACCTATGTCCAAACCATGTCTTTGCCCTCTTCTTGGTCTGTGCTACTTACATACCATCCCTGGCACACTGCAGTCTTACTTGGTGAATTCCACTTGGGCTCTTTTCACGCCCAGGATGAAAACCTTCCTGTTGCTGTTGCGTAGGGGAAAAAGTAGTGATGATAGGTCTCAGCCTAATCCTCTGGATGCTAAGCAGAAAAAACACTGCATCTCAGGAAATAAACGTAACTGAAGACTTTCCCTATCGATATATGAAAAATTACACGGAATAAGGCAGCCCTACATCCTGTATTTCTCTCCAGTGCTGGTGAAGGTTGGACATTCTTCCACATACGGTTCTCATTAAACCGGAGAACAGGGGAGAAACTGCCACTGAACTCTGAAGGAGACGTTAACACGCTAAGTATTGTCTTTGCACATAGATCAGATGAACACACTTAGGACCAAACTAAATGTCCAGTCTTTCTTGAAGTTATTTCTTTATAAGATGAATCACGTACTGATGTTTAATAAAGATACCATAAAATGATGTTATCTTTCATTTAAAATTACTGGGAGAAGAAAACAAACTCATTAAAGGCTCCAGCCTAGTGGCTATGGGTCATAACGTAACTACACAAGCTACAGGACTAACCACTGTCAGTAAACAAATACTTGAAGAGAAAGTTTCACACAGCACTTGCATGGCAAGAAATTAGCTATAAAAATCCATTACACAATATTATCAGACACTATGTATCCAGGAGGTTTGTCTCAGGAAGCACAAAGGTGCGGTCGGGTGCCAACATCTCATTCTGCAATTGATAGCCCAGTCAGGGACATGTTATTATGTCACCCAGGTCACTAACAAGTCACCCAGGTCACTAACACTATCCTTTTGGAAAGGGAGAAAGGAATCTTAAAACAAAGGCACAATAAAACAGAAAAGAAAGTCAGTCCTTGAAAAACACTGAAAATTAAATTCCAACCTGTAAATTACGCCAACAAATTTATTCATAGAGAGGAAAATACATCCCACTGTGAACGATCCCATTTCACCCTAGAGGAGGTCTGTCTCGGGGCATTATGTAAAGAGAAGAATTTAGACTGCAGTAAAATGTGGTGTAACTCCATTAACACTCAATATTCAGGTCTTTGGGGACTCAGGGGAACAACGAGCAGAAGTGGATCTCTAGTTCATACACAACTGAATTGTTTTGCATCTGTTAGAGCATTAATATTGCCTCACCTCAGCAAAGAAACACATTTTATTAATTTGATTCAAAGTAATTGAAATCTAGAGGAAACTCTCACACTGAATCTGGTCTTTGGAAAGTTTCCACTCAGTAAGTCTGAAAACAATCACTGCTACACCTTGAGCTTTGGGTATCTTTTTGCTTGAGGCAGAAGCTATCTTCTTTAGCTCAGTACTTGGTTCAGCACAATAGGAATCTAGTACTTAATACTTGCTCCGGAATACTCTTTTATAAAACTACTGTGTAAATACTCATACTACATAATATTTGATTACACTAATTGTAAGAGATAATAGACTGTCATCTACATTCTTTGAGTAGCCTTGAAATTCTCATCCAGGATTGCTGTCAATCTGTTTTGATGTCTATGTACAATAACGAATCCAAACAAAAGTAGACAGAATGGATGAATCTGTGGCTCCAGGAAGAAGCGAAACAAAACAAAACAAAACAAATCAAATCCTCAAGAGCTGGGGTTTCAGAGATACAGGTAAACAGGCTTGGGACCTTGTGTGCCATATTTATTGCGGTGAAACAGATATGAAGAAAAGTTCAATTCATTTAAAAGTTTTGCTTGTTGCTGTAGCATTTTTCCTTATGAAACAGCATTACCATAATAGGTGTCTCAGTGTGTTCCCTGTGGTCTCACTGACAAGAAATACTGACAGGAAATCTTATAATGAAAATCCATAACATGAACCTCTTGCAATTCAACAATAGCTACCACTAGAAAAACAGATCAGAAAGCAAGACTTGAAGGTCACTGTGTAATAGAATAAAGGCAGTCATTCCAGACAATGAAACTGCAGCACTAAAAAGATTTTGTATACAGTGATGAACAGCTTCAGACAGCACTAAGTGTAGAGGCAGACAGCTTGAAGCAGAGGTCGCATTCAAGGCTGTAGTACGGACCAGCCCAGCTCTTACAGACCTGGAGTGCAAAATCTCCCGCCAAGGTAGAGTGATCTCAAAGCTGAAATCCTGGAGACCTGCGGAGTGAAAGGGAGGCAGCAGTGCCCAGTCTTCCTCCCAGAGGAGCAAAACCCCCAAATTATTACAAAACAATGGGATAAGGATATTTTCCCCTTTCTTATTTTCTAAATTTTCCATGTTTTTTCCTTCACTGCTTTCCCTTCTGGTCTTCTTACTAACTGGTTACCTTTTTCTAGTCCATTTATTTTCTGGAAGGCAACAAGAAGCATTTGTTAGCTTAGAAAACATCTCCACGCTTGTACTTTGCCCACAGCCCTCAAGTGTATTGGCAGCAGCTGCACATCTCTATCAAGGAAAGCTTCTGTTCTTCTTAATTTCTGCTTGGTATGATCTCCTTTTGTTTCCTTCAAGATTTATCTTCAGTTAAGTTGCACTTTATTTTATTGCTGCTGCTTCTGGTTGTGTATTGTTGAGGGGTTTGTTCCTCGTAACTCTATGAATTCGTTGTGTATTTTTCATTATTTCTGTGGGGCTATGGAAGGAAAAAGCAGCAATTCCCTCACCTGAGAATTCTGACATTTATTAGCATAATAAAATTCTCAGATGAAACTACATTTTTGCAAGTAATTTTATTTGCAGGGGAACTTACAAGGGATTTATTTTAAAGCCAGGTAAAACCTAGAATGAGACATGGATGGAATTCAGACAGAAAAAGTTAGAAAACTGCAAGTAGGAAATGTGCTCTAAAGTGAAAATGATGATGCTGTTGTGATGTTAATTACATCACAAGGGGACACATAAGGTCAAGAGCTAATATTTATAATCCAAGCCTTCTGATTGTCTAGACAAAAGGCAAGCAGGGAAGTGTGTCAGTAGAAATAACCAGCTGTGTCATTACCAGTCGTGAACATGAACTCCTTGGAGAACAAGGAATTCAATATCCTGTCTATAAACATTCCCAGACTCGTGTACAATGAGTTGAGTCATCTTTCCAAAACTCTGGAGATGATGTCTCTTTTCCAGCATGCCTAACACCTTTTCCAATGAGAAGGTGGCATTTTATGCCACAGTTTGTAAAAGGCAAAACACCATTCTGCGAAGGTGTCTAGGTGTCTAAATACCACCTTATTTATGCAGCACCACCTTTAGATCCTCAGTCCTACACAGGCAATGCTGCTCTCTGGCCTCAGTTAAATCTATGGACCCCTGTATTTTTCAAAAGCTCCCTTTCCATTCTCCTTTAAAGTAGAGTTCCATTTGGTCTGGAATAGAACATGTGCAGTTGTGAATAACCTGAGGCTGAGGTGGCTCTTGAGATGCCTATGCACAGGGAGCAAGTTCAGAGCTAGTTTCTCAGAGGAAGCAGCTGGTAGACACTGGGGCTCTTTGGAGAAGGTGGATTGCACTGAAGTGAATGTTCTGTTGGAAAAAAAACCCAACTTACTCCATTTATTTTGCAGAGTCCATTTCTGAAGCACAGTCAGTTGCTCTGTGCTGAGCTTTACATGCTGGTAGCTGGATTCAGTGTCTGCATTTACCTGTACCAGGTGTGTTCTGATCCCGGATCACACATACGAGCCTTCTCATCTGATGGAGACTACAGATCCTGCTAGATGCCTACATAGGTGTTCCTATGTTCACAATTGCAGAGCTGTATTCCATTTTGAGAATCCAGCCCCCGGTGACCTGCAAAGGACCACACTTTAACAGAATTCCAAGACCACTTGGATATCTTGACCCTTTAGATGCCACGTCACTTTGTTTCTCAAGGTATCAGACGCATAGCTAAAGAATGTCCCACCCTGTAAGCATACTTGGTGTGAAAAGCCTGTCTGTCCTCTCACCTGAGCACTGTGCAGTAAGAAGAGCTGTGCCAGCTAATAAGCACTGCTTATTTGCTGTGTCCCGATTTGCTTTGTTATCAGGTGCTAACAGCAATTATTTAAACCTCCGGAGCCAGTGTTACAAGTGATTAATACAGAAAGTTTTCAGCTAAGTCTCTGGAAAGTTCATTATAATTTGTTTTTCATGGGTCACACACACTGGTGGATTACATCACATAAAACAAGAGAAAATTTTCCTGAACAACAATGAATTTTGTATGCAAAAATCTGTATTTTAATATGGGCTAACTGTAGAACTAATTATGAAAAAAAATGTTGCCATTATGACCGCAGATATTTATTATCATTGTAGCACCTTAAATGTATAGCATGCTTTATAAGCTTGAACAAGAAAAGTTTTTTCTCCTACATGAGCTTCCCATCAAGGCCAAACAATGTATAGGGGGTAACAATGAGTCAAAAGAAATTACTTACTTGAGGAGAGATGGATTGACATAGGGTTTGGGAGGGGAGTCTACACAGGCACATAGAAGATAACCACACAGGATTTCAGAGACTGCCCAAAGAAGTAGCGTATAGAAATGCACTCAGTCTGCCTTTCCTGGCTGTTCAGAGACTCCCGGGAAAAAATGAACCATGGAGGTACTGTAACACATGGATCAGTCCACTTTACACCTCAAAATACACATCACATATGAAGAAGTACTGAGAAACTGCCTGTGAAATACATGACTACGAGATCAGCCGGTAGGTACACGACTCCTACTCTCATGCCCCACTTCACTCTTGAAAGAAATCAGTTGCACAGAGATCTGTCACGACCCTGCTGTTGCTGCAAATCAAACTGCTTTCATTAGGATAACGAGTTTAGAATAAACTGACCACCTTATGTACAAAAGTAAAACTCTTTCCAGGTGAAATACAATAGGCCCTGAGCCAAAGCTGACCTATAGATGAACCTCACAACCCCACAGCGTAGCTAGTATGTATAGTATCAGTTGCACATCTAATATGCTAGTTACCTCTATTTTGCTGTCAATATGAGTATGCATATCTTAATGCCAATTTATAGAAGCTCTGTACGTATGTACGTGTATATAATGCTTATCTTGCAGTAATAACAATCAAATGATCTTTCTCTGTTTAGGTGAATGTCACAAAGCAGCTTTGTTGCAACGCTTGTTGTGCAGTAACAACTGACCAGTCTTTGCCCATTTAGAGAAAGAATGGTGCATTCAGACAGACATTCAGCCTTGCCAAGAGATAGGTGGTTAACACTAAACCAGACACAGTACCTCCCCTTGGTTTCCTCTCGGAGCCCTGGCCAGGCTTTGGGGGATATCAACAGGAGGGGGACAACACCAGGTATTTCTGCACCCAAGGTTTCAGGACTTGTTTATTCAGCTGTATAAAAGCTGGACCCTCTTGTAGCAACTTTGGAGACCTCACCTACAAGTGGATGCACCGTGTTGGACCTCCCAGTTGCCAGGACAGGCTCTCCAGATCCTTGCTGTGACCAGGGCTCCCCAGCAACTGTGGGTCTGGATGACGGTAAAGCATTAGGGCAATTGGTGATGTGTGTATCTTAATCACTACTGCTAATCTTTGTGGAGTAATGATTAGATGCATTACTTTGATTATTTTCTCTGCTGCTTAAATTCAAGCGTAATAAGCTTATCTTTTTGACTAAATGCATTATCTTGGTTTTGTTTGACTTTGAACTAGACAGTAAAATAAGCCTATTCTTTCTCTTGGTGTCTGTGTCCTTCTGTTGACCCCGTCAATTGTCAATACATAAATTAGACAGGATTCAAAGGATAAATGTATGATTCGTGTTGAAGCAGAGATAAAATCTCTCAGTGTTCTGCAGAGGAACCTCTTGATGTTTCTCAGAGGAACCTCTTGATGGTTAAGCAGAGGCAGAACCTTTTAGAAAATCCTGATCAAGAATCTTCTGTGTTTTACTTGGAATGCCACCTCTTGACAATCCACCAGGGCTGTTAGACTGCATGATACTGTAAATAAAATGCAGATGACCTTATTCTGTCTCTGCTCTGGTGATCTTTGTAAGCCTCCATTCAAAAGCACAATGGCAAGTTTCCAGGTACACCTAAACCTGTAAGCAATCAGAAACTGCAAAAGGATGTTTGGAGACTGCTGCTCTTATCAAAAGGGCACCAGTGACCAATGACACTGTCAACACAAACTGACAAACCTTGCTTTGGAAAAAAGACTGTTCACCGGTACTGGTACTTCATACAGGACTCTCCGACTAGTTCCTGCCTATACTTCTTGCCTTCACAAAAATTAAAACAGGAGCTTAGTGCAATTGGCCCCAACTCCAGGGAGTATTTCTGGGAATACTCCTCATTTGTAATTTGCCAGGAATTTCTCACCTTTAAACTGACAGCAATTATGATTAATGGTGATATTTCAGAAGCAAAGCAGAAATATTTTGGGCCTTCTAATGAGGATACATTTTGGCCACAAGACCAGTGGCTTTGGAAGTTTGTTAACTATTTTTCAGAGTTTCCTTTCGTAGCTATCCATTACTACAGCTAGCCAGTATTCATTCCTCTTAGTCCTGGATTAGTTACTCAAACAAAGAGCTGTAGTCTGGTGGATTCTTCTGCTGTCCACATGGCTCCAGTAGTAGCTCCCCACCTGAGGATGTGATGATTTCTTCCTAGAAAGACAAAAACAGTTGAAGTATCAAAGGTCTAATCCTTTCTCTGTCTTATACTCCACTGTAATCGGTAACCAATTATGAACACACATTTGATAAAATAAGTACAGGCCAGCAAATGGATCCCATCAACTATTCATGTTCCTCATGCTTTATCTCGTACTTATGGCAGGAGTAACTCGTGCTAACATCAAATAGCTGCTGTACCAAAAAGGCTGTGATCCATACTGCCTCTAAGCTGCTGCACTAAAGAAAAACAGCTGCAGACACCTCTACAGGATGTTCTCAAGGGTTAATTTAACCGAGAGATGCCAGTCCTACTACTCTACTTCCATAGACATGGGGATGAAAGAAATTCCACAGGCAGACTGAGCAAGAATTCAATGTTGAGTGCTCACACACAACGGTAACAGCTTTCTGATTACAGAGAGATGAAAGATCATAACCGTGCTAGGGTGAAGACAGTCTACACAAATAGCAGCTATTCTCATTAATTAAATACTCACAAAGTCTGTCATTCCAGTAATCGATGAGCAAGATGAGTAAAAAAACCACCTTACTGGAAACGTAGAGAATTTGATCTTTGCACTTATTCCTACAGTAATAGTTCATATTTATTTTTGTAGAAGTTTATGATTTCTAGGTGTACCAAAATGAGACAGAACCCAGAGCTATGTAGACTAAAATAGCAATCTTTTATCTGAAAGCTCAGATCCAAGTTGCAGATCTATAAGTGTGCCTAACATTTTCACAAGGTACCTCGTTTCTATTGAATTTCAATGGAAATGTGGTGCCCGAGTTCATCAGAACACATGCAGGCTGTCACTTGTGGTTCATTCCCAATCACTACATAAGACTGAGTTCAGGAAGTTACTACTCAAGCACTTTTGAGAAGATTCAGCGATAAAAACTAGAATAGAGGCAGAAGGATGGGGTGGGTTTGGCTTCCAAGGTGGCCACTGACAGAGAATTTCATCAAATTAGGGCAGGAGGTACTTTTTTGGTCAAATGTGACAGCTACTATCTTCCCATAGGGATATTTAATTTGTGGAAATAGAATGTCAGTGAGCTGTGAGGGGACAGGAAGGCAACACTGAACAGATGCTGCAAACTAGCTGAAATAAAAGCAAGATTTAAAAGAGAAGGGAAATTAGAAGAAAAACACTCTGCTTGGTCTGTAAGAGTGAATACTGAAAAAAAAGAGCTGTGAAGAAAAGGAGGAGCAAAAATGAATGGAATTAGTTTGAGACAAGAGTGAGAAAAGGATAAGGAAGGAAAGGGAATGAGAAAAGAGAAGATGAAGAGAAACTGTAAAGGTGGCTAAGAGAAAAGCAGAATTAAAACTGATGCTAATGGGGAGAGATTAAAGGTGATGGAAACAACCTACGGTACCAGAAACAGCACTACTGTTCAGTCACAGTCTGGCAACAAGAAACACAAGTTAGAGGCAAGTAATTCAAATCCATCTAAAGTCAAAGACGAGCAGTAAATTACTCTTGTAAGATTGTATTGGATAAGGAATGACCCCCAGCACATCCCTAAAAGAGAACCCTTCCACGTTCCCTTTCTTTACTGCAGGCCCCCACTCCTTTTGCACATTACAGCCTCACATCAAAGGTCGAAACACGCCGAGATTTCATTGAAAGACCTTTATATGGTATTACCAACCCAATTTTGCACAGCAAAGAGGCTCGGAAAACGTTAGCTCTGTCAGCCCTTATTAGTCCATTTTTAGCCCAGGAGAGTGTGCATTGCATAAGAATCTGCTTAGAAGCAGACACAAATACATGCTGAAGCATTGGAAAGAAGGGGAAAAGCCTCCCAATTCATTGCAACAAAAGGCACAAACTATAAATTTTACACCTAGGCTTACTGTAGAATACATATGAATATTCTTCTCCCCTCCATGGTTACTACTACTTTCCAGTGTGGCTTCAAATTACACGGATCCTCTTTAAATTATTAATCCATTCCACTCAGCTATTGATCTCTACCTAGCAAGTGTTACCTTGTGAAAATCAATAAGATCTGTCAGTGTTGCATGTCGGTTTGGATCTACCCCCAAGAAGCTGTAGAAATCTCCCGAAGCATCAACCAGGAAGTGTTTGAACCCACTTTGCTGGCGATAAGACAACGCATAGCCCCAGATTTTCTCACTGACTCGCACCAGGAATGTTCCTTCAGATTTATTCATCAACAACTCTTCTGCCTCCTGGCGGCTGATAATACCTGGCAAGAAAAAAGCCCTATGGTTATGCAGATAACTGGTCTGGCAGAGTAAATCAAATGCAACAAAACTGAGCAGAAGTGAAATTAAAATGGCATAGCTTCTCAAGCTTGAAACGTTTACAGGAGGAGTTAGAGCTATGGATACAACATTTCTGCTGTTTGCTTCTGAAGGATAGCTGTACGAGCTCTGGTGGAGTCTGGTGGGATATGCTTTTTAGTTATCTGATGAAGAATTCCTTTTTCCCATTCCCACTGCTTTTTCAAGGGCAGTCCATAAACACGACTGGCTTATCAGACCAGCAAATTCTGTACAGGTGTCATTTAGCAGACTAGCATGGTTTAGTATTGCCATTTGAATTTGCAATACAGTGCTGATATTTGCAATTGCATTGCAGCCCTTCAGACTGTGTTGCCTTATAACTGCTTTATAGGTCCTAAAGAAGGAATATAAAGCAAGTGCCAGGAGAAAAAGTATTGGTCTGCTTTTGTAGAACTATACACAGATACGGTTCCATAGGTGCATAGAGATAAATTGGAGTACAAAAAAAATTTGAATCCTGCAACTTAAAGAGAGCGCTGTAACAGAGATGGGTGTGGTGGGTTACTCATGCACAGGCCTGCATTTCTAGGCAGCATTATTACAGAGGAAAATAAAACCCAAATACTACAATCCTGCCCTTCTGGGACTTCTCATGCTTAATATCTGAGCAATTGTCTCCTCCAGTTACAAACTGTAATCATGAGATAAACAGCTACCAGTGAAATGAACACTAATGAGTTATGCACCTGCTCTGGGACAAGAGAAATTAGGGGGCTTCTTGTGGTACGTAACTCTCATCCTATGGTTGCTTCCTCTCTAAACTGCTCAGCTTACCTCTCTGGACAAACTCAATCTGGAAGCAAGCTCTCTCCCTATATTCTGGTCACCAAGCAGTAGTTTTATGGGTAAATCTATTCCATTTCTGGAATGAATGCAAATCCCATATGACAAACTTATTTGTCAGGGCAAAAGAAGGGTCACAAATTCACATTTTCAAGAATAAGCAAGAAAAAAGTTTAACAGGAGTAGAGCTTTCAATAACTCATCCATTTTATTCTTCTGTGTTGGAAAAATCTTCATCTCTTTCTTCCTGATCCTAGGACACAACACTGAAGCTGCTGGTACAACTATTTGTAAAGAGAGTATAACAGATACTCCATGCTGGTTATACCCCATGTAAAAGGTGTGATCAGAATCACACAGAGCACTGAACCAGGTCTTACCCTCCCTCCTGAGAGCCCGGTTCCCATTTGTCTGGTATGCCTAGAGGACAGCAAACTCATTTCTTACTACTACCTGTGAAACACCAGATGCTCACTTTAATCAGGAACAGATGTTGAATTAGGCATCCTGATCATGAACCTGGCACGAATGTCAAGAAAGAATACATCTACACATTCCAAAGTTACCCTCTGTGGAGCCAAACTTTCTCAAAACACCACATGTAATATTTAATGGAACTGCTTGTCATCACAGTATTCCACACATGTCCTGGTGAGAGCTCCATGGAGTCCAAATGCTGAAAAGCCACATTGTTTTAGTGCAATAATCATCACAGCCCAGGGATTTCCAGTTTGTACAACAAAGGGCCTACCTCAAGCCGAAGTTTGAGATGCTCCAGTTAAACCCACAAGGAAAATTATGCCTCTGGGACACATAGGGAGGGACTGAGGAGACCTGGGGTCCTAAAAACAAGCACTGTGTGATGTTAGGAAAGACAGAAAAGCATCTCCCTCTTTCAGTTTTTGTCTTCTTTGAGACAAAAAAATCTTTTACAGATTTACTTGGTACAACGATGAATATGACAAAAGCCATCCCCCTCCCAGAAGAAAACTGCCCACATTTCCACTCTGGCCAAAACCACAGCCAAGAAGAATGTGGGGAGCCAGCCGAAGCGGCCCCCAAGGCACCAAGCTCTTCAGGTCCTGGCCTGAACGGAAAGTCTGGGCCTGTGGCTCTTACTGGAGGGCAGCAGTGACAACAGCTGTGTGTGCCATCACCAGGTCAATCTGCTCAGCCTGCTGGCAGAGCAGGATGAGGTGGAGAGATTGAGAAGCAGCAGGGCATGTTAAGAGGGAGATAGGTGGGTGGAGGCACAGCCTGAGCAAAGGCAGCAGACGGAGGTTCTGCAAGAAGCAGAGGATCCCCTGCCCTCCTGTCACCAGGCAGAAGGAGGGGACCTAATGGAAACAGGTCCCTGCTCTGGGCAGCAGACAGATCCCTGTCTGGCCTCCCCCACCTTCCCAGCTGCCTCTAGACAATAGCTACGGGGCTCTGGCACTGGAGGACCAGGCAATGAGGATGTTGTTAGAGGTCCATCCAGGGAGTTGCCGAGGCAGGAAGCCCCATGCAATATCCCCATTCAATATCTTTATCAGTGATCTAGCTGAGGGGATTCAGTGCTTCCTCAACAAGTTAGCACACCAAACTGGGTGGGAGTGTCTATCTGCTTGGGGGAAGGAAGGCTCTGCAGAGGGGTCTGGACAAGCTAAGTCTGGAGAACAAGTCCTGTGAGGATAGGCTGAGGGAAATGTGGTTCTTTAGCCTGGAGAAGAGAAGGCTGAGGGGAAACCTTGCTCTCTCCAACTACCTGAAAGGAGGGTGGAGTGAGGTGAGTGTTGAGCTATTCTCTCAAATCAGTAACGACAGGAATAGAGAACATGGCCTGAAGTTGCACCAGGGGAGGTTTAGATTGGATATTAGGAAGAATTTCTTTACTGAAAGAAATTCAGGCACTGGAA
>VWZY01003593.1:382631-397447 GCA_013399075.1 Chloroceryle aenea
GGTGGAGTCACCATCCCTGGAGGTATTCAGAAAATGTGTAGATGAGGCACTTCAGGACATGCTCCAGCAAGATGCTGAGGTGATTTTTTGTGTAGTGTTTTCTTTGGTTTGGGTTTTTTTTGGTTGGTTGGTTTGGGTTGATGTTTGGATGTGGCAATCCTAGAGGTCTTTTCCAACCATGATGATTCTGTGATCTTTGCACCAGCCCTGCAAAGCAGGCAGTCGACACGCAGACACATGCATTTGTTTAGAAACAGCAACTCCTCAGGCAGCAGTGTCAATTGCTGCATTTTGTAAAGCTGAAAACAGTTCCCCTGGAAGTATTACAAAATAAATTGTTAATAATTCACAAAGTCTGTTGAAGGAAAGGATAGTACATGTATGAATCCCTGTGACAGGGCATTTCACGTGAAGCTGTGAAATGCCAAGTGCCACATGCCAAGAATTACACAGAATTCACTCTGAAATTACACTATTTGTCAATCCAGTCTTCTCTGACATTTCCCTAACAAACAATGAAAGTTTTGTTAGTGATTATGACTCCTACTTCCTTGACAAATCTCTGCTAGGGAAACATCTACATGAGCCACACTAACAAGTTCAGAGCATTCATGAAAGGATAAACAGTCCCATCACCAGCAAATGCTACATGAATTCCAGTAATCAATATTTCTAGTGTGATTCTAGAATGAAACCACCCTGGCAATGTTCAGCGGTGTCAGAACCGTTGTTCAGCCCTGCTAGGGAATGAGGTGGCCTAGGCTGTTTAGCACCTACGAGAGTAAGGGGTTGGTATGAAAAGAGAGATGGAAAAAAAGAGGGTTTGTATTCTATAGTGAACGTTACTCTTAGGTTATTTCTGGGGTCTCTGTGACCATCAATACCAGGGATATAACACGAAATTGATTTAGCATTGATTAGTTTAACGCTGAACAATCTGTTCACCTGCTCTCAACTCCCACTGTTAGATCTAAAACACCACAGGCTCCCACATGGTGGTATATTCTTTGACAGACCTTATTCTTATTCTGGATGCTTTATATCATAGAGTAGGTGAGAAATGCTACATTGATCACAGCCAAGTTCTTTTTTTTTGTTTATTTTAATTCTCTCTTCTGCTAAAGATGGTGCAATAAATTATCAGCCAGCTGCTTTCTTCCCTTTTTGTCTCCTGATTCCGTTAACTGCAAAACCATCTCTCTTCACCACCTCCTCCCTTTCTCTACCTCAGTTATTTTATTTTCCTCTGGTTCACTTCTTCAGTAGGTGGTGATTGCAACAATGAAAGTCTTCCTCCACCCTTGAAAAAAGAAATGTTGTACTGTTCTCAAGACAGCTAGAGAAAGAGTGGCACTGCTCACTCCTGAGATCACTGCAGAGAAACAGACAACATGTGTGAAACTGGAAATACTAGCTGGAAAAGAGAACGCTGATGCTTTGAATATCCCCCTCTCTCTAATTTTTGCTAATCTCTTTAAAAAAAATCAAAGAAAAAAGGCACCATCTTCACGTGGTGTAAAGAAACACTGCGTCAAAAGCAGTAATCCTTTCACATAAGCACAACTTTGCAGATCAGACATTTAAATAAATGCCTCACCATTTATCTTCAGTATCATCATTTTACCTCATCACGTGCCCAAATACACCAGCGTATTTGGGCAGCAGTTCACTACCCCACTGAAACTCCTTTACATCTTTACCTGTCACACCACATAACTCCTCTCAGAGAATTCACACCGGTGTTGTCCATAACAACCTGTAAAAGAGCAGTGGTTTTGACTGGGAGAGGATCAAAGATGTAACTAACTCCTCTTGAAAGCATGGAAACCCTATGAGCTGACTTGAGTTTTAAACCCCTGCCCCCAGATTCACTACATGCATCCATCACATCACACGTATCTACTTGTCCACTTCAAACATTCTAGTTTTGCAATGCTTATATGCATGGCTGTTTTGACTTCTTAGCAACAGCAGTACATTTTGGAAGACAGTGATTTCAAATCATAGGACATTCATCCATCAACTAACATGTTCTTAATTACCTGCCTGGTTTCTGTTTTACATACAGCGCCAGTGGTGACAATTTATAGATGACAGGCAAATCTTAATATTTTTAATTATGTTCTTTTTATTGCAACCAATCTTCCAAAAAGGAAAAAGATCATCCCATCATTTAGAGTATATTAAGCTCACGTGGGAACTGGAGAGTCCATTAAGAATTTAGTGGGCACAGCTAATAAATCTCGCTGCTGCCTTCCAAGTTTACAGCAGCCTCAGCAGCAGAAAATGCTATTCTGAAATATTATGCAATACCTCAGCTTCCCACTCTTCTCTCAGCATTATCCTACATACATCCTCGAGTGAAACCCAGGAGATGAGATGCATAAATATTTGCTACAAAAATGCCATAACAAGCATGGATCCAAACTAGAAAAGCAGATAAACTTTTCCAGCAAAGCCAGACTATGTACTAGAAGCCTGGAATTATTTTTTTTTGATTATACAGATAAAGCTACATCCTGTCCATTGCTGTAATCTACCAGAGGTCTAAGGTGCCATGTATCCTAACAATGGCAATGTATGAAGGTAATCTGGCTTTTAATGATCAATATATTGGTCATATGCATATGTGCATTTCTATATGCCAAGAGGTTGATAAGGTGAGAAGGACAGCAGGTACAAACATAGCCCACAGGCATTACTGGCCATTCTGCCATGGAAGCTATCCGCTTAGCTGACATTTTCTCTCTCCATGTTTTTCCATTAGCTTGATCTCAGTCTAGTGCATGAGGTTTTACTCACAAAGCAAAAGCATCACAAATACTGGCACGAATAAATATTAATGATGGCATTCATGCCCAAAGTGCTTTCATGACTGTTATGAAAAGCCTTCTATTTAATGCAAATTTGATTTGTTGAACAATTATGAATATTCACAGGTAATCAATGAAGAAGAAAGAGACTTCTCCTGTTTATACAACTTAAGACATCTAACCATGGAAGCGTGCGATTTAGGTCACCAATCAAATTTAGGAGCAGGGTCTGAGACACAGAGAAGCCAATACCAGCATCTCTCCTGTTTTCAGTGGGATTAGGCTAAAGCCCGTATGAATACAAATATTCCTCGCAATCATTACACCAGTAATGCACGTGTTAAAGGTCATACAGATACATTACACCTAGAGCAGGTGTAAACAATAAGTGAACAGAAGGCATTATGAGGAATTAGCAGATAACTCCTGAATAATGTAACGGACTCTATTTGTCCAATTACAGAGGCAGATCTAAACAGTAATTTGAAAGACAATGATAAAATGGCTCAAGGGTTAGTAGGATCAGTTTGCTAAACACCACCAGATCCCTTCCAGTTTTTGGAACTGAAGAACTGAGCTAGACTATAACTGTATCATTTAGAAGAAAATGTTTCCCAAAGGGAAATAAACAATTAGCATTTTCCAAATAAATTTCCTCTATGAGACTTAATTTGAGAGTCCAAAATCAGATTACATCTAACCTTGCAAAAAAGGTGAAACAGATTTCAGAACAAATCACTAGAAAAGCCTGAAAATTAATTAGTATAGAACAGATTTTAAGGTTTGTGGTATTTCTAATCAAGACAGAAAGATATTGTTTGAGGACAGGAAGATACAGCACAAGTTTTTCCACCTACATCATTATAATGAAAATCATGTAGTTGCAAGTAAAGATGCAACCTCTTTGGGACCAAAATATGAATAAATGCAATCATTTTTGAAATAAATGTTCAGAAAAGTAAACAGAAGTTCAGGAGGGATTAATCCAAGTGCAGGCAGCATGGTTTAGGAAGAAGAGCTGGCAGCCTGTGCTAGCCTGCCAGCATTAACATAAACCACTGTCGGGACGGGCAGGAGCAGCTTGTAAGAACACTGGTTATGGACCTAATGAGGGGGTCATACATTTCAGAGCCCACAGCAAAGAAAGATATGCATGAGGAACATACACAAACAAAGATGAAAACTGAAGCTGGGGAACTAAGGTTTAGAATAAATCTGACCTCTTTTTAGATGCCACAATAAGGTGGGGCAATAAAGGTTTGAAACATATGTCCAAATGGATGATACCAGCAATCAGCTCTGGTCTAGGAGAAGCTGAAAAATCCAGCTACTTCAACCACTCCAAAAGATCAAAAGCATCAAAGCAGGGAAGATGAAATCATTGCTTCCCTGCCATGCAAGAACAGAGCAGCTCTAGTTTATGCTCTCAAGGAAAAGCAGTCTCTACATCACTCAAAGCCATAGTTTCCTCGGGTTGACTTTTTAAACTCTCTCCCACGGGTGCAAGTCTGTATGTACATTTTTAAGATGACCAAACATACTTACCATTGTTCATTGGGAATGACACAATTAATCTACACAACTAAAATGTCTAGACTGAATGAATACCTACTTATCCTTGAGACTGGCAATGTCACGTGTAATTTAAAGAACACTGTTACCAGTTATGGTGGCTTATGGACTGTTCTGCGACTGAAATAGCCAAATGATAATGTCATTTCTCCAGCTTTTACAGCAAGCACAATTAAATACATGAAAAAATATTTGCAGCAACGGGATCTTACAGTGTGCTATGCATTTGGAAAGGTTTCATCCTCTCCTCCTCTTTCCTTTCAGTCACGAAACCTTTTTGGATAGTGCAATACAACAAATGGTGAAGAGGGGTATCGATAGAATTGTGTGAGAAAAGCTGTAGCTCTGCCTCTGCTATTTCACAATAGAAGCAATAAAGATTGAAAAGCAAAGCAAAGGAGTAAATCAAAGAGGGCTGGTAATAGAAACAAAGCTGTTGAAGCTATTCACCATCTGCTGTTAATGCAGGATAAACTCACAGGGGACTAGATCTTCAGAAGAGTTCTATTCCCATTTAGGCATCAAAATAGATGGGCAGCTTTTTTAAGAAACAAAACAAACAACAAAAATCCAGCACAATAATTATGGCTTTTGTCAAAGCCTGGCCACAAGTGTCATGTTAAGAGCCCAAGAGCCAAGGGGTGCTGACTTCCTGTGAAATGCTTTTCCTACATAGAGCTGGTGAAAATAGAGACATTTCATGCTATGTTGCATGTTGTTAATTTGTAAATAGCACAGTATCCGTAAATGTTACTAAGTAAGGGGCTCTAGGCCACTCTGCTGATAATAGATGTGCAACAGGTCACAAAAAGCAAAACCTAAAATACGAGTAAATAAACGAAACCCTTCCTGTCTGCACAGAACTGCAATGGGAGGCAAAGCTGGGGTGTACTTAGAAATCAGCTGGTAAAATGCCCATTTGAAATCCACTGACCATGTCACAAACAGATTATCTGAGTCAGGACAGGGCCAGCCTCCTCTCTGAGCTACACAGGCAAAGTGAAGTGACACAGTTTACAGAGCCTCTGGAGAAACCAGTCTTTGTTCCCCATTCTCCCCATTTCTTCTGTGCAAGCCGAGGAGCAATGCATGCCATAGCATTCCTAAAAGAGAGACAAAACCTGTAACATGGAACGTGAGCAGGAGCCCACTGGGTACCCATTTTGCAACCATCCTGGTACACTTTAAAGATCCACAGAACTGGAAAACAACACATCAGTGAGTCTCAGCTGCCTCCCCAGTATGGAAGGTGTGCTCTGGGCTATGTACAGACATGTACAGAAAACCAAGGCCTGATGAATATTGTTCTTCTGGTGGCAGGAGATGCCTTCAGGCAAGGGTGAGGTATACTGATAATGCACCATGCCCTAACTCTCCCAGAAGACGTGGTGCATGGGACTATTGGGAGCTTCTCTGCACAGGAGAGGTTTCCAAGGCGATTACCAGAGCTCCAATTCTGCCCCACTTTGTGAGTCAATAAATCTGTCCCAGGTTAGGGGCAGGGCAGCCCACTAGACCTGTAACAGCCACTCTCTGTTAACCTCCCTCCCTCCTTCCCCAAAAGGGAAGAGAAAGGGAATGAGGGAGAGAGAGCTAAACAAAGCTGAACACAGTTGAACAAAGAATCTGATTTAAGCTCTGATCCTGGTCCAAACACATCTTGTTCTGGTACCAGAGTCACTTACACTGTGATTTGTGTTACAATTGAAAAGCATGGCAGCTTTTAGAAGGTTAATGGTCAGTATTCACCATACCTTCTCCAGGCAGACAAAACACTTGCATTCATTCAGTCTTGCAAGCTACAAAGGAAAAAGAAATGGAAATTCGAGCTTGTGGGCATCATTTGTAAGCGCTTCATTCGTTTATGTTACTCACCTTGTTACTACTCATTTAAGCTCTCAAATTTTGCCGAGTTTGAAAATGAGAGAGAAAAATCTTCTGGTATGTAAATGAGATCTAAATCAAGGAAAAAGATGAGAAAGCTGATCTGTGAGAGGAGAGGGTGAGAACACAAACGGCCCCCTAGGATCTACTCCTGTTCTTCTAACTCCAGCCATTGCACGTCCTTGTTCCTCTTAAATACTCCCAAGGGCAGCATGGACAGGATCAGACAGACAGATAAGACTGGCCTTTTACCAAACAAGCTGCACAAACCAACAAAAAGCCCCCAGCTTTAGATTTCTGTAAAAAGGCTCAACAGAAGAATTAAAGGCGGTCTCTTTGTAGCCTCTTCTTGACTTTATAGAGCTCATTCCTGGAGACACTCCAGGGGGAACACAGGGACCAAAGAGAAGAGCAGCACATGGAATAGCACTGTTTGCTCCCGAGCAGCCCTGGCTGGGATGGCATTCCTAGAGACATGGTTTCAAAGAGCCCTTACTGGCTGGTGAACGGTTGCTGAAGGAGAGTTGGGAGGTACAGTTGTGAACACACAGAAATAGAGAACTTTGTGAAGTTGTGGGGAATTTTCTCCTGAATCAAAGGTTCTTTTTAAAAAGAATTTAAGGAAATATTCGTATAAAAGTAGAAATTATTTGCAATTGCAAAATCATCAGTCACTGGACACTGTAAATGCTAAAAGCACTGGAATCAGAATGGAGTGCGAGTTCTCCGATTTGCCATGCAGGCTGCATTTGGAACTTAAAACTCTCCACACCTGCTCACTTAGTGCACATCAATGTTAACATTTCCCACTTCCTGCAAGTGGAAGACAAGTATGAGAAATTGCAAGCATTAAAAGTACTGTCTCCAGGAGTGCTTCTGAAAAAAAAGAAAAACAACAACAAAAAAAAACCAAACCCAAACCAACATGTCCAGTTCTATTTCTATCAGCCTGCTGCTTCTCCCTTTGCTCCAGTATATTGTGTACATTTAACCACCAAGATTTTCCTTGAAAGCCAGTGCCAGAAGGAATACTCACTCGTACTTGCAGATCAACAGGTGTTCACTCACAGCAACAAATACAAGTCAAGCACAAAACTTCAACCTAGAAGGACAAACTACGCAATCCTTTCAAGAAGCATACATATTTCATTAGCTCCAAAATAAGCATTACTGACTGGAGAGTGGAGTATTTTACAAAACATGTCATTCCATAAGCGCTATTTAAATAACTGAATGCTAAAAAATAGACAATATATTTATTTTAGCACCAGGTTCTGTACTACACATTTGAATATATTGATGTTTGTTAAAGAATAAGAGGCTTCTTTCTGTCCTCAAACAGTTCTGACATAAGAAAACCAGGGTATGTCATTTTTGATGCTTCCTAATTGTGAATACACGAATGTTTAGGCAAACAATCAATTTATGTTTGCAAATGTGGGGTCTGTGTAACCAGCCCCTCCTCCTAAAAGAGTGGCCCCATTGGAGGATGTTTAGAACAGAGAGCAATAATGCAGGTTCCTTTAAAATGCCCACTCGGCATTTGCATGTTCTATCGTGAATATACCACTTCTGGAAGAAAACTGGGAATTTTCTTCAGTGCCCATGAAATTTCTAAAGTCTAAGCTGAATAAATGATATAATACATCAGCATAAACTCTGGCACAACAGTTAGGGCCCGATTTGCTTTTTTTCCCTTGTGCATTGTGCAGTCATCTATTCCAAGCGGGATTTGTGACCCATTATATCCATTTTTTCATCGTGTAATTGAGTACAGAAAATACAGAGAAATTAAAGTATCAGGCCCTTGGCACACAGACTGGACTGAGCCAACCAGCTGCCAACCAGCTTTCTAGTAATAGTAATAAATCACTGAGAATTGTAATACGCCGTGATTTCATATCAAAAGGAACGAGTGAGATACCAACATTAAGTCCTCGTGCAGTTTTCCTGTACCACTATTGCCACAGCTGCAAATACCTATGAAGCAGAGACACTGCATTTACTAAATGATGAAAAGGAGCAAATGACTTAGATGATAGGAAGCTACCTGCAAATTTCATCAAGCTAAGTAAGAAGTAGTAAAATGGAACAAAAAGTTAATTGCGTGGGATGCTGCAAGATACAGAGATTGACTATTAAACAGACAAACAAAAGCAAAGCAGCATTGCCTGCATCACCACATTTTATGGGTACTCCTGCCTTTATCAGAGCATCTCCAAGAACCAAATCAAGAAGAAAAGCCAGGAGGGAAGAACAGCTCATTTGGGCATGAGCTAAGTTATAAAAAGCCCGCGATTTATAATGGTTAAAAGTCAAGAGAAAATCAGCAGTGCCACTTTCTCCTGCTCATCCCTACAGGGGGGAAAAAAGGAAAAAAAAAAAAAGAAAACACAAAGAAAAAAGGACAAAATGAAAGGAAAAAAAAACCAGGAGCAATTCTCAGGCATTCTTTCCTTATCCATATTGCCACAAAGCTCATCATCTCTCATTTAAAAGCAGTATAATTTCTTCATTCCATAAACAAAGTATACTTAAGTAATATCTTCCATATGTACTTAAGTTTTCCACAATTTTGGTGAATTAACATCAAGTCCAACGTTTCAAATTTGGACTTACAACCTGAATTTATTGTCTTTATTGGAGGATTGATATATTCTCTTCAGTGCAATGAAGCAACCAGAAATATAGAATACAGCTTCAGGAAAACAGAAAACATACCCCAATCCTATTTAGAATAAGGCCTAAAAAATAAATGAGCATTTTTAAGAACATCTGAGCAACAATGATCATGCTAGTGGTATAGAAAGGAAGACAACTGGATTGTTTGACTAGCAGATGTCACTGCTACTTGTATGGATCCAATTATTTTACTACACGATGCATCTCTGCAACAGAGATAATACTGAATAAATACTCAAATTACTTTATAGAAAGGCAAATGTTGAATTTCTGTGAAGAAACATCTTGAATAGCATAATATAAAATGCACAGCTGTGTGGGAAAGGTTTTGTAATTCTCCTGGCTAACAACAGAGGGGTGATATCTGGGTTGATCACATTTTTGAGCATTATGAATGTTCAGAGCCTTCTTCGGGAGCATTCCTGGTACGCTGCTACTCTAAATGGCTCTATTTTATGCTAGGACTGATTTGTCATTCAGTACCCTGGGAAAGCATTATGAAAACAACTTCATTAATTTAGTGGTCTCACTGTAAGAGCATTTGTCCCATGGATGGACCCTGAAATGTCTAGAAGTTAATTGAGTTACCTGGCAGTAAACAAAATCACATTGCAAGCTGCTAATGTGCTGGAGTTGCTCCTGTTTTCCAGCGGTCTTTCCACACTGATACTGAATTGTATTGAAGTACCTATGCTATTTTAATTGTATTTTGGGTTTTATTGGACAATATGGGAGATACATTTTGATTCTTCACTGCATCCACAAGACTCACTAAATCTCTTGTTTGACCTTCAGCTCCATAAGCAGCAAGAGTTGACTTTTTGGTGCCAGGGTCTATTCTACCTCAGCCCTAGAAAGGCAGCTCACGACTCATTCAGGTGGGCAGGGACTAGACTGGCACTGGCGCTAGGGTGCAGTAAGCTCCAGCTTACTCTTCCCATGGTATGTTTCCTTGTACCTTATAAGAGAGCTGAGGGTTGCTGTCTGCTCCCAGCATGAAACTACCAATTTCAGGAAAAACCTCTTGTTAGGTATTTGGGCCAGAGTTTATAGACAATTTGACACACTTCCACGTATCCACGGAGTCGATATCAGCTGATAATAGCAATTAGATAGTGCAATTGGCTCTGCAATCACCACAACAACTTGTAAGTATAAACTATCAAAGCTTTCCAAACTTTAATGATAACATTCTTGATTGTGAATTAGAAGAAAAGCAGCTGAACGCATTCTCAATTTGCTTTTAAATAACAAAAAAGTCCTTGGTTATTAACAAAAGTACATCCCCCACTCAAAAAGAATTGATCAAGCCTTCTCTTTTCTTTTCTTTAAGGAAATTAATAGATCCAAAAAGTAGAACAATTTTACATGTGGAGATACACATTAATGTGCCCAGGATGGTCTTCAAAAGCACCTATGTCTTACAGCTTACCTAGAACACGATACTCTCCTGAGCACTGAGGAAGCTGTCAAGATACATTTTCCACAAACCTAAATGTCAACTGCAACAGTAAATAAGACAGTGTCAGCAGAGCTCACGCAGTAGGAGAAAAAGAAAAGTCACAATTAACACGGAGCTCTGGCATTCCAATTTTACAGATGATGTTACAAGAGATAAATAAGCAGAAAATACACTGTGTTCTTTTCCTTTACCTGGGAAAAAAGCATGGAAAGCAAATGGTTTTGCCTCACATAGACTCCGTTTGTGTAAGGTTTAAGAATGCATAGATTTTTGGGGGTACATTAGAAGTTAAATCCAAAATATATTTAAATAATCTGGGAGAATCACTGAGCTTAAAAGAAATCATTCGACATGTTTTTTAATCAAGAATCATTAGAACTTTTATTGCTAAAAGCAACACACCTTTAAATCCTGCTATAGCTGAAGTATTTTCCTGCATTCAAATAAAAATAGCAGTTCCAGACAGACTTCTACCACGCAGTTTGAGTGTGGTATTTTCTGTAATTACCTAAGAAATTATACTTCTTTATCCACATAAAAAACCCCACAACACTTAGGGGTAAATATTGATAACTAATTTTTCTTCTCCCATACTTGGCTAGATTTGGGAGCTTTAAGCTAGCTTTGTTAATTACAGTGCTTTCTAGCTGCTTGCATCCTTCTTGCAGATTGATTTAGTGNGCCCCCTCTCCTAATGAACTATTACGTTCTTGTACATTGGTTTGAAATATCTGTAAATGTTTGCAGCTCACTTCAAGTACAAAAGTCTGTTTTTATCAAGGACACCGGAACGAATTGACCATCGCCACATGTACTCATGAGAGACCCATGCTGTGTCTAACTGTGAGAAGCAGTGGTAACAGCAGTAGCATGTTCCATGGAGGGATAGATAATTTAGGTCTGAGTCCTCCCTGCCATGGGTCCAGAACTGCTGTGTATTATATGACAGAATGCTGATCCCAAATAGAGAGGCAGGCTCTGATCCAGTCAGAGCCGATGCTAACCAGCATGCTAATCTGCACAGCTCTTTGGAGTTCTACCTCTCGAAAAGATTGATGAGTTTGATCTGACAGTCCCGTTCACTGAAAGGCCAGGAGGAGGAGGAAGAACTGACCTTTCTGAAATCTGAAAGGGAGCTGTCATTCCCTTACCTTTTGCAGGGGAGAGGCAAATTTACGTTTCCCACACTCCATCTCATTCCGCCTCCGTGCCAGCGTCACACGGTGAAGTGGTACATCCAGATTAGCTGCCTACAGAGTCACAAACAATCCCTTCCCTTTGTTTTTGTATCACCTCCTCCTGTTTATGTCTCCTGCGGTGAAAGCAGTTTTAGTGTCACAGTCTGCTCCTAACTGGATGAACTGGAGTTAAAGCTAAACCAGTAACATAACTTTACATAGTCTCATGCTTTTCCCCTCTGCATGAGTACACACCATACCTGCTGATACCCTCTTTGAGTTGTGTTTGCTTAGCAGGCCAATAGCATTGATTCAAAGGAGCTGTCGAACTGGCAACTCATAATCTTTTGCCTTGAAGCTGGATCAATAGTACCATGGTTTCAATACTTCATGTGGCAAGACAGAAGGACCAGTAAGAACTGTTGGGACACGAGTAAAATTTTCTGAACTTTGTCCGCCACATATTTTCTATGCTTTAAGCAAAAAATCCTGCAGATAAAATAATTGATGTAATTTAGCCCAGCATAAACTGCAGAAAGTAAATGGAAGCCTGTAAAGTAGGAAGCGTGTTATTGTACGTGTGCAGGCAAAGGAACAAGAGCTGGAGGCAGGGCTGATAAAGGCAGATATGGAGGAACTAGCATTACGCAGGGGATCAGCAATTCTTCCAAGATCTCCCAGGTCCCACGCAGGACCCCTGTGGTGTACTAGAGAGGGGGATCTGGAAGCGTCCAGATCCAGCGTTTNGCAAGAGTTGACTTTTTGGTGCCAGGGTCTATTCTACCTCAGCCCTAGAAAGGCAGCTCACGACTCATTCAGGTGGGCAGGGACTAGACTGGCACTGGCGCTAGGGTGCAGTAAGCTCCAGCTTGCTCTTCCCATGGTATGTTTCCTTGTACCTTATAAGAGAGCTGAGGGTTGCTGTCTGCTCCCAGCATGAAACTACCAATTTCAGGAAAAACCTCTTGTTAGGTATTTGGGCCAGAGTTTATAGACAATTTGACACACTTCCACGTATCCACGGAGTCGATATCAGCTGATAATAGCAATTAGATAGTGCAATTGGCTCTGCAATCACCACAACAACTTGTAAGTATAAACTATCAAAGCTTTCCAAACTTTAATGATAACATTCTTGATTGTGAATTAGAAGAAAAGCAGCTGAACGCATTCTCAATTTGCTTTTAAATAACAAAAAAGTCCTTGGTTATTAACAAAAGTACATCCCCCACTCAAAAAGAATTGATCAAGCCTTCTCTTTTCTTTAAGGAAATTAATAGATCCAAAAAGTAGGACAATTTTACATGTGGAGATACACATTAATGTGCCCAGGATGGTCTTCAAAAGCACCTATGTCTTACAGCTTACCTAGAACACGATACTCTCCTGAGCACTGAGGAAGCTGTCAAGATACATTTTCCACAAACCTAAATGTCAACTGCAACAGTAAATAAGACAGTGTCAGCAGAGCTCACGCAGTAGGAGAAAAAGAAAAGTCACAATTAACACGGAGCTCTGGCATTCCAATTTTACAGATGATGTTACAAGAGATAAATAAGCAGAAAATACACTGTGTTCTTTTCCTTTACCTGGGAAAAAAGCATGGAAAGCAAATGGTTTTGCCTCACATAGACTCCGTTTGTGTAAAGTTTAAGAATGCAAAGATTTTTTGGGGTACATTAGCAGTTAAATCCAAAATATATTTAAATAATCTGGGAGAATCACTGAGCTTAAAAGAAATCATTCGACATGTTTTTTAATCAAGAATCATTAGAACTTTTATTGCTAAAAGCAACACACCTTTAAATCCTGCTATAGCTGAAGTATTTTCCTGCATTCAAATAAAAATAGCAGTTCCAGACAGACTTCTACCACGCAGTTTGAGTGTGGTATTTTCTGTAATTACCTAAGAAATTATACTTCTTTATCCACATAAAAAACCCCACAACACTTAGGGGTAAATATTGATAACTAATTTTTCTTCTCCCATACTTGGCTAGATTTGGGAGCTTTAAGCTAGCTTTGTTAATTACAGTGCTTTCTAGCTGCTTGCATCCTTCTTGCAGATTGATTTAGTGCACTGTTCCTCAGGGGAAAAAGTTACCTTTAATCACTCAAAGTGAACCAGATACTGAAGCACTGTTCAAAGTCAAATGAGAGTAACACTGCGATAGTAAAAACTTCACACCTAATGAGCAGCAGGATAATAACCGTGTGCAGCTTTTACAATGATCCAGTTCTGGACATCCTCTGGGGTTTGACCCAGTTCTCAGTTCAACCACTAAAAACCAGTCACTAAATAGCTTAATTTCCTATCAACACTGGAATTAAGGTGAGCTAGCAGCTAGGCTCAAACGCACAGCAGGATAATCTGAATTAAGTGTGTGAAGCCACTACTAAATCAGCAGGAATGGCTTCAACGGAGGGACCAACTGCATCTGAGGTTCTGAAAAAGTTACAAACAGAAGAAAATAGAGTTTTTTGTCATTTAATTTCTAATTTTCACCCTTGACTCTGCTCTTGAGACCCTACCCGGAGTACTGTGTTCTGCTCTGGAGCTCTCAGCTCAGGTGAGTCCAAAGGAGGACCACAAAGATGTTCAGGGGGCTGGAGAAGCTCCCCTGTGAGGACAGGATGAGAGAGTTGGGGTTGTTCAGCCTGGAGGAGAGGAGGCTCTGGGGAGACCTCATAGTGGCCTTCCAGTACTTAAAGGGAGCCTACAGGAAAGATGGGGAGGGACTCTTCCTCAGGGAGAGTAGTGATGGATGAGGGGTAACACTCTTAATCTAAAAGAGGGTAGATTTACACTAAATATTAGGATTTAATTCTTCATGGGAACAGGTTTCCAGAGAAGTTGTGGATGCCCCTTTCCTGGAAGCCTTCAAGGCAAGGCTGTGTGGGTCTTTCAGGAACCTGGTCTAGGGGAATGTGTCCCTGCCCATGGCAGGGGGGTTGGATCCAGGTGATCTTTAAAGTCCCTTCCGACCCAAACCATTCTATGAAATAAAGTCTGGAAACAGAGCCTTTCATTTATGCTAAATTTCATCCATGGGACAATTCCAGTTTACATGACAGGAGAACCTGGACACAGACAGCAAGCGTGCAGAATTGTTTTGTTACTACCACCATCTTAGCTCTCAAAGCTACCCTGTAAACAGGAGCATGGTTAAGAGAGGAAATGGTCATGGGGACAGAGCTCCCTCTCCTAATGAACTATTACTTTCT
>VWZY01003593.1:398264-427117 GCA_013399075.1 Chloroceryle aenea
GTGGGTCTTTCAGGAACCTGGTCTAGGGGAATGTGTCCCTGCCCATGGAAGCGTCCAGATCCAGCGTTTACAGACCCACAGCGTGAGCTGAAGGTCTCTTGCTGGCAGCGAGCTACACTGAAGGGCACCTCGTGTGCAGATAAAGGAACAAATTAACACATACACAGCTGACACGGGAAGGGGAAAGCACGATGATCCAGGATGTAAGCAACAGGCTACAGTACATGTAAAAGGGGTACCGCAGCTCAAATCCAGGCTGCTAGATGGATGAACAAGGCCTTCTGCATTCACTTTGGCCAGCACAAACATTGTCATCGTTTTTTCCACTCTTGGTATAAACAACCTTGTAGATGTCAAGGATTTTTACTCAATCTAACATTCCACAGATAGTGTCTCCTTAGAAACAGAATGCAGGACAGCAATATAAAATTGCAGGTAAATACATTAAGCTACCACAATGGCTTACTAAATGAAATCCTAATTGCTCACTATGTCATGCTGTAATAGCATCACAAGGAGAAGAATATCTTAAAGTGTTTTAAATAAAGGGGGCAAGAAGTCTTCAGAATGTAATGTGATTTGATTTTCAACAGCAAAATATTTTTTTCATTAAGAGATTGAAGTAAACTCTGAACAAGCTGGTGTGGATTATTTACAAATGCAAAGAATTAACTGGCACAAACTCGAAAGGATTCTATTTTAAAAAACTTTGACTAGCAGTGCACTGTATGGGCACTGCACCTGGCCTGTTTGTATCCATGAAACCATTAACACTTCAGCAAACTTGTTTCCCCTTCATGGTTACATGCTCTTCATTATCTCTCATTTTTACTGCCTACAATACCTGCTCAGAAAAATTGCTGCCTTCTATCTTTAGAATATAGCTTCCAGTTAAAAAGCAGTCAAGGACAGTGTATTGTAAAAGAATAAGAAAGCTAATTTCACATTAGCAATTAGCCTATTTACATTAATTATTCAGTTGCCTCATTCTACAATTTCCCTGCAGTTCTTTTGTGCTTCCTTTCTCCTTGCAGCATGTTACAGCTCACATTACCTCACTTTGATACTTTGCTCCCTTCCAAGGGGAGCCATGAGTCTAAAACATTTATTTTGTTTGCTAATAACCTGTCTGTGTGGACACTTTGGAACTGTAATGGCACTAGAAAAACAATTCCAAAGCCTACAAAAGAACTGACAGACTGAAACAATCATTATGACCTAAGTGGAATGATTTAGCATATGAAGAATCATCTTATTTCTCAGAAACCAGCAAAACTCTCCTCATTTCTTAAGGAAGAACGTGAGAACTGAATTACGGCTGATGAAGTGCCCGGGTTTTGTCGTATATTATGGGTCTGACTTGACTTGAGACACCCATAATCTGCTACCAGGATCAAAACACTTCCAAATACTGCACTATCTTTAAAAAATACTATCAGAACATCCAGTAGATCTTTGACATGCTCTGGAAATAGATAAAAAAATATTTTTCCATCTCACAGCAAGTAAAGAGATGACCATGGCTCTAATAACTATGTGTAAATCCACCCATATAGGGAATACATAGCTAAAACTGCATGGACAAACTGGTTCATGTGTAGTGCCCCAATAAAATCTGGATGTTTAGTTTATAAACCTCACTGCTTTATAAGTATTTCAAAGTAAAATAAACTTGGGGTACTATTACTATTTGAAGGCCATGGTGCAAAACCAGAGTGAGCCTATCATCAGTCCTGCATATGCTAGATACAGATTTACCAGCCTGACTTGCCTCATTCAGTGTTTAGTCGTATAATGCAACAGAGTTCTCATTCATCCTGCACAACCGTTGTGAGATGGGCATTGCTCATCCCTCTGTCTGAGTGCAGCAGCGATGAAAAGCACCGGCTGAAGCAGCCTTGGAAGCTAGTGTACTCTGCTCAACCTCAGATGGGGACAGCTGGGGTGGCAGCACCACGTGCCTCCTCGCTCAAGCCCAGCAGCATGTCCCAGACCTTTTCCTAACACAGGGTCATGTGATGAGGGAGAAATTTGGTGTCCAAACGTGTTCCGTGTCTGTTCTCCCTGCCAAGACTCCCACACTGACAGAGACTAGGAATGATGTTTAGTACTGACCACGGCACTGCTTGTTTTAGACAAGCCCAACAAGGTGGCATTAACGCTCAGCCTGTGCTGACCTGGGTGCATGCCCACAGCACTCACAAGTCACAAAGTCTACAGCTACTTGAACTGCTGATTGCAACTGTCAGCCCTCTCGCTTTCCAAACAGGCTGGCAAAGTAGAAAACAGAGAAATCTACCTTTCTGATAAAGGGAGTAAGACACAGTCTCTTCTAAATCTATCATCTTGAAAGTCTTATTTTTTTAATCTTTCCTAGATAGTCGTTCAAAATAAATTTTGATATTCTGTAGCTCTCAATCTCACACTTCCCCCTCTTGATTTACTTGTATAAATCGGAGATGCAGAACGGTCCTGCAGATGTGTGCGAGATAACAAGTACACTGCTACCCACTATTGTTTATTTCAGCTGGTTTGCTCATTTGAGATAGGAGCTGTCTGATTCTATTCCAGAGGTTTCCCAATCACAGGATGTTTTAGATACCAAGCTTTGCACACAATTATTTTTTTTGATGCATCTTTCAAGGCCTGTGTAAGACAGTGGAAAAGCTCTCAATTAATTCAGGAGATTTTTAACAAGATCTTGTATCTTTTTTCCCACCAAAGTACTCCATCAACAACAATTCTAGAAGGGAAAAAAATTCTCAGACCCCTGGGGCTCAGTTTACTTAGGCAGAGAATCTATCTGTGAATTTTCTCAAACAGAAGTAAAAGCTAGATAATGATAAAGCACTGACTTGGAAAACAAATTGTTGAATCTCAAGACGGCTGCACTTTTGCTGGATTTACAACACTTCCTTTACATATTCCTAACATGCATTTATTAAATGATTGGAAGGTTATTCTTCAAGAACAAAGTGTGCTTTTATGTGCAAAGCAGCAAACCGTATTCACTCTTAGCTGTTTTTCAAACCAAACCCATGCTGTTTCTGTGTCCCTTAAAAAATACTACAACGCAAGCTGTATTCCCCACAGTTTAGCTGTGCTGATAGTGCAGTGTTGCCACTGCTGTTCAAAACTCAAAATTACTAGACTTTCAAAAATATTGCCTTGAATCCTTTAATGAGAGCATCTGATTTTTCAGAGCCATTCTCACTATTTAGGGCTGCTAGATTTTCCCCTTGAAAATAAGCTTCTTCCTGAAAACAGTATTAGCCATCTGCAAATAAACCTTATCTATCAACATTTGCAACACCATCCTAATAAATTGAAAATTGTCTTCCCCAGCTGCCCTGACCTCAGGAATTACTCAGCTTCTGCTTCTGCCGGTGGTTTTCGATCTATAATTCAACTTGCTCTGATCAGCTTCCTCACAGCTTGTCGCTCCTTCAGCCAGTAACTGCACTGCCACCTGGACTTGCCTTGATAAAGTAGTTCTCCACGATAGGAACCATGCTACTGCAATTACACTGTAAAAGGTACAACCTTTAGGGCAACTACCTCATGTTTCCAGATCTGTGATATCAGCCTCTGAACTTTCCTTTCTACCTGAAGGCAAGTAGAGATCTGATAGTGCTAGAGCAGATGCTTAGCAAACATGCACATGGACACCTCACAGAGGGGCAAGGAATAAACACCTTGTCTTGTTATCCCACGCTAGACACGCTGTACGTTTGAGACACCCTTTTTATTTCACAGATAAATAACACCAGCAATCATCAAACACTGGTCTCAGCTGAAGCTGGGGAAATATTCAGAGATCGGCCCCTCTACAAACAGCAACACTCTTCGATGTTCTGTTGAGAAAATAACCAAATGCAGAACAGAATATACAAGAGAGGACAGCCTGACATCTGAAGTTAAAAGAAAAATACCAGAAATATCAAAAACGGCTGTTGACAACGGAGTGGGAATGAAAAAAAAATGCTGAAACATATTTCAAGCAAAGAGAAAGGTTAAAGTTCAAGGGAAAGACAGAGCAAACAAATGGAAATACTTTGTTTCAGCCACCAGCAGCCTTCTGTTAAATGCTTATGGGAGGAAGAGACCTCTGGGTTTTTTTTCCATATGGAACTCTGTGCCCAGTGTCCTATGCCTGCAGTAAACTGAAAACTCCAATGAGCTACTATCTACGATATAGATACCTATGATCTATAGAGCTAGTCTGGCAAAAGCCTTCAACATACAGAGAAGGCTGCTAACCCCTTCCCTGGCTTGGGTCGCACAGAGGGTTGGAAAGAAAATTCCAGTTCAGAGCTAAACTTGACAAAACAATAAACACCTCTCTCTCTCTCTCTAGCCCTTCCGAGAGAGAGATTTCCCATCCCAAACACCAGATTACATCCCAGCTTTCGAAGCATACAGCGACTGAGACCGTGGCAGAGCATGCTCTAATCCAGATATAGCAAAAGGTTCATACATCGCGATTACGACGTTAGATGCCCCTCTAAGTTAGATTCATCTGCCCCTACTCATCAATTAGCAGATAAGAGAGCAGAACACAGTTGTTAACTTCCTGGTTATCAAACTGATCAGTATTTAACAAAACCTAGAAAAAATTGAAGGCGTAACTGTAATTCTTTTTACTCAAACCTAATGCAGCTCTTAGTACAAAAGAAAACAGCTGGGTTTTGTGTGAAAGATACAGACACCAACTGCCTTATTCCCACGACAGTATCAGTGACACCTTAATTGCTTTCTCTGGTTCTCCTTTACTTTGGCAGTTTGGGAAGTGAGCATTATTGCACTGTTGCCACTAATGTGAGCACAAGCCACTTAAAGAAGGTTCATTGCTTCCCAATCCAAGTAAAGATCACCTAATTTTATGGTTTCTGAAGGCATTTAAGATGGTTTTAAGGTAGAAATAACATTTTAAAGCAGTATTTTATTCCTTAGATGCTTTTAAAAAGATATCCTCTAATGAAGAGGTAAACAATCCAGTTTTTGGCAAGGATCCATTATTCAAACATAGCAAAAGTAGAATTTACATCCAAAATTCAGCTAAACTTTACAGTTTGCATCTTTAACGTCTTAATTCTTTTTTATCAGGAAAACAGTAAAAACATCTTAGAGGAGTTTAGATGACTGATGATAATTCTGAGAGGTAAACAGAGATGGTGAAAGTGAAGCTGACATTCATTTAAGAAGTGGTTTTTGTTGTTGTTGTTGATGGTTGGATGTGCTGATCCTAGAGGTCTTTTCCAACCATGACAATTCTATCATTCTGCACCATGAGGCAGGATATTATCCTTCCATTTTATGGTCCAAAATGAGGATATAAGAAAATACAGAAGTGGTTCAAAGATGTGAAGGACCTGATTATACCTGTTTTGAGAGATGCTTGAGGTTTTAAGAGCCTGCCATTGGAACAGCAGACAACATGAATTAGTAGGCAGCAGCTCTTTCCACAGAAAGATCCACCCATCCAAATGATGGTTCTGTTAGTGCCCCACTGGCTCCAGTGGTTAGCCATAATTCTGGCCTTTGCAGAATGCCTTTCCTTTGTATTGCTGACTTCTTATACAAGCCAGATACCTCCTTCTGTATTTGTGTTGAACACAAAACACATATAAGTACATCCTGGTTCCCTGAACAGAGTACAAAACACCACCACACCGAGGATCCTAAATAGCAGTATGCAATACAACTCACAATCTTTCACAATCCCGGGAAAAAAGAAGCTAAAATATGTCAATACTTTCTCAAATTTTCCCCTGCATTCTGTTTGCTGGTTTGTTTTCCATCAACGATTGTCTATGTTATAAAACCTAACACAGATACTACACAACACTACAAACCATTTACTACTACATCTGCAACAACCCGCTATTCAGCTTTGACCGCTCCAGCAGAGTTCCAAGGCAGCTGAGTTGGTCACCAAGGACTATGATGAATCTGAGCAGAGCTGCAGAACCTAAACCAGTCTACTTGAGTGGAAGAAGGACAAATGAGATGCTATGCACACTCTTATAACTGTTACTAGATAGTCACACTTTCTTAAGACATGAACAGCATGACCTAAGAAACCGAAGGAAGATGTTGAATTCCTCAGTTCTTGCAGAGATTAACAGACTAATCCAGAGGTTTTAAGTCATAGAGACTGCACAGGTTCAAGCACAGATGCCTTCTTAAGGTGTGAATTATCTTCATAAATATGTCAATTTATACAGAAAGGAACTTCGCACAAGCAGGGACAAAAGTTGCCACCGATCCCCACAGAAAGATCGTGGTTGAAAATACTTTGGAAAAATGTCCACTGATGAAATTTTAATCAGCTTGTCTCTCAGAAAGAAACGGCCCCAAATGTCTTTTGTAAGAAAATGTAAAACTATATCTAAATATATGAACCCCTGTTTGTAAGAAACGGAAGCATGTAGCATTTACAAGCCATTTATCACTTAGGTCGGTGTCTGGCTAACTGATCAATGAAAACTGCAGCTTGCTGATGTCTTTTAGTAGATGTAGGGATTTGTATATCACAAAAAGAAATCAGAACTATAGGAAGCATTACACTCATTCAGCACTCCTCCTTGCCTGGTTCAGTTTAGAATGCTCAGACATCATCATCTTATGCTTCAGAAATAATGCAAAGAAGATCAGGGTCAGCTTAGTGCTTTGAACAAAGGAAATAGCAGACTCACAAAAAGCAGCAACATAAAACCAGAGATTTAAGTTTAAAATCTTTCCAGTCCCTCAGTTATCTTGGCAATTAAGCCAGATTTATTATTTTTTTTAATGTTTAAATATAACGAAAATATAATTGCTTATACCTATTAAAATAAGATGTCTTACCTGTGAATTTGATATCAAAGATTCAGCTACTGTACAAAGCAAAAGCCTAAGAGATGCTATGAACTCTAGAAGCATGAGCTCTATGACAGCAAATTATGGATCTGAACAGGATCTGGTTTTCCCTTTTCATGACAACTTCCTAAAAATCCTACACTTCCAAGTCTTTCTGAGAGAAGTCACAGTCTCTCAATAATTTTTATTTGCAAAAGCAAGCAAGAAAAACACTGCTACCCTCTTTTAGAGCGTACAACAGGGATTAAGCAGGCAGGAGTTCAAGCCCTCCTTGCAAATAGGTAAAGCAAAACCTTGAAGGTCAGCCAAGCAGATACATCACATCACTATGGTACTTGCCAGTTTATTCTGCAGTCATCCTCACCCTATCTTGGTCTCATTTCTCCCGCTAGCTTACTATTTTAGAGCAAGTGTGTATTGGCAAAAAAATATTCCATTTTTTCCCCTAAAAAATCCCCCAGCTTTGGTGACACGAGTCAGAAATGAGTCTACTTAGCTCAGAAAAAAAAGGAACCAAACCAGAAACTGTATGCTAACAATAGGAATGCTACACAAATCTCGTTTACAGGCACCACGTTTCTCCATGTCAGCAGACGTTCCTTTCTGTGATGAAAGCTGGCAGGATCTCTTTTGTGAGCGTACGCTTGCGGCTCTGCTGCACCAGGAGCGAGGAGTCGGTGCCTTACCGTGAAACCACTGAGCAATTCTGTTGGTGTTCCTCTCAAATCCAGCACGGCGAGGGATCTGCTCCTCTCTGAACCAACGAATGATGACATCTTGGGAAAAGGGTCTGGAAGGACGCTCCCAGGTGTTACTGCATGGAAAGGCAAGTGATTACAGAAGAGAGTCATACTGAGAATTAGCAGTGTACGAAAGAGTTTAAACCTTTTCTAAACTTGTTAAAAATATTTAAGAGTTTTTAATGGAAAACAGAATATTTTGATATTACATTTGCAATGGAACCTTAAACATTTTTAAGCACAGAATTTAAATTGAAAAACAATTGCCCGCAAAAGATGGAATGGACATTTCAGTCAGCTCTCCTTTTCCACCTCATTTTTACTCCAGTGTAAATATGGACAAGCAAAGTTGTTTGGGTTTTTCTGCTCCTTTTCACTGGCAGGAAATTCTAAACCAGAATCAGCTGTAATAGCCTACGTATCCAAACCACTGAGCCTGACAGAGGGAACGTTTTGTTTAAACTCTCCTGTTGCTTTTGCATTCTCGACCTGCCAGCCTCCCATACTGTTCCTGCTATGTTACATGCATTTACATTATTTTAGCTAGGAGGAGGCAAACCAAGTAAAATACGGGGAAAATCCATCCAGCTACCCCAAGTAAGGACTAAGGCATCAATTGGAAGTATGACTGCATTCCAGTTAAGCATACAATCTCATTTACCCTGATAAGAGTAGGAAAAGGGGAGGTTTTACTCTGGATTTTTGTATAGTTCGAAATCCTGTGGGGTTCTGGGTGCTTGGTGTTCAAACTGTTACCATAAGTTACTGAGTCTTCATCACTGCTCCTCAGATAAATTGGATGAAGGCTAATGGGGGTATGTCTGCTTGTACTAAAACTTCACTTCTATTTGATGAGACATACACTTCACAGTGCCCAGTACAGTAGCTGGCTGCACACTTCTAGCTTTCCTACTCCACCTTCCACAGAGCTGCCAGATAATGTTCTACAGTTCTAGACTATGTAAGGGAGATTTATTCCTGAAAATAGAAGGTAAGCTCAGAAGTCACCAAACAGCATTAAACTAGTTTGTAAGAGTCAAGAACCCTCAAAACCAATCAAGGTTCTGCATTTTGTGATAGCAAGGTGCTCTTAAGAAAGGAATAAAACTCAAAAGATAGACGCTGTCTGCTTGATGATATGCATCTGAGTCCCTCCTTTCAGCTTGTCTTACTGTTACTAAAATTAGTGATTGATTCTGGTAATATCCAAGTGAGAAAGCCCACAGTGAGTTTAATAGTTATTGCTAAATTACCCAAACACATGTGAGTAGATGCCACCAATCTTCATAAAATGTGAAGATACAATCATGAGTGAGGGGAGAAAATGAGAATTCAGTTATAGACACACATTAAAATTTTAAAAAATATATAATTCTAAATTACATGTTTCTTATTGCTGTTTTTTAATATTTCTGGGTTTTAGTATTTCCTAAAAAGAAACAAGAAATCCTTTAAATTCCAGGCCCCTACAATTCATTCTCATTTCTTAACTCACTCCCAATTCAGTTTAGTTTTGAAAGACCTGTCAAATCAATAATTTTTTCCTACACTGGGCCAAATCTGAAAATTCCTGTGTTATTTTCTATACAGCTATTATGGCTGATCTTATCCAGGAGGGGCAGGAAGAAAGAAATACAACCACAAAAGTAAATTTAAAAACACAACAAAACCAACACTGTGGGCAAAAGGATAAAAGTGAACAAGCAGGCCAAAGAGTTCCACTGGGAAGAGAAAACCCAGGAAAATATGAAAGACAGTAGGCAAACTCAAATCAAATCCAATGGAAACTGTCTAAACTATATAGAAATTATAATAAACAGATATCTCTAATAAAAATAGAAGAATGCTACTTTCATGTGACTTACAAGGCAAGGCAACAGCTACAGGAGCTGCATGCTGAAAACCCCAGAGATATAACACTGCACCCACATTCCCCTGAGGGAAGAAAATAGATAGATAAACAAAATCTGTCTCCCACTAGTGGTGAAGAATAACATACTGTGCATCTCCTCCCAGACCTCCCAGGTCCCAGCAAAGCAGAATTTTAGATACACATCTGCTGCTGCTTTACCATACCAGTGTTAGGTGTGAAAAGTTGAATTACATACATTAATGTATATTCCCTATTAAAGCAACTTTATTTTTCTTGATACCTTCCCAACCAAGTAATGGAGAGACAAAGAAGAGCCTTAAGAGATAATAAAAATACTACCTTTTTTTTCCTAGTATAGACATAGCTTAGCAACAGATAAATAGTATTGAAGATGAGCTAGATAATGATAAGGATATTTTTCATCTTTTTTCAGGCCCTTTTTAAAAAGGGCCATATCTAGCACCACCAAATTCTACAGTAAATAACCTCATCTCAGAAGGTCACAACTTCGTGTCAAAGTTATGGACTGTCTTTCTGAAAATCTGCTGCTTTTACTGGTGCTTTTATTACTTCAATTTGAAGAATACTGTGTAGTTTGGAAAAATGAGAGAATTCTGTTGACAAGTTGATATGATGGTAACTTTAAAGATCTTGCTCTCTATGAGAGTGAAATTCTGATTCTTCCTTAAACTGGGACTTTTAGCTGCTGCTACTGGAGTAAAGCAAAGGTCTTGTCAGAGCAGAACACATTTCCAAACAGGGAGGGACTGATTCTCTCTGGTGCTACACTGACTGATAAAAAATAAACAATGTAATGGGATGCTTTCCTTTCTGAGCCTTGATAATGGTTGTTGGGATTTTTACTTTTATTATTATTAATTTTTCAGCATTTAATGCTGACATCTTGCCAGTGCTTATGGCACCTTTATCACCACATGAAGCATAATTAATGGTATAAGAGATAACGAGGAAAACAGTAGAGGAACTAGTCAACGTTCTAGCATCCAGGATTCTTGTCCTCTTCTGCAGTATACGGTGCTCCCTAAATAGTCAGGTAAAAGCTTAATAAACACCAAAGGCACTTGAATTTGCATGAAAAAAACCCTTCAAACTGCTGAAACTCAGGAGTATGACAGCACTCTGTAAAATGCTTTAAAGACCTATTGAGCAGCAGGCAGGTTTAAGATGTGCCTGAGAATTTGCCCCTTTGACTGCTCCACATCACAGCCTTGCATACTAATTTAACACTGACTTGTAAAGGACCCATGTCTCTCTGTGTGAAAAATAAATAGTTTAGTTTACATTAAGTACTCAATCTGTTTTCATTTGCCTCCAAACATTCTTGTTCTCATCACAGCAAAAGAGCGAGACTGAGAATTTCCATCAACAAAAGACAAGTTTGTTGAAGTGGTGAGGTATTGGAGAGGGAGCATTTCAACGGAAAACTATTTCCAAGTCAATCCTGTGCAAACCAACCTGGATGCTGCAGAGAGTGACAACAAAGGACTTGCACCATTATTGTTCAGTTTGATCTCCTGATCGTTATTCAGGCTTGTCCCCTGGAACAAATTGCTCAGGCCAGCCACTCTTCCCTTCTGGATGGCACGCAGGGATTGTCGTCGGTATTCGTCCCGGGCCCTGCGTGCTTTGTGGCTCCTTTCCTCATCTGCAGCTTTGGATCGGCGCACTGAGGGGAATGAATGGGGAGGGTGGAGAGGAGAGACTTAGAAATATGAACAGCCATTTACCCCTTCCCCTACAGAACAACTTCCTACTTTATTCCTTTTATGACCTGATTTTAAGAACGTTCAAGTAACAATGCACTATCAAAAGGTGGTTCACTGGATGACTTCCCTGATGCTTCAAATACAGGGCCACCACCAGAAGAATCTTGCCAGACTTGAGCTATGAGTGATCTGATCACTACTGGCAATAGCTGAGCTTCTACATACTGCAATTACATCTGACACTTGCCTTGGATGCAAGAAGAGAAATTCCTCTTTGGGCCATCTTTTCCACTGGCAGCACATCAAGTTTTATGCTTCAAGAAGGAGCGTTAACTACTGATTAAAACTAAGTCTGTGTTTAACAACATTCTTTACAACTATGCACAGAACTAGAATGGCAGAACTCCTCCCAGAATTTACAATTATGAAAACTAACATGCAGGTTGTACTTTTTGTAGTTAACTCTGCCTTTTTTTTCTGAAAGGCACATACTGCCTTTGGTACAGTACTTACAGTCACAGAAGTCTCCGTCTAGAAAAGAGCCATCTAAAAATGGTTTCATTAACAATAGAGAAATTAATAGCTGTTGGAAAAGGCATGGATAGGGCTGTCTTACACTTGAGTCCCTGAAATTGCATATAAAGAGACAGAATCTGTACCAGGAGACTTAATACACACCTCCTGCTGGCACTGACCAGGGATTTGCAGACTTCCATAAGCTGAAATGAGACTTCTGCTCTGCCTCGTGCAGGTCGGGCACCTTGCACTGAAACTTCTTCATTTTAAAACTAACATACTAATAACCCTGTCTTCAAAAGGTTACAGCTTAAATGGACCAAGCATTGTACTGCAAATATTCATCATCTATCAGCTCTTGGCTCGTGCCTCAAACCCCATTTTGAAGGTTTTTTTTTTTTGAGACACAAATAACTTCAGGCAGGGAAATTATTCCAGTGCAAAACAAACCTTTAACATCCACTGAAGCAAATAGTAAAGAAAAAAGCTATTGCCTCCAGTAGCAATTACCAATCCTGTCATGGCTATCCTGACTTAGATCATACCCAATTCACAAAGTGCACACACAATTTCTCAGTCTACTGTGATTGTACCTGTGACTAAGAATGCATGATATAACACCAGACAGCTGCTTTTCATCAGCCTCTTTGCATGCCTCTGGTTTACATTCCTGACTTAAAGCAAGCAGAAGTATAAATGGATTTGTCCAAATTATGAAAAGCTTTAATAGAATCAAGAAATAAGAAATGCTCAAAGCCAAATGAAATTAAATAAAACCCTCTGGGAACAGGAAGGAAAGAGAAAAGACCTTTCAGCTTAGAGTTATATAATGTTATCATAGGTGGAAAGATATACAGGACTAAAGCTCATCAGGACAGTATAATAAATGACTCAGAGCTGCTTCATATGTGTACAACTGGCACAGTTTGGGTTTCACTTAACTACATACCCTGCAGTTTTAACTAAACATAGTAATAAGCACCTGTACAGCACAGAAAACATGGGTAACAGGTTTCACTGTAGATCTCACAGGTCATTGTTTTTAAGGGTAGATAATGTCATCTAAACATGCTACCTTCAATGGCTCAGTTATATTAGTTAAAAATTTCTGTGAGCTCTCCTTTGTCAAGCCACTCAGTAATGACTGTTTTAAACAGGGACTTTGTGTTTGCAACAACAGGAGAGACAGAAAAGAAGACGAGTGCAGTACAGCCTGGTGAGACATTAAGATACCAGTCATTTTTTGTCACAATCACAGCATACAGATCGAGGGCAGACTGCCTGGAGCTCTCTGAGATACTTTTCCACTGATGTACGGGCTGCCTGGTAATGAAAAAGACAAGGTATCTTCATGCCCCACTTTCCTCAGCAATAGATACACTTTTCAACAGCTTCCTCCTGTATTTTTGCCAGCTAATAAATCTACACTATCAGACCTGACTCCGTTTTTCCAAACTAACAAATTTTAATATTTCTTACCACAAAACAAGGAGGAGAGGTAGCAGAGTTTGCAACTATTAAATATCAACATTCAGAACACTTGTTGAAAGTATGTATGACGTGCAGCCTTCCATATCCATACATCATACATGTCTGTAGCCACACGTGTGTGCGTGTCTCTGTACATGTCAGAACAGGGAAGGCTGCATGCCATAGGTATCTAATGCACACATACAGGGGTTTATATAGATACATGCACACCTATATTGACACCTCTTTCACATTATTAAGGATTTTAATTGAAATTTTCTGACAGAGATATCTGAAAAAAAATTATCATTGACTAGGAAGATGTGTAGGGTCTCAAGCCATTTTTTTTCTCTTTACTGGGGTCCTGATTTTCTCCCTATCCCATTCTTTACAGCTGTTCCCAGAAATCGCTCTTCCCTCTATCTTCAGGAGTTGTCTAACACAGCTGCTGTTGTGGATTTGTGTTGCTGAGTTATCCCAAGTTTCTTTTAAAACTCCTGACTGGTCAAGAGCATTTGCATCAGGTAAATAAAGTTACTGGCATCAGAAACTGGTTTTGGTGGCTGGAACTAGCACTGTAGATATTCATCCAGCCACTGCAGTCAGGAATCTACAAAGTTTTGCGCTACACTCCGGACGGGATGATGTGTGCCATGTGAACTGTCCTCCCATACCAACACCTCCCACAAATTTATCTAGCTTGAGAATGTCACTCCAAGACTGTAGGTAAATCTGGACGTATTTCTGTGGCAGGTTTTTCTTACAATAGAATTTAGTGAATATTCATATTTCTCTCTCTGAGCAATGTCTCTAGAACTTAGCACTTTATGTCTGGACCAAGTCTAACACAAATATTCTAAGATCAAAGAACACACAAATACCCTATTACGTCTGTTTCAGGACATGCCATAGCCTTGCTTACATAAGCAAGCAAAATAGTTAGGGCTTCTAGTACTGCCTTAAGTAGGAACAGATTACTTGTCTTGACTGACTGTCCTTTTACAGTAGATGTACTTCTGGCATGAGCTGTGTGCAAAGCATTAAATTCAATATCTAATTTCAGTAGTGAAATTAGATATTTGAATGGTGCCTTCCATCCTTAAAAACCTCTGAATCATCACCAGCAGTGCATAGAACTAGCATCAAGAATTACTACAAATAATAATTTCCATTTTCTTCATCTTCCTTCTCTGTTATGGAATAATGCCAGGACTAACAAGACAGAGAAAAGAGAGTTTTGATTGATTTATCAAGCTCATGGGACATCTACACTTCAGCCAAGTCCCTTAAGTCCATCTCCACTGCCAGTTGTCTTTTCAGCAAAAAGGCAAGGCTGCCATTTGTATTTTCACTTCACATTAGGAAATCCCTATTAGCAGTACTGGCAAAGCTCTAATACCAACTATTTTGATACAGATGAGGACAAATTCGTGCTGTGCTGCAGCTGAACTCAGTCATGTTGCTGAAAGACTAGGAACTCTCTGGCTGATATAATCTATGCTGTCGTTTTTAAGAACTGTGAGTTACAGTCAGAGACATGTGAAAGCAGGAAAAAAAGTGCTATGAATATGCATCCTTATTTTTAAATTATTTTGTTTCAGCTTTACCCTTATTAATAATTCTTGGAAGCCTGTTGATAAGCAATTCAAAATGACTACTTAATAGCTAAAATTCAATCTTCAAATTTTCTGAGCGCACATACAAATCAATCCGTGTTTTTCCCTTTCCTAATTGTCAGATAATTTCCTACAAATACTTTTCAACGTAGCTCCAGCTCAGCAATCATCTTACCTAAAAATGTGTGACTAATCCCATCCCTATTCAACAATGCCCTGCAAGATCTATAGTCCTTTAAAATTCAGACAAAAATAAATTCCTATGCATAGTTTGTAGAACTACAGAAAAATGTAACAATATATAAAAAAACTGGAACGAGTCAGCCTGGTATCCGACTTCCAGCAGAGACCAAAAGTGGGAACTAGGGAAAAGCATAAGAAGAGATCGAGTCACTCAACTCTGTTTATATTTTTAGTGGAATAAATTTTGTCTGGAGATGAGTACAGCTGGTCAGACAGTATCAGAGCACTTCAGTGCTTGATGCAGTTTGCAGGGGTTTCTACGTGTACTAACAGAATGCCTTTTGCACTATTCAATCAAATGAATATGTAAGCTACAGTTTTTCCTGTTATGCTTTGCAGGTTTCTTTTCTGCTCTCACAGAGAGATGTTATATTTAGAGACTGTGGTACAGGGTATTGCTTATTGAATACTCTAGAAACCTAAAAACAGAACATCCCAGAGAAAGGAACAAAACTGGTCAGAATTTATACACTTCCCTATCCAAGCTCAGCCTTAGTTCTCACTGCTCAGTTTCAAAGAATAAGAGCTTTGAACAGCAGACTCTTTGAATCAGCTTTTTCCCCTCTTCATCTTGTCATTTGTCAACCAGTATACTTGCTCCACATATTAACTCACAAATGCTCTCTAGAGTAACCAAACATATGGCCATTATACAAAATAAAAAAGCATAATTGCTCTTACATCTATTTTTTCCCCTCACATTATACTACCTTTGTTATTTAGTGTATTAAAAAGTGCTAAAATTATATATTTCAATTAGCACTGCAGTTCTATGGGATTTTTTTTTGCTAGTTGGCACAATCGGGCAAACAGTAGAAGCAAACTGAAGCAAACAACAGAAACTAATATTAGCAACACTTTGCTTATTGCCTTGGCAATAAACAGCTGAGGGATAATGTGATGAGGACAGATAAATCCTCACCACGGCCTAAATTCAATCTACTAAATAAATTAGTAGTGTCATCAATATCATTGCTACATTTGCTCTCCACAATAGCTGCTCCAGCACTGCTGTTCCTCCACAGTGCTGAGCCCCCAGCACTGTTGCATTTATTTATTGCTTAGAAAGGTGACAAGTAGACAGCTTTGCCTAACTTGACTAAAGGAAATATCTGAAGACAAAATGAAAGGATTGCCACGTAGAGAGGGGAAAAAAATAATCTGGAACTGAAATCAAAAGTGAAAAATCCGGTGAACCTGAGGTACTAGTTCATTCCACAGCAATTATAGCCATTCCCACTTCCAATTATTTGTTACTGCCTGTCTGCTGGAGGTTCTGGCTTCGGCAGCACAGTTAAGGAAATGGAAGATGTTAACATGCCTCAGGAAGCTCAATACAAAGCCTGATGGAGTAGTCTAAACCAGCCAGGAACTGGTTTTAGATAAAGCACTAAACATCTTCTTAAGTTGTCACTCCCATTTGCTAATGGAACACAGTTCTAAGACCTCAAACCAACTGGGATAAATTGAGACACTGAGATAAGCATAAGAGGATAAACAAGGCTGTGATACACTCTAGTCATTAGTCTGCAGTTAGTTTAATGCTAAATCAATTACTGATAACAGTTTAAACTCTGGCAGCACAAAATTTATAGCAGGCTGCAAAACTCACCTGTGGTGCCACCAGCCAGAAGGGGCTGAGCTTTTGTTTTGCCACAGCATCACTATTATAGATGACCAGGCTGGAAATTAAGCAAGCTGTTATTGGTCACTCTTTTGAGCACAAGGTCTATGGATATTGAGGCACACAGATGGAAGGTGACAGACTTCCCTCAGAGCACACAGGATACTCCATAATTTACACAAGGAAAGAAAATAGTGGTGGTAGATCATATCCACCAGCATATGATACAGTCCAAGACCAAGAATTACAGAAATCATGGTCAAAACCTTTCATAGCTGTTTCCTTTCCTCTCTTCCTCTGTAATTCCTCTGTTGTATTTCTGGTATCTATCCCTGTACAACAGCATTCCTTGAGAAAATGGAATCAGCTGAAAACCTTGGTTACCTCTTTACTGTAACAGTAAGAAAATGATAGCTGATTTTAGTCATGTTGATAGTATTTCAGTTGATGGCCAATTTCAGTGTAAAGACAGGATGAATACTTTTTTACACCCACACACCCCAGTAATATGGTTGCAAATGTATTTTCTTTCCTTATCTAGCATTAAAGAGATGCTAAAGTACATAATTCCACCCTCTACCCTAGGTTGCCAACTGGTGCTAATGGACAATGCCTTGTTTTCTACAAAACTAAAGGGCTATTTTTTGCCAGGGAGGCAGTGGGGTCACCATCCCTGGAGGTGTTTAAGGAAAGACTGGATGCTGCACTTAGTGCCATGGTGTACCTTAGTGTCAGGGTGTTGGGTCATGGGCTGGACTTGATGATCTTTGGAGGTTTGTTCCAGCCTCAGAAATTCTGTGATTCATATCAGTTCCAGGTAACAGGACTTCAGTAATTATTCTTCCAAACCTCCTCAAGTGACGACTAAATCCAGAAAATAAACTCATTGCATATTTTGCAGCGTTTCTTTTGCCTCTGTCAGAAAAAAATCACTTGGACGTGTTCCTGTGTGACCTAAACTAGGTCTGGCAGAGGGCATCCCTGGTCCCTTGCGAGGTCCCTTTCAGCTGCTAACATAGTGGGGTTCTGTGAAATAAGTAACACTACAGCAGTATTTTTTCCTGTCATGGGGTATTTTCCTGCCACACATACTATCAGCTCCCTAGAACTCCATTTTTGGTATTAACTTAATTAACCTTCATGCTACATTGAATTAATACAATAGCCCCACATGACCAAAAATGACCAGTCACTACATTTCCTTTTACTGCAGAGTAATGGAATCAGTACACAGGTAGGAAATAAAAAACATTCTTCCCCCAACAAAAATTCACAATTCTTACTGCAGATTTCCTACTTCTAAAACCAGCTATGCAATAGACTCCAGATGGAATAGAAATACATTTTATTTGCAATAACCTAAGTCTTATTTACTCATAATACAGGCCTTTGCTAACCTATAGTATATATACATATATATCAATATATATGTTCTGTTCCTTACAGGCTCTTAAAAAATCACTTGTGTATCTTTAAATGAATCACAGTGATGACATTAATCAAGAATTTCAGGGTGACTAAAAAGGAAGAGCACCTTCAGAGTGAGATCATCATCAAAAGGATTTCTGGGGACAATCTAAGTATTATTTACTGTTAACTTTTGAAAATAAGTGAGTTTCAGTGCTGATATCATGGCTTGACCCCATCACCATATGGAATTAATTAAAATACAGATGAAGACAGATTTTACTTCTTCAGAGATAGCTGAGGACAAGCTGTTAAATAGCAGTGTCCAGAATATTACTAAGCCAAAATTATTGATTAATTACATTAGCAAAAAAATAATGATATCAGTCACTGTACATGAAAAAATTTCTATATGGCACTGACACAAATTCTTAGTTAGAGAGAAAGGCGAAACTGGTAAACTCACAGTAACTTCTGTTTGTAAGGTCTGGATGATAATTTCCTGCAAAATAATGCTTCATCTTGCATTGCTTTAGGCAGAAGAGCTTTTCAGCAACACCTTTTCCATTATACCAGCCTCCTTTTATTTACTCTTAGATTAATCCTGCAAAGGTAATTTTACTCACACTGTTCTTCCCACTCCTGGTCATCGTCGCTGTGCTGACCATGCTGCTGAGCTTGCTTGAGGCTCAGATACAACTCTTTTGCTCGGATTTCTTCCTGCTGTCTTATTTGTTCTTCACCCTTTTGTCTTTCCTCCTCTTCTCTTTTCTAGGCAAAATGAAGTAAACCACAGATGACTAAAGAAGAAGAACATGCCAAAAGTTAAGATACTGCTTCAGTTGCTTCCTCCCACAGGGTGGCTACATTACCCCAGACAAATCACCGTCTCCGAATCCTAACGTTGGGTTTCTCACCTATCACAACGGGCATAGCAGAAGTTTCCTACCTCTTAGGGATTTCTGAGCAAGGTATATTTTGAGATGCACAGGCATCACAGGAGTAAGGAACATGTAAGTATCTGAAATCTATATGGAAAACATGTCTTATGTGGCACCAAAGTCTGTGCTGTTTTATAATCCGTAAGCAATGCTTACTTCAAGGGGAGCACACATGGACTTAGAGATATCACTGTCAGTCAAGAAGTATACCCATCATCTACAGAATCTGTAGAATTCAGTAACTGATTTACTGGTGTTCTTAGTTTAGCAGCCATCACCATGTGTCATCATAACCAACACAGAGAAGAATGTTTTCCGAATATCAAGATCATTATGTTCTGGAAGAAAAGCCAGATCCTTCAGCACACACCAGTCACTTTGCAAGATGTAGCTAAAAGTAACATTCAAAAAAGTTCCTTTCTGAGAACACCTTAAAGGAGATGGAAATGTGACAAAGACTGCCTCTAGAGCTGGCCTCCCACATCCTATTAATAACAGAGGAGCTCACTGAGTGCAGAAATAGGAATCCACGTCTGTTAGCAAAGGAGCAGATTTAACTCATTGTTCAGTTGAGCCACCCAAAAGACCCAAACCTGACCTTCATTAGGCATTATTCATACTATTGAAATAACTTTCATTATGAGTAAGAACAGGTTTTTATTTGATCTCATAGTGGAACAAACACTATACCCTTTTGGGTACTGAACGTATCCATAAGAACTTTGTTATAAATGACAAAATGGTTTGGGCTGGAAGGGACCTTATAAATCATGTAGTTCCAACCCCTTTGCCACGGGCAGGGACACCTCCCACTAGACCAGGGTACTCAAAGCCTCATGCAACCTGGTCTTAAACACATCCAGTGTTGAGGCATCTACAACCTCCCTTGGCAACCTGTGCCAGTGTCTCTCCACCCTCACAGTGAAAAACTTCCTAACTCCCAGTCTGAATCTCTCCTCTTCCAGTTCAAAGCCTCATCTTACCAAGACCTCTTAAAAAGTCCCTCCCCAACCTTCTTGTAGCCCCTTTTCAGATATCGGAAGGCTGCAGTAAGGGATCCCCAGAGCCTTCCCTTCTCCAGGCTGAACAACCCCAACTCCCTCAGCCTGTCCTAGGAGAGGTGTTCCAGCCCCGATCATCTTCCCAACTCTCCTCGGGGGCTGTGGGGCAACAACCACGAGTAAGATCACTTAGTAAAATCTCCTTGAATTACTATCGTAGTTACCTAATTAAACTATAAGTAAGGGAAGCCCCAAATCGTCTGTGAGCTGTTGCAAAACATTATTCCTATCAGATTTCTAGGGTGAAGCAACTGACATTGAGTTGAATGAAATCTGGTGCAACTCTGCTCTTCACATTGGGAGTTTTGGGGAAGATCTTTCTGTCTTCCTTAACTTTTGTTTATTACAGGTCAGATACGAGATTTCATAAGACCTTTGCACTCCTCTAACTTTTCTCCTTTCAGTGGGATTTTAATGTTTCATTGCAATGGCACCAGCAACAGTTGAGCAGAGGGAAAAAAACACTCAGACAGAAACTCATGATTATGGTAAATTGGAAACCAGTTTTCTCAAATGCACCAACATGTTCTATCAATGAGCTGAGCTGACACTGAAGCAAATGTTTCTTAGCTATAGACTTTGTACTGGTATTTTAAGACATAGTATGATGTAAAGACTGAAAATTATGTTCAGATGGTCTTGCTCCTGCTCTCAGAGGGGAATCAGACATATTTAGCTTCCTTTTTATCAGATTTGTTACTTTTTATTGCTATTAATTAACAGTTCCTGGCATTAAATAGTTTGTATTTTATAAAACATTGGAGAAGCACTCACCTGAAGGTTATCTGTCCTATTTTAACACCTCCCAGGGCTCAAATACCAAAAGCAACCCAAATAGAGCAATAGTAAATGTCCAAACAATGTTGTTGTTTAATGTCCCTAAGAAGGTGTCTCATACATCTTCCCAATGGTGAAACAGGTATCTGAAATGTCTCTCAGAAACAGAAAAAACCTTTTGTCCAGGAAAAGTTTTTTTTCCTCCTCTCCCTGCCCCAGTTGTCTCTAGCTCCAGAGGAATGATCTGTTGTTAACTAGACATCTGGAATTACAGGAAGACAACTCCGATCCTTTTCAGAAGACAGCTTTCCAGAGCAAACACTACTGCTATTTGCAAGCTCTAGAAGCTCAGTAAGGAATCGGGACTGTTTGGTCGCTCTGGTCGAGGGTCATACAACGGCGCTTTTAAGGGAGAATGACCAAAAAATGGAAAAGTAGTAAGCAGTTTAGCAGTGACAAGCAACACCATCTGCAGAGTGGGAGAACAGAACAAATACAAATCTCCATCCTTTGAAAGAAGTCAACCACTTTCACATTTCTCTAAGCAACATAAATCAACATTTCTGCACTTAGCACATGTGAGCTCCAGCAGTTTACACCAGCAGAGGAGCTGTCCTCTTGATAATACCACAAATCAAAAGACCTGAAACACTGGGTAGTAACAGTGATGTACCTGTGTAGTGAATAACAGTTCCATAACACACATGATGAACAATACATTAAGCTGACTTGATTATTTCTGAAAAAGAAAAGCCTAGTATTATTCTTCAGTCAATTTGAATGCTAGTATCTTTGGTCATTTCCAACATCACCCTCCCGTTGATATCCCCTGAGTCCTAAAAAGATTAGCTGAGTAGACAGTTCATTACTTTTGAAAAGTCAGTGCTTTTCAGAAGCACTGATTTCACCGGCAGCTTCTTCATAATAAATAAAGAAGATTTTTTTTTAATACCTCCTAGAATTAGGGATTCTGTATTTCAGCTGCTAGTAAATTCCCTTCCTGGAAAAAGCATGCAATCAGCTCTTCTTCATTCCTATGAGGAGAATATTTATTCACTCAGCCTCACTAAACCCAATGCATCTAAGCTGTCTTTTCAGAAATAGGGGTAAATCTGGGGTTATCAAAACATTTTCTATTCAGCATCTCAAAACACAAGGTAAACTTAATATCTTGATACGGGGCGGGGTGAATCAATCTTGCAGCGGTGTCCCACATAAAATTTCATCACTCCTTTGGTGGTTCTTTAATGTAGTTATTGTCAAAGTATTTGTACTCAAAAGAAGAAAATGTCTAAAATAATAAAACCCTGATACCCTAGAATTCAGGTAGAGTTTGAGTTCTCAACGAAAACCAGTAATGCTTACTAAGAAAATTCTACCCTTTTTTTTTCATTAGTGAGAAGGGAGATTTAAGTCAAAGAAGGGACAACTGGCAATTAATTCTGTATTCACAAAAACTTTCACATCATTTTCCTTCTTAAAGGAAGACAAATAGAAATTGTCTTTATTCAAGCTAGTACATGGATGCATGTGCCAGTACACTGTAGAGCTCCTTAAAGGTGTGAGGAGAAAGAAAAGTCATCCTCTCGTCAAGTATCAGTAAAAACTGTAGGCTTGTATTTAAAATGAACAACAACTGATTATTTCTAATTTACCTCACTGGAAGAGCACAGGAACCAATTAATTTGCTGTCCCTGTGAAGCCAATCCTGGGCATAAGAACTGAGAGTGACGATCTGTAACAACCTACAAATACCACCTTCTGCCTGACATTTGAGAGAGATCGTGTGGTGTGTTGGGACCCTTGCAGCTCTTCCAAAATAATTAGGATGGTGACGACTCAGTACAGTTGCAAATTGCCAGGAAATACCGATCTGCTGCAACAAATCACACAGGCAATTCAAGAGCAGCAGTAATCCTCTCCAGCTTTAACTCCACTGGAGAATTTGAACATGCTAAATGATCTCATCTAGCCTCTGGAAGCTGATGGTTCACTACAAACTTGTCATTTGTTACTGTAGATTTATGCCTTACAATATTTGACAGCTTTACTACAGCCAGCTTGAAATATTTAATATTAGCTGCGGTTATCTTCTAATGTTTCAGTCCAATACAGATGAGAGGATATCAGGTCATCATTTAGATTTTGCTGCAAAAAGATTAAAAAAATACACTGAGGAAAAGCCAAAATTCAGCAGCTGATTTTTTTTTAATGATAGAACACTGAGCTTCTGGCTGCCTTGGCCCTGGGGAGCCTTACAGGATATGCAGGGCAGCTGCATGACTGCCGTCCTGCCCAGGGCAAAACCTACAAGACATGTTTGTTACAACAGTCCTTCCCAAAGCAAAGGATGTATGCCTGGGATTCCCTCAGCTCCGGCAAGAAGTGTCTTCGGCAGCCCCAAGAGCTGCAACGAGTCAGCTGCTGTGAATCCTGAGCCCCCTCAGCAACTACCCCTGAGCCAGGGCAGACAGCCTGGCTACCTGCCGCGGAGCTGAGAGCCCAGCTTCCGCTTCACATCTGAGCCCTTAGGACTCCCTGCTCTGAAGAAGGGGATCTGGAAATCCCGGGGTCCCTGGAGAGCCTGCTCGCAGCCCGGCAGATGCAGCAGGATGGATTCAGCGTTGTGAGTATCAATAGCAATACACCCAGCACCTTTTCCAACCTTTTTTTCTGAGAAAATCCTCACTTGCCTCAGAAAACAAAGTGTTGCAGAGCCATTATTTTCTCCTTTGTTCCCAGTGTCTCAAAGGTAGCACAGAATTTGCATCGCTTCCCTGTGCATGTATTTGCACAGACACAAACATATGAAATGCAGCCATGCTTCCTGCAGAAGTTACATTTCAGTCCTGGACATGCCCCAGGACATGCATTCACGTATGGCTCATCCAGGGAGGTAACAACACACTCTGGTTCACAAAGACTCTCTTTTCTATGAGAAAGAAAACAAAGCTGTGTGCTTTGAGAGAGATGGGAGATTTCTGGCACATGCTGGAGCAGACTGCTTGGGTAATTTGCCACAGATCCAGTGACAATCTACTAAAAGTTTGGATCTGGATCTTAGGTACTCTTCCTGATATGTAAGCTATCCCCATCAGTGGCTCAGATTCTCCCATTTACCCATGGGAAATATCAGAGCTTTTCTAGTTTTCACTAGTGATCCGGAATAGGGACCTTGGCTTCAGCAGCACATCATTACCAATGTCACCAGGGAAAAGAGAAAGAAAAACCTGAAAACCTCATTCCCAGCAAAAAGTTAACAGCTGCCTCTCTCCCAACATTATTCAGGAAAGAACTGCATAGAGAAAAATTAAAAAAAACAATCTGTGAACTGTGGTCACACAAAAGAAAACAAAACGAGGTATTAACTGAGTTACTGCAATTTCAGTTGAATGAAGCCAACTGAGGCACTTTCAGAATGAACTGGGTGCCAGATCCCAGCAAGGAGCTGTTGTCATATTCCTGGATTCTAAATATGCTGTCCTTGGGAAGGAATTGAATGTTTTCTTGGCACAGCAAAGCACAGAGCTGAACTTACAGCTTATTTGCACTTAAAGATAACAGGCCCACTCAAGTGCTTGATGTTTACTTGGAGACAAGAGTGTTTTTCAGATCAGGACAGAATGCTCACTGCTGTCTCTTAAGAAGCCCACAGTACTGTAAGTGGTGATGGTGACATTTTACACTATTCCTCAATGCTACACCAGGCAGCAATTGTCTGAAGAATCAGGTCCACAGCACTTTTGGGCACAGTAAAGCACTCAGACATGTGCTGAAAGCCCATCCAAGTCCATGGGACTGAAGTGTGTTCTTTCTATTAAGCATAAGCTGTCCTTATTAGAGATTTCCTGGTCTGCAGCACTAATTACTCTGTTCTTCTCTAAAGGCTGAACCTGTCATTTTTGATGAGAACTGGAAACAGCCAGGACATACAAACTCTTGAATCTACACCTTAAAGAAAGCTCACTTTGCTCACCACAACACTAACTGGAATTAAAGATCATGAACATGCATCCAAAAAACCCCCCCAAAATTGCATAAGGAAATGATAGTGCACTGTTTTTCTTTTGTTGCCTTTCAAGAGAATAAGGATTAGTTCTCCTCAAGTGCTACTCTCTTTAAAATTCCCACTAAATATTTTGCAATACACGAGAAAAAAAACAAATGTCCCTAGAAGTTCATAGGCAGCTTTTGGTTAGCACACATTTCATCTCCTAAGGAATCTTCAAGCAGCAATCTAGCTTTACTGTCACCTGTGCTTATATTATTAAATTTGGTGGGTAGCTGATATTGTTACACAGGTAGCATTTTACTATTAATATGACCTTGCTTTGTGTAGACCATATGAAGAACAAGCTGAGAGAGTACCTCTCTTATTTCTGCAGGTACCTGAAGGGTATCACCCGCCCCTGGCTGGCTGACATAACTTTGCCCTAGCTCTCCACATTGCTCAAGACTTAATGACAGCAACTGATAACAGTAGGAAATTAGGCCTATGATCTCAGCTTTTGTGAATTAGCAAAAAGATTAATGACAGTCATCGGCCCTCTTATTTGTCCTTTGCAATAGGTGCATAAAAGAAAAGGTGTCCTTAAACTGCAGAAATAGACCCGTCAACATTTATATTCCAGTGTCATAAATTAAAGGCATTTCTTCTTAAGAAACACCAAAGAAAGCAATATTTTTCTAGTAGTGCTGGAAAAGGAAACAGGGATCATAATTCACTTTGATATGTGAGATATCATTTATCTAGTGCAGACAGCCCTACAGTGCCATGATAGGTCAAGAGGAATAAAAGCGTTTTAAAAGGGAGTGTTTGTGATACAATATGGTCAGAAATTTAACACATCAGCAAAAAGGACAGAGTTTCAATCTCCCAAGTCAAACAGCTTCGGGAGGCTAAAGCATTAGCAGAGGCTGGAACTTTTCATACTCCAGTCTGGAGACTGCTTTAAACGCGGGCTGGTCATTATCACTGAAGGATGATTACCAATGCATTAAATATTTTAAGCCTGTTAAAGTGGGCTTGATAACTGATCTGCATCTCATTCCACACCCTGAATCATTCATGAAAGGTATATTTCTTTGTGATTTCAATGATTGCAGTCATACATGAGTAGATTTCATTAATTCATCTTTTCCCCAATACCTTAGTTCTATTGACTTTTTGTAGATGGAGGTAGGTGCCAGAAACATCACTTTCCTATTTTTCTATCTAGGTACTTTTCCACTTACTCAGCTTGTAAATATTTCATGTACTTCTTCCACTGCACAAGAGGAGTTATAAAAAGAGTAAAATGGGATGGAAGAAGGAAAGCCAAGTGAGTTTAAATAAGACAGTGGACAGAGAGGTTAACTCCTCCACAACAGCCTATGAGATTCACTTGTCTTTGAAAAGCCTTTACTGGTTTTAAGTAGTTCTACAGCACAAGGCACGAGATCTGCTCTTTCAAAGCCAAGTAATAGACAAGCTTCTTTCCCAAGTAGCAAAGTTGTGGTTTTATAGTACCAGGGAATCAATCCGGTATCTGGATCTCTGCTGGTGGAACACTGCATTAGTCCAAGTCTCTCCTAACAGGTCTCAAATTATAGATCTAACTGAAGACTTGGGGCTGGAAGTGTAATTAGACGATGCTGTTGGATTGATACAGCAATGCCAGGAGCACACTCAATAGAGGGGCATTGGAAAAATAACCTCTGCTTAGTATCTTGTTTTCAAACTCAGTTTTGAAGCCAAAGAGTTAATTTCTTCTGGCTCTTGTCTTAAACATGTTGAATCACTTAAATTTTTGCAAATATTCTCTTCAAATGCTTGATTTAAAGAAAATACTTGATAGGGCAAGAAAAGGTTTCTGTTTCTTTGATAAATAAAGATGTTAGCAACTTTATGGATAAGGCTAAAGAAAACCTGGACAAAGGTTAAGATTTTAAAGTCAAGGTAGAAACTGAACCAAATTTTCACCCCACTTAGAACAGTGCAATTCTTGCTCCTATCAGGCACACAGTTGGATGGAGGATACCTGCTCACTTCCTGAGAAACTGTGGGAACACGGATCACTGTGACATTACCTTTCCATCAGCATGAAAATGAGCAGAATTTGGTCCCATTCTTTTTAAATTGTATCAACAACCAAAGACTAGTTTTCCTTAACAGACAATTATGCCAGCTGGCCACTAAAACCCTCACAAGTTGATCACTCTGCTTTTTGAAAGAGTCTCTTTGACACAGAATAACAGCAGTGAGCTTGTGGACATTTACCCCATCGAGTGCACTGTAACTCACCCACAGAGATATAACTGAGCAAACGGCGTATCGGTCTTTGTTCAAGAGAGCTTTGTTTTCCAGAAAGCAGAGGAAAGAGTGTTTAATTAGTTGCTCTACTCATTATTCATGCATTAATAAAGCACTTGAAAGATATAGTTTCATTACTCATTGACATCAAGTTTCAAAGGCCCCGTTGTCTCCTATGCATTCAAATTAATTGTGCAAAGGGAAGTCAGCAACTTTGTGCAGAGGAGGCTACGGGAAGAGCCCTGGCTTTGTGCTACATAACCACTCTCAAACCCCAGACCCACGGTTCAGAGAGTAACTTGCTGACTCTAGTTTGTAATCAAACACTACAAACCTAGCACCGAGTTTTTCAGCATTCCTGGGACAAGGTGGGAGTCTATCCACTTTCCACACTTCTAATCACCATCCCAGGGAGGGAGAAAAGACACAGAGCTACGCAGCAGGAAGTTACTGGAGGAGAGCTCTTACCAGCCATATTTTGCTACAGGCTTTCTCCATGGAAACCCAGCCTCACCAGTCTTGTGCAGTCCCAGAGTGCACATCCCATACTCATAAGACTGTGATAATTTCCCTGCACACTAAACCAATTCTGTTTTCTCATTTTTTAAACAATCTCTGTGAAGTAATATGAAAAGCATAGACAGAGGCAGTCTTTTTCATTTTCAGCAAGAGAATCAAAAAAATATTATTTCAAACAAACATTAAAATATTATATCTGAGCTCATAGAAGATACACTATGAAGTCAATAAAAATCAGGCAAATTAACTTCTCCCAGCAAAGCCAACTGGACTTCTCCCATATGTTGAGCAGGAGAGAGATCCTCCCCTCTCATTATCTTAAAGAAAGTACTGACAGAGTTTTCAACTTAAATATATGAACAACTCATCCAAAATACACAAAATATGTTCAAGAAAACTAAATTAAAATGAGACATTTCCCAATCGTACNTAATTTTTAATACATGACTAATTAAAATAGCACCTTCTAAATTAGAGAAGTACTTCTTGGATGTCTGAGTCATACCCTATATTCTTCCTTCCCTGGCTGAAAAAAACGGATTTTTCTGCCAGTCTGGGAGAGTATGATTGGGAATTTATTGTCTCTCAAACACCAATGCAAACGCCTGCCAAATTCTGGCAATAGATTGTTAGTAATGACAAGGTAAAAGGAATTCAGAGCACAGGTTGAAGCTCTTTTAATGAAAAGGAATAACACAGAGTAATCTGATATTTAAGCTGTCACTTTTCAGCACTGCACTGCAAAAGGCAGTGAAGGTGGCCTACTTCCTAACTCTATCGAGCACCAAAACACTTTTCAATCTCTTCCAAAGCTGGAAGGGGCCCTACTGGAAACACCAGCGTGGCACTTTGTATAATCAGCTTCTGAACTGCTGGGATGAGAATTAATACAAGCAATATACAATAAAACCAACTTCAAAAAGGATTTTATCTACCAAATCCCCATTGTGGTCATAGATGTGATACAACAAACAGTTCTAATTTAATCATCTCAAAACCAGATTGTTTCAATTTTATTTATTTACAAACTGGTCAATGGTTTAGCAAAATTCCCCAAAAGAAAAAGGGCTGCTTCACTTTTTTTTGTGAAAGAGGATCTTTGTTTTTCAGTATTCAATAAAAATATCATTACATTTTTCACGTGCTCAAAAAATAATTGCCAAAGCAATGAAAAGCAAACGTTCAC
>VWZY01003593.1:427289-449684 GCA_013399075.1 Chloroceryle aenea
AGTAACTTGCTGACTCTAGTTTGTAATCAAACACTACAAACCTAGCACCGAGTTTTTCAGCATTCCTGGGACAAGGTGGGAGTCTATCCACTTTCCACACTTCTAATCACCATCCCAGGGAGGGAGAAAAGACACAGAGCTACGCAGCAGGAAGTTACTGGAGGAGAGCTCTTACCAGCCATATTTTGCTACAGGCTTTCTCCATGGAAACCCAGCCTCACCAGTCTTGTGCAGTCCCAGAGTGCACATCCCATACTCATAAGACTGTGATAATTTCCCTGCACACTAAACCAATTCTGTTTTCTCATTTTTTAAACAATCTCTGTGAAGTAATATGAAAAGCATAGACAGAGGCAGTCTTTTTCATTTTCAGCAAGAGAATCAAAAAAATATTATTTCAAACAAACATTAAAATATTATATCTGAGCTCATAGAAGATACACTATGAAGTCAATAAAAATCAGGCAAATTAACTTCTCCCAGCAAAGCCAACTGGACTTCTCCCATATGTTGAGCAGGAGAGAGATCCTCCCCTCTCATTATCTTAAAGAAAGTACTGACAGAGTTTTCAACTTAAATATATGAACAACTCATCCAAAATACACAAAATATGTTCAAGAAAACTAAATTAAAATGAGACATTTCCCAATCGTACATTTTTCCCCCCAGTCTGATTCACTCAGCACAGCTGATGGAACAATTCTATTTATGTGTGAGCTGAATAACCCATTTGATTGTCCTGACACTTCTGAATGAGAGAAGTACTTTTTTGCATCGCTCACCCAGCTGTTCTGGTGAACACCATGTAGCTATTTGTACACTCCAGGATGAAACAATTACAAGTCTGGGTTTTAAAGCTTATTAATACACAAGATTAAGACAGGAACTTCAATTCTATATCAAAACACTATTAAAAAGCTAAATTATTCTACACAAACCTTCAGTTCCTCCTGAATTTTCTCCTCCTCCAATTTGGCAGCTTTCCGATCTTCTATTTCTATTTTCCATTTCTCTGCCACTATTCTGGCTTTTTCTTGAGCCATAGCATCCCGGAATTTCTTTGTAATTTCAGCCTCCTTTTGCCTCCTTCAGAAAATCATTTGAAAACAAAAATAATTTAAGACATAGATTATTTTTTTTAAATTGAGGATCAATACATGCTCACTGGTTACAACAAATAATTAGCGTAAGGCTTCACGTAAACATACAAGGAAAGAATCAAAATGTATTTAACAGGAGACCCACCATAAATCAGATTTAAGGAAACCATCCAGAAAGCAGACATTTTCAATTTTTAAATGACTAATTATTTTTTATTTTTTAATTTTTTAATTTTTTTTTAATAANTTAGCAAAATTCCCCAAAAGAAAAAGGGCTGCTTCACTTTTTTTGTGAAAGAGGATCTTTGTTTTTCAGTATTCAATAAAAATATCATTACATTTTTCACGTGCTCAAAAAATAATTGCCAAAGCAAGTGAAAGCAAACGTTCACAAACACACTTACCAATTTTACCCACCATTACCTGACGCCTTTCTACAGGGCCAGGTCCCCCATTATGCCAAGTGGACCCTGAATTCAGATTCTTAAATCCTCACCATAGTTCTTCTGCCTCCTTCTGTGCTTGCTGCCTGGCTCGCTCTGCTATGAGCTCCTCTGATATCTGTTCATAGGGCTTGTCACCTGGGGCTTCTCCCATAACCCAGACCCAGACCTCGCCATCCTTCCCTCGTAGCCACTGCACGCGCTTGCCATTACCTGCAACGGCCACCAAAAACAAACCCAAATTGGAAACTTTGGCTCAAATTCTCACATAAATACAGATGAAGAGATGGGAATCCGCAGTTTAGAAACATTAAGCTTGTCATTTAGAATTCAGAATTAAACATTAGTAAGAGGCTGGATGAAATCTTCAGGTTTGAGTGATCTACCATGCTGGGGAAAAACTAAAACAAAACAAACAAAAAAGTAAGAAAAAGGTTTGTACACTCCAGATCACACAATCTTTAAAAGACACCCTGTTCCACAAAACTAAGAAATTGCCAATTCTGACATGCATTTCCCAGGATTTAGGTATTATGATCTCTTTTTAACTGTTGTAAGTATATTTTCTTACTTCACTCATCAAGGGATGAATAACAGAGAATGCATTAAGAGATGGAGCTACAGCAACCACCAGTGACATCATATGGCTAGCAATGCTTCAGGACACAGAGAATGTCAAGTGTTCAGCATAGACAGGCTTGCAAATAGAGAGGCTCCAGCAACACATCCAGGAATGTCCTGCTCCCACTGTGAGCAGGAGAAGTTTCAGAAAGCCTGCATCCTCAGAGCACAGCACTCAACCCTGCAGAGGCTTTTCTGTTCAGGTAGGCAATGGAAAGGGATCAAGTTTCTGGTTCACTTTTCATGAAAGACACTGTGCAAAGCCCTACAGTTACTGTGTTGACAGAGTGACTTTAAAACCACTGAAAAAGCCCACCTGCTCTTTAAAAAACAGACTACCTTTGGTGAACCTTCAAGTCCAAGAAGCAGCTATACGACTCCTGCATATACACATAACAGATATTTTATGCATTTCAGAGGTTCCTAATAAGGAATTGGTAGAAACATCTCTTATGCATCCATTTTGATGTTTTATTTCTTGCAAGCTGGTTGGAACTGCTCTTCACAAAAGGAGATTCCACCACGAAGATTATTGCAAGACAGACAATGGATTTCTTTTAAAGAACACAGACTAAAAGGCCATGAAGGCTCAACAGTACATCTCACTTTCTGTATATTACAGTCCACTAGATTTCACCCTCTTACCCAAATAGTGAGGTCAGTAAATAGCTTCTAAAAGCCATTGTCTCATTTGAAGCCACAAAGGAAAGGACAGTCACCATTTTCCTAGGAGAACATCAGAGGAAAAACTGCCTAAGAGATAAAAGAAACCTGGTCCTATTTGAATGGCCTGTCTTTGCTCCAGTCTTCCTACATCTTTCTCTACTAGCGCCAGCACAGCTACTCTCACCTGCAGCTACCTGTTGTACTGTGATAGGACAGTATCCATTTAGCCAGATCAGGTTTCCCGATGCGCAATCAATAACGTGGTTTTGACATCCCACACTGAAGAGAGAAAACTGCAAGAAGGGAATGAAGCGAGGCTGTTGACAGCAGGCAGTGCCAGTGCCAGCCCACGCTCCCAAGCCTGACAATATGAACTGAAGGCAACAAACATATCAGATCTCTCAAAGAAAGTTAATATTCTAGATCCAATTTGAAAATGTGATTTATACGAATTCCCAGTGTTGGCCTAATGGTACCAGCTTCAAGGGGGGTGGAAATTTAAGCTAATAATGATTTCCTTCAATAACTTTCAGAAGCATTTGCTCTTTCACAGTCTATCAGATTATGGCTCGGGTTATAAATGGAATGTGTTTCATTGTGGTTCCTATTCTGTACACTCCTGCGTTCCTCTCAGCACAACATTCAGGTCATATTTTTATCTCCACAGCATCTGAACACCATCTGCCAAGAACTGACTGGCCACATCAGTATCTGCCTGCAAGGTTTGCACCTACTGCATGCCATGGTAAAGTAGCATGAGAAGGATGAAAGGATTTCCCAGGAATGCTGATCCCACATGACCAATGGCAGCTTCTGTTTTAAAAGCGACCCATGTCTCCTTTCCTGGGAGGGCTCTGGATACCCTCATCATCCCCATTCCTTTAGTGCTCGAAAGCAAACACTGCATGTTGTTACATGCCTCATGTTAATTAATTTGCATCATAACTGGTAGATAGCAAATGTTGTACAGGCCTGAGACAACTTCACTACTACTGCTCATTTATGAGCTTACCAGATAGAAAGGGAATAAAAAACCCTTTTCAAGTAAGCAGACAAGTTTTTATCTTTGCTTCTTTCCAGGTTTGCTGTGTCAAAGAGTCAGTGATATGTTTCTCAAAGGCACAACTTATCCATTACTACCCAGCCCCATAAAACAAATCATTGATTTGGAGACATGCCTTGAGAAATTGCTCTCTTCCTTCCTTTTAAAACAATGAATCTCTCCTCTAACGACAGTAGATGTATCAACTCTTTCCAAACCATGGGTATAACATATTGCTGAGTCAGCAATAACCACGCTATCCCTCAGTACAGTATACTACTGTATACACATCCATAGCTCGAGCTGAAAGATAAGAGCAGTATCAAACAAGCTGGCAATGTTAAGCTTCAGCATTAAACAGACCTCCACGTGTCCCAGTTTGAAACAATTCAGCTTGAGCAGATGGTTATTCTTCAGGAGAAGAGGTGGTCGCTATCACATCTGCTTCAAGAAAAGACTCCCATGCAAGTTTCTCTATGCTCCCATAAAACTGAAGATGGGCTTTACAGTAAAATCTGATCATGAAACTTGGTAGTTTCTTAGCACAGAATAAAATTCAAAAATGAGTGTGCAGGAAAAGAAATAAGTGGCTCAGGGTGCTGTGATTCTGCAGCCTGCAGAATCACGCTGACAATGGTCAGTGTCAGCTCTTGTAGACTAACAGTACTGGGTTTGCACTTTAAAACTGTAGAACCAATTGCAAGATCTGAGGTGAAAGTACAGAAAATTCTTTTCCTTAATGTTTTTAGTACACAAATGCTGCCTGCTTTGCAAGCAGAGAATTACAACCATTAAGGGCTGATTATAATAAAATAATTTCTGCTTTAAGATGTCTCTCAAGTATTACATTTTTCTGCAAAATAAAGTATTTTAACACACCATTTTTCAAATGAAACAAATGGGGGGGGGGGTGTATATATGTATAAAACCCACACAAATGAATATATTTCAACTACATCTAAAAGGAAGAGAGATGTCCTGACTAACCAAATCTGAAATCCAGGTGAGACAGAGGCAAGGAATCCTCATGTTTCCTGTTCAGAAGGCTTCTGAGCCCAGTCACAAAGCCTAATGCAGGGTCAGGAAATAAAAATGAAATCTCTTGAGCCCCAGCCTTGTGCCTTGACCACAAAAGTATTTTTCTTTTCTTTTCCTGGAGAGATTATGGCAGGCTTCACATAATTACCATTAGGAAGCAGTGGACATCAAAATTAGTCTAGATTGGAGAGCAGAAATGAAAGTGGTTTAGAAACAAACACTGCTATTCCAGAAAAATGTACTGAATAATTTACTAAGTCTTTTCCATCTCTACTCTTCAGATGAACAATTTACCAGCTGTAGTATTCTACCAGGGGTTGTTTTGGTTGGGGTTTTTTTCTGTCTTTTTTTTTTGTGCCTAAGACACCTCCATAGCACCACAAGAAGGCAACATTAATTCTTGCAGATCTTTTCACCTATAGCTCCTCCATGAATTAGTATTTCCCACAGAGTTCCCCTAAACCTACATCCATACTGCTTTCAGACCAGTAAATTGGTCTCTGGGTACTGCTTCTTACTCCAGACAAATGCAAAATTTCAAATATGCAGCAGAAAGGGATCACAGTGAGAAAGGTTTGGAAGCCTACAGCCTGAACCAACAGCAACACAAATTTGCACATATAAACACACACAACAAACAGTAAGACCAAATCGTGTTTTCCATTTGTTTGTATTTAAGCAGTCAGTTCTCTAACAACAATGAAAGTACAAAACAATGCCCTGGAGAGCAATAGTAAACTCCAGGGTCTCACCCAGAAGAATTACTCGTCTCTACCAGCAGCACTGCTAATCTCATACACGCGCACGGTGCGGGAGTGCAACCATGAGCTGTGCTGTGGTACCACGACCTGCTCTCGGCCTTTCTAACGCCTTTTGGAAGCCCCTGGGGCAGGCAGGGTATCATTCCTGCCCTGGCTGAAGGCTGACTAGAAATATGAACACTACCAGCACCTTGGGAGAGAGAGAGAGAAAAATAGAACTGCAAGGTGCATGGAAGAGGAAATGCTGGCTGCATGAAATACTCAGGTTAATTCAAGATACAATTCTAAGCAGTTTGGACTGTTGTGACTAAGGCTTCAACAAAACCAAACAAAAACCACTCAGGGAAACAAACAAAAACAAACAACAACAACAACAAAACACAAGAGAAAAAAAAAAAGAGAAAGAAAAACAACAACAAAAAAGGAGTTACACAAAAGAGAACCAGGCCTTACACTGCTTCTGCTACCTGGGACAGAGGACCAGACCCACAGATTGGGTTTGGGGGTTTTATAGGTTTTGGTTCTTTGGTGTTTTTGTGGGTTTGGGTTATATCTGGCTTCATTTGCATCGATGCTTCCAATTAAAAGTGCTTTAAATATAACAACAATCGGAGCAAATGAAATACTGCTGGAGTCAGCTTCCTTCTTCCAAGCTTGTTCATCATTGATTTAACAGCATCCCTGACAATTCCCATTTGTGATACACCATCAGAGTTTACAAGGGAACTGCTCCAAGGACCATTAGAGGCCTGATTTGGTGTCAAGTCTCCCAGCTGTACTGTCACTTAGCCACAGCCTGCCTGCTTCCTCTAGCAAAATGACAGAGCGTGCCAAGCAACCCTGCCTGCCTTTCCATCACAGGGAATATTACAGGCTGCCTCAAGTATAAATTCAGACAATTAGAAGATCCCTGATTTATAATCTCAGAAACACGAGATGGCATTCAAAATCTCCTGAAACTTTCTCAAAAGACTCTGCTATTTCCATGAGCAGTCTTGCTTCTCTGAGGTTGAACTTCCCACTGCAGTATCATGCTTGGAAGCTACAGATCTCTGCAGTAGCCATTGACTCTCCTTCCTCACTTGCTGGCAAGTTCTCTAGTCATACAAATATCCTTTGACTCTCTTTAGAAAATAATCTTTTATCTTCTCTCTCTGCACTAGAAAAAGACTCCTGCATTTCAAATAGGCTGCATGAGCTTTCACTGCTGACATCCAGTTGATCAGCCTGATCTACTTCGGTCATTCAGAGATCAATTTTAGCCTGTGTAGTTTGGTGTGTTTGTGTGGTTGGGATTTTCTTCATGTCTTTTGGCATTTAGGTAGCTGGTATACTTTGGTGTGAGCACGATGTGAGATTTTACCCTTGGCTTTCCAAGCCAATGCTTTTTACAGCTTCTTTAACGTAGAAGTTTGGATTTGGCTAGTCTGTGGGGTAGATGAGGTGCCATTCAGAGTCCCATCAGCTGCAAGGCATGTATTACAAGCACATTGATTAGGATGAAAATGAGAATGTGAGCTTCAGGCTGTTCTCAGTTTCTTGAGCCCGGCCAGTACAAGTATGGTATTTAATTATATTTCTTTTTTATACAAACACAAATACACACAGATCCTTTCACTTCTTTCTCAGGAGAAAACCTAAGAAATTACTGTGAATGTTTCCAAGATACTGTTCAAAGGAGAGAGTGTATTTTTCCAAATATTAACTGCCATAAATCCACTAAAATGTAGATAGAATAATGAGGTGGAAATAATAAAAATAACAAAAAAAAATATAATTCCACAATAAACTGAGCATCTGCTATAATTATTTTTGCATGTGCCCCTGCTAAAAGTCATAGGACATTAGACACCCTCCGATGCCAACTCTGGTTTGTGTGCCATTCTACTCAAAGCAGGATTTACAAAGGAAGAAAGAAACTCATCTGATTTCCATTAATATGTCAGTAAGGGTTGTGGGATATCAGTTGCTGAAAAAAAAATAAAATCATCCTTCATGGCTCTCCAGCTGCTTCCTGATCATCTAACAAACTCAATCTTCTGTTTATGGAATTACAGCCTGTTACCATGGAAATAATTATGCTCCAATATAGGCCTGCAGCATCAAATACAGGAGGAGTGACTGCAAGAGAGCAGACGTTACAGGAGGAAGTAAGACACTCAATTAACAAACAAGGCAAAGATAACTACACGTAACACTCCAGGGGAAGGGGGTTTACACATAGTATACATATTGCATATATAGCCTTATATAATGTTAGCCAAAAAAAGAAGGGGAAAAAAAAACCCAACACAAACCAACCTGGAAAACAGAACACAGAAATAAAGTATCATTTATATGATCTCCATCTAGTATGTCCCAGATATTCTCTTAGCTCCCTGGCCAAGGAATGCTGTTACACATAATCATTTTGTAGTTTGCCTACTTCCAACTGGGAGGTAACGCTGAAAACTCATCCTTAAAAGATACTGTTCTAACTCAGAGTACAATCCAGAGGTAGCTGACCTCTGTCTGTTCATTTTAATGACTCTTTCACTGTAAGCAGCATTAAAAACACAGGTACAGATCAAAGCCAAAGGTTGTGAAATCATTCATTTCAGTATCCTTAGTTTTATTATTTTGATATCATAAAAAAATATATAAAGTCAAGAACATAGCACTATAATTTCTGATTCCTGATCCCAGTTGTCTCTTGTGAAGAGTAAAAGCTCTGTATGGGACTTGCTTACTCACAGAGAGCTATCACAAAGCATCCAGGTTTCCCCACTGCTGAAGAACGCACAAAACCAAGTCTGCATGGCTACTTCAGGGTCTGCTGGAAACAAAGCAGGAGGATAAGAGTTCTCTGTCACAGAATGGACAGAAAACCATGGATCACTTTCCACACCAGACTCCCCTACCCTAATGCAGCATAGCAGGCTCACAGTGATTCCTTTTATCAGGCACACAGGGGCACGAAGGCAGGAAGAACTATACCATTAGAGCGAGATTTTCTAGCACCACATGAGTGGACTCAAGGGTTAATGAACCACCATCAGTGTCTGGCTAAATCCACTGCTGGCTTGAATACAATGAGTTTTCCCAGGTCTTCCAAGATGAAACACAGGAAGTTCCATCTCACCAAGAGAGTGACAGAGGGGATGGTGAAGATGCTGAAGAGACTGGAGCATCTCCAGTGATCCCTTCCAACCCCCACCATTCTATGATTTCAGATCCTACTATCAAAACGTGGTGCCTCTGTCATTTTAGTCATGTTTTAGTCAGTGGCTCAATTAACCCAGACATTGTTTAACTGTACCCGAGTACACACCACACGGAGCAGGAGCTCTGGCCCCAAGATATAAAGTACTAACAAAACCCAAACTGCATCGTCTCACAAGCTGCCATACACGCTGTGAACGTTACACTACAGCTTTTCCAACTCCTCCAGATTACTTGGTTCAATCCCCTATGAAAATTATTCTACAGTTCTCGTCAATGTTCTCCTGTACTTTTACAGTTTGTGTCTATCTGAATTGGATTCAGAAGACAGGGCTCTGCAGAATTCAAGACCACGTACAACCAGAAATTTCAGAAATGCTCCAGTCTGATGTGTCTGATTAGACACGTGTCCAGTGACACAAAGAAAGAGACCACGAACACTGCCAGGAGGATGGCTCTGTGGGAGAGAAGAATCTTAGCTAAGCACTACCAGGGTGAGTAGAGGCCTTAGTATATAAACGAAGGAAACATTTCTGAGTCCAAAAAGATAGCAGAAAGAGTCACAGCATGTGCACCCACTCACCCTGCACCCACACTGAAACACGGACCTGGCCTTCACATGTGAGACTGATGTATCCTTCAACCATCCACTTGTGATATTTGAAATACTTGCTTTCAAATAGCTTCTTCCATTCTCTAATGATTTTCTAGCACAATTGCATTATTTTCTAGCCATGTTGTGATAAGCTTACCTAATTTCCTCCCAGGTACTCTTGGTTAAGGACAGGTAAATAAGAGTGTTTACAAACAGCTCCTGTCAGAACATCATGAGCTGCAGTTCACAATGAATGAATGTCAGAATACACAGCAGCAGACCAGCGTTGTCTTCCCTCCCACGTGGCTGTCCTTCAGCTGCCTAATGCTCAATAGTTTTTGAGATCTCATTTTGGCGATGCTGACAGCTCTGGATACCGCATCAGACTCAAAATCCAAATTGGCAGGGTCCTTTGCTTACTCCCAACTGGGCTATACTGGTTAAAGGGCTCCTGCCTAATCAAATAAATGTGTTTCTTTGCAAATTGCAAAACTGCCCATCAGTCAACTCTCACTAAATCCCAGAAGGATTTTGAGAAAACTTCCCTTAGTGATTTTAGCACAAAAAGAAAAGGCAACCTTTTTTATTACAATGAAAATGCATTCCTGGAAGATCTGCCCGGGAGTAATTTGTAAATGAACTGGAGACAGACCTCCAAGAATTCAACTCACTTGTGAGGCTATTTCAGTACAAGCCAGCAGTCTTGATTAATTAAAGCTATGAAATACTTTACCTTGAATAAGTTCACTGAACACTGAAGACTTGGGAGGATCTAAATGATGCTCAAATTCTAGTAAGATTTGCAGGCAAGGTACAAATGTAGGCACAAACAGCAAAAGTATGGGAACAGTTTATTCAATATCTTCTAAAAGAACTATTTTGTGCTGAAGTAGTTTATATACTATGGCACTTCAGGCATCGCTCTCTGTGTTTTAAAAGAGAAGGAAATTAAAATTGTTGAATAATCTGAAAACATTTAATTCACCCCCAAAATGAAATAATTTCTTTTAAGTTGGCTCATTCTGATACAAATTTCAAATTTAACCTTTCAATCTGACCTGCACACGCCACGTTTTTTCCTCCCCAGCTCTGTAGTGGTGTTTTCTGTATGACAACACATCTAACCTTCCACAAGGACCCTTCATCCTTAAGATACTGTAGAAAATCAAACTTGAATTGACAATCTCTGCTCTGCTTTGAAAAATCCACCCCTTTGGCTGTGCTGCTGGGTTGACATGTACCATTGCAGGTAAGCTCCTGGGTCAGTGGAAAGCAGCACCAACTGGCTTAGGACTTCAGAGCAAGGCCAAGCACTTTGTGGAATGTTTTTAAATAGAGAAGCAACCATTGTCTTTAATTCCTTCTGTTCTCTCTCATCCTATCCATTCCCAAAGAGGCAGGGCAAAGTTTTCATAAGTAATTATTAAAACTATAAGAAAATCCCCACAAGAGTAGCCCTATTAAATTAGTAAAAATATCTTTTATACAAAAATTATGTCATATCCACAAACATCACACACGTTTTTCTGTCAGCTAGAAAACTGCAGAAACTCAGCACAACATTAGCGATCATGAACATTAAAATCTCCTCTGTTTTCTACTATACTTCAGGGTACAAAGTTCTCTATAAATCCAGAGTAACTCTTGGCTTCAACAAAATAGCATGAACATAAAACTCGTGTCATGCAGTGGAGTCAAAACCCAAACCCTGCACATGAAAACTGCTCAGATCCCTCAGTTTCAAAAGGTATAAAGAACACGTAACTGCAGCAGCTCTAAACTTCCTGTAGCCACTAATTTCAAAGATACTCCATATTCTATCTACCCTGTGTAGCAGGGGAGAATATCTGGAGATGCACTTATACATCCCTGTAAACTGAAAACTAAGCATCTTCAAGGTCCAAAAAGGTGTTGATGCCAAATGCATTTTAGGAAGAAGAAAAAGCCAAACCAAAACACCACACAACCAAAAAAGACTCAAATATTTAAGGTAAGAAAGTACTATTACTGTCATCTACTCTGACCCTTTGAGTCATATAGGCAACAAATATCACACTGTAAGTCCTATCTTACATAATTTCTGGTTGCCTTTTTTCACCTTTTTTTTTCAAATGGGAAAATAGCTCCATTATGAGATTGTTTTCCATCATGTTATGGTACTGATCAGTAGAAATCAGTCACCATAGAATTAATGACCAGCGCACCCGAAAGATGGAAGTTATCTTTTAGAACTCTGGCCCACATGAGTTCATGGAACTCAAATCTAATTCCAACAGTATTCTCTACAAAAAAAAAATCAGTAAGATCAGTTGTTTAGTAGAGTTCTAAAGGAAGTAGAAAGTTTCTAACAGTAGGCAAAAGTCAAACCTAAGCGAGACATTAAACTAGCAAAATGGAAATACTCTACTGTGACATTTAACTCCATGTCTACTTGTGAATATGTTTGTCAGAGCAAATAATCTACAGGTTACTTTGCTGCTCTCCTTTCTCTTACTCTTTATAAATCAGAAAATTAATTACCCAGAAAATGGTCTCCTGGAGCAGGAAGTTGAACAGGTTTAATAGATTCATTCACATATAGACATTTAGGTGTCAACACTGTGACAAATCAGCATATCAATATTGTTGCAGTTAGATTTTTCTGAATCTGCCTTCCTCCAAGATTGAGCATAAAGGGATTAGCTCGGCGATACAATGCTGGTTTGGTATGTGGAGCTGAGCTGCATTTTTATTTTTTTTCTTAGCTGCAAATTAATCAAAACGAACAAGGTTCTTGTGCTGTACGAGAGAAGCTATTTTGATGGCACCCCTCTTAGGAGAGTGCCATTCACAGGAGGAACAGGAACATGAAGAGAATAGAAAGTAAACAGAAGGAGGTTTTCCAACATCCACTTTGCCACCTGTGAGGGGGCATTTTAAACTCAGCTGATTAGGGTGTTCTGAATGTTCCCCCCTTACTGTAAAGTCATTTCTCAAAGGCCTTGGCTTCAAGTGAGTTGTGGAGACTAGTTTTGCTCTGAAGTAGAGACAGTTAACAATTCAAAGACTAACAGGTTCTTTGCAGGATTTAGAGGCTCTAAACAATTTAAGAACTCTGACAATTGAATCCAATCAGCTTTTTACCATGGGTGTGTTAAGATGAGCAACACTTTAAACACTGACTGCAGAGTCAAACATAGCTATTCAAGATCTACCCTGTAGACTGCCAAATTAATCATTTTATCTCCTACTCCAGCCACTTGAAAACATTTAATGCCAAGTCAAGAAACCTCAACAGTGCAAGCAAGACTTCCTTTTCTCTGAGTGGCAGGAGCAGGGATGGCAGGTGAAGAATAAAGTCTTAGGAGTGGAGGAGAAAGTTAGTCATGGCACATATGTTACTACTGAGAAAAAAACAAGAGAAGCAGTAACTCCTGACTGAAAGAGGCACTTCAAAATGATGGCACTCACTTCCACATTGAACTATTTCCCCGGAGAAAGAGCCAGCCTTGAGAAACAAGGAGAAAGAAGATGGGTGGTTTTGCTGCCCCAGATTGTCTATTTACTTACGGGGATAGCTAGCACCCTTCCTTGTCATCTCCTCCAGATGCACGTTGCACCATGGGCAGTTGCATGTCCACCATCCCCAGCTCTTAAGTATAGAAGGAGGTGACAAAACTTACTCTGTTTGCACCTCGCTGTCTTTCTGAGCACAGCCTCCTCCATTCGTGCTTTCTCTTCCCTCTCCTTCCAGCGCCTCAGCTGCTCTTCTCTCATTTTGTAGAACAAGATCTGCTTTTGCTCTTCATTCAGCTCTGCCAGGAGCTCGGGGTCAATATACATATCACGCAAAATCTGCTGCAGCATGATGACTCCAAAAAAATCCCCAAGAAACTCTCTTCTGATTATACTGACTACAGCAACAAAACCCCACCGATGGCACTTCAGAGAGCAACCTGCAGCAACGCAGCTCTCCCACACCTGCCTGTCCAGGAAGGGTTTAATTCTTGATCTGACCCTCCTTGTGCAAGCATAGTCTGCTCTTGTCTCTTACAGAGACAGCATTTTCTGCTTATCTCATCCTTCAAAGGTAGAGGACAGGTGTCAAGTGAAAGGAAGAGGGGAGAACAGACAAGGATAAGGGGGGAGGGGGGGGGTGGTGTTAAGAAAAGGCCAGGAGGAAAAAAAAAAAAATTTCACTTCAGTACTCCTGACTGCAAGCTGGTAAAAAGGATTCTTGCCTGAACCCAGCACCTCTGCTGCCTTGAGCAGAAGAAAATTAAGCGTAGAGAAAGTCTCAGACTTCCAGCTGAAGTGGTTCCCCTCAGCAGCAATACACTCCGAAGGGTAAGTGTTGCTCAGGGGTTTAAAGTGATGTCATGGTGAAAGGTATCACCTACACCAACAATATCTATGTCACTTTGGGAACTGATCTCTTCTGATAAGAGAGGAGAAGCGAGTTTGCATATTATTTCCCATTCTAGCCTGGTAACAAGTCTCAAGAGGGTAGGTCATATTAGAGGTCCTATTTACCTGGTGTTGACAAACATTGTCACGCAGCAAACTGAGTAAAATGCCTCTAAAGTTAAAAGCAGATGTAACAAAAACCACAAGACTCTTGTTATCACTTTATAAATAGTAAATTAATATTAAATAAGAGTAAGTTCTCAGCAGTTCATGCAGACTGTGCAAGTCCTGATGTTAATTAATTTTCAACTTTGTGACTACAGAAAGTTACAATGTTGGTCTTCAAGCAAATTGTGGCTTGTCACTGTGTGACAGAGTTTTACCAAATCAGTATAGTAGCATTATTTCAGTACCAGGGCCAACAGCCACCTAATTATGTTAAATAAACACAAAAAAAGCGAACAACAAACCCAACAAGAACAAAGAACCCCCACCAAACCAAAAAAACCCCAATCACCAAAAGGAAACACACACAAAAACCAACATAAACAAACAAAAAAGGAAAAAACCAAACCCACAAGAAACCAAACCAACCAAAACAACATCAACAAAAACCACAACAAAAATAACCCCCAAACCCAACTCCATCAAAAACCAAACCACAAGCCCTCTGGGTTCTGGAGCCAGCTTTCACTGGGCTCAGCTCCTCCAGAGCCCTTTGTGAGAAGGGGTCATCTTCTGAGGAGAACCAGCAAGTGGCCACTCGGAGTCATTAGCATAACAGAGCCCACATCTGCAGGCTGATCCTGTCCCTCTGCATGATGGTTACACAAGAATAAAGAGCAAGAGCAGATCTGTATTTCCTCTCGAGGAACTCCTTCCTAGAGAGGTATCTATCAAACTCTTTAAGACTTTTACGACCCTCATATTCAAACACACTGTTACTGCATCTATTCATGTAACATTCTTTTGAGGTGTGCAAAACACTATCCCCTTAACTTCAGCAGGAAATACATCTGATCTAAAGCAAAACTCAAGGGAAGGCACTATCACCCAGAAGCATGAATCCAAAGACTGGTTATAGTTGAACGACGCCTGCAGCTGAAACAGCATTTCAGAGCCCATTGTGCCTGGGCTTTACAGAGTTCAGATGATATCTGTGCTACTCTGCAGTTCAGGATCTCCTGAAACAAAATGCTTTAATATTTTGGGGTTTTTTTAAGAAATATAGTTTGGAAATAGAAAAAAAATGGGGTAAGACAGACTTTGTTACTGCATCTTTCTTCTATTTTACTTGGTCAGGTATAGAACAGGGAGAGCCTGGGGGGTTTGGTCTTTGTTTTTCTGCTTGTATTCAATTATATTAGAGCTGTGGCTCCACGTTTTGGCACTAATTGAAAAAGACTCTCCTTTGCAAAGGCTTCAGGGCAGGCAGTTTTTCTGTTCTACCCATTTGTCATCTTTCTTATTTTATTTTATTTGACTGCACAGAAGATAAATCAGATCCTAATCAGAAGCTATCGCAGTGCAAAGAACAAACTCTTCATCAAGGATTATATGCATTTAAGCACGATAAGAACAACCATTTTCAAACTGTATTTAGCTGCAGAAGTAGCTCAGGATGGAGACACAAGATAAAAGGTGGTACATAAATTTTCAGGCAACTACTGGTAATGTTCAATGAGTTATCTACAACAAAAACAGCATGAGAAAGGAGATGAAATAAATACATCACAAACAACTCGTTGCTTGAAGATCATTCACCAAAAATATTTGAGAACTGTAACCAAATGCTCAAGTGGAATTAATCTGTCTGGAAATTTCATTTTTAAAAGATAATTCACACGTGTAACTGTGATCATCTAATCATGGCAATGAACCTGATCAACTTCCCCCATTGTAGCTTTGCTTCTTTGGAATGTAGCAAACCCAAAATAAAAATTTCAGAAGTGTAGAAGGAAGATAGGAAGAGAAATAGTCTGACAGAAGTAGAAACACCCATCAAAAAGTCTTCCATTAATTTCTTATCTAAGATAGAATTCACCCATAGCACATTTGGTCTTCAAGCTCTCACATGGTGGCAGTTTTGCACCAACTCTCTCCCTTTGCTTTCACTGGTAGCTAAGCTTGTCTTAAGACTTATGCTTCTTTGTGAGGTGGAAAATCCAAGAGGACCAATGGGAAGAATCAAGTATTTTAATCAGTCCTTTCCTTTCTTTCACTAATTACCATTTGATTTTATAGCAATTTGGGATGGAATGACTGGAAAGAGAGATGGTTACCTAGCTGCAGATCCCAAAAGTATAGAGAGACTCAGTCATGCAAGGAAGTAGTAGATATGCTTGAGAAAGCATCCAGTGTTCCACCTATCAGCAAAGGCTAATGGTGGCTGGTGTTCCCAGAAAGAGAGTCGTTGAGTATTTTGGGCCAGTGACGTATTTGGCCCAAAGTAGGCCTCATCTGTTCACTTTAGCAGGAGCTAAAGCTCCTTCATAAGGTGTTGGCAGCATCCAGCCATCTCTGCTGAGCACCTTGCAGGATATGTAAGAATTTGACAGCAGCTCTACCTTCCATATACCCTCAGCAGACTCTAAGTGCTACAGAGAAATAAATAACAATGTAGTCACTAACCACCATTCCAGTACCTCAAATTTCTTCTACATCCCACACAAATCCTTTCAGAATCACTCTTCTCCTCCCTGAAGAAATATTTTTGAAGAAGTATTGGAAAACAATGAAATGATCTCTCTGGTGCAAGCAGAATAACTCCAAACATGCACTGCAAAGAACATACAACAGTGACTACCCAAAATGTAGTCATCTGTCCTCCTGCAATAACCATCATGGGGAAGATGGACTGCAGGAAAATTCTCACCCTCATTCTTTTTCCAGCACAGTTATTTTCTAAGCATCTTCACTTGCTTTACTGCCCACTGTGATGAAGCTTCTTGAGAAGCCAGTTTCCTCAGCTGGTGGTCCAAATGGAACAGCCTTCCTGACTAGCTCTGACCTTTTACTCAGAATGAAAGAATATTTGTGTAAAAACGTTCTTTCTCCACTGCTTGTCTCCCTGTGGGAGGTATCATTTTGCATGTTAACGACCTCCTCAATGCTGGTAGTGTTTTCATGGCCCACTCCCATAACACACAGAGGTGTCAGGACCACCAGCAAGACACAGGGGTGTGCACAGCTGTGCTTGGTGCTCACCCTCTTCACTGAGGCAAAGCTAGACATTCAGTTCCTCTATGAATGACGATCTCTGGAATGACCTCAGGTGAAAATTAACAGATTCTGCTATCAGAGACAGACATCTGACAAACACAAATTCAAAGACAACACTCACCCTAGTTAAAAGGCAAAAAATGAGAGGTCACGGATTTCCTTGCACAATCAAGAACAGAATTTCAAATTCTAAAACTATTCTGCCAGTGGAAGAAATGTCTACTAGAAAATTCCTTTTCTCTTTATTTAAGACATGGTCCTGTTAAGGAGATAAAAAGGCTGCTTCTCTCTTGGCAAGCTCAGCAAATCTGTTGTCTGCATGCAAAATGTTCCCAGAAACATCCTATGCAAATCCACGGCTGTATTTTTAACCTGGCAGACACTGATTCTCATTAGAGCTCACCTTTCCATTAATATCCCAAACGAATAGTCTGAATTATCATGAACTCTGCTGATTCCTCAGAAAATCTGGAAAATCTGTGAGATCCAACACTCAAAAGGCAACCTTGAAGCAATGCCAAACCTACTTTAAAAACTCTTGCTAACTTCTAGGATTCGTTCCTATTTTCTAATGGGTGATCTCTGCAGATCCAGACAACCTGGAGTCAGAAAGCTGAGGAGCAGGAGACGACTCGAACAAAACACAAACCCAAAATTTTCTATTGCAAAATAAGTATTCTCTCTCCTCCCTTCCCTTCCCAGACCTCACTAAGACAAGCATGAATTAATGACTCTGAAGAGTGGGGAAATTTCCAGTCAGGGTGTTCCCTTCCCGAGTATGATCATTCATTATCTTCCCAGCCTCTATGGGAAATATTTTTAACAGTTTAGAAAGACAGCAGCCTTCCTATTGCTCTTCCATCTTGGTCACCCCTAGTTCAACAGAACAAACAAAGCCAAAATCATTACAGAAAGTCATTACATTTCCACAGCCTCTATGGCAAATGAAAGTTTTCTATTAATGCAGTTATTTGTTGGTAGTCATTACCTTACAATAACTGCCACACAACTTGATGCTCTAATTAGTAGCAGTCTCTGCAAGGAGCTCAGAGCTGTTTAAAATTTAAGTTTGGAGTTTCCTTTAATCTTTAACGGTATCTTCTGGGACTAGACACACTCTGTCTTCTCTAGGGCACAGAATCTTTCTGGCTATACCGTCCTCAGCATTGCCACTGGAATTCATCTGCTGGGGAAGGGGGAAGGATGGGGAGAAAAGGCACAGAAACACATTTTCATATCTTTTTTAAGAAGAGGGGAAGTTCTTAATTGGCCAAGGCTTGCAAATCTCCTCATACATTTTCCTCCAAGCACGTGCATCCTCCAGTCTCTGAACTGAATAGCTCCCTAGCAGTGCTGATGAATGCTGAGCCAGCAGAACAGCGTTTTCATTTGGATTTTATGACACAGCCATATAACCTACTTTAGCCATGGCATTTACATAAAAATATTCTGCTATAACCTACCTCCATATTGCAAGGAAAGAGAGGAAAGTAATGCACCTCCCTCTTTAAAGAAAGGGATACAGCTAAAAAAAATCCCTAACAATAAACAGAAAATGAGACAATCATGTTTTCCAGACTGTGAACTCCATAGCCTTAATCAATTGTCTGTGGTTTGTGTCTTTTTTTGTATTGCCTTTTTTTTTTTTTTTGAGAGGAAGCAGTGTACAGTATCCAAATTGTTCAAATCCTGCTTTGTCAGCATCAAAAGGGGAACAGTGGAATATGGAATTAAAGGGTATGGGAAAGATCTGAAAATGTGAAAGGGGAAAGTTAATATTTCTCTGAGACCTAAATCTTACAAATCTGCCACTAGAAAAGCAAACACATTAGGGTAGTCACCACAACAAAGCACTGTTGTGTCTGATTTGCAAGCTGCTCAATTACAAACTAGAAAAAACAGCCAACTCAAGCGAGAACCATCCCCTCCCCACCTTTTCTGTCACACATGGATGTAGCAAAACCTGCCTGGTTTTCCTCCATTTCCATAGTCAAGTCTGTGGCTCCCTCTAAGGGCTAAAATGAGCTCCTCAACAGCACAGTCTGCAGCTGGATCAGAAGGTTCATGCCCCTGTAGCTGCTATTCCATTGCAAAGCATCGCACAGAGCAAGAATGAGAGTATGTTTTTCCAGACCTTTCTTTTCCACATGGAGCCAGTATCTGTAAATCAGACCATGAAGTGTTTTGGAGCATGGACTGGCTTTGCACATTTGTCATCTTCTCTGTACTGGTTCAAGACTGATACTTCTATAAGGTACTACCATAATAATACAAAAAAGCCAACCACCAACAACCCCCTGGAGGTCTGTATAGCAAACCAGGAATGAAATCGATAGATAAAACATCTTAGAGAAATTAACTGCAGCAGAAGAGCTGCAAATGCATGAACAAGAAAAGGTGCCTTCTACTGTCAGTCATATAGCTGTGAGTGAAGCAATGCTGATTTGGGATTTTAATGGTGCAGTGATGATTTACAGTGGTGGGAATCAAAGAGTGTTTGTTGGTTTGGTTTTTTCCCTGAAATTTTTCTCTGATCTGTTACTCCTAACCCTTGGAGAAGTTAGGCAATCCCAAATACAGACAGTACTGAGAGCAGGGAAAGAAGGGATGAGAACTAACCCAGAGAAAGTAGTATCTGAAGTCCAGGGCTGGGGACAATAGAGTGATCTGTCACTACTCCGCTCTCCCAGGGTTAATTCCGGACTCCGCAACACTACTTGCCCTTCGGATGAAGTCACATCAGTGATTATTTTTGCCTGGCAGCGTGGCAATCCCACCCAGCAAGATTACTTTAGGTCTATCCCTTTGTGTTCTGTACTACAGCTGCTGTACAGATGATTACACTGGGGCCTGTAATGCCTTCATGGTTCAGCACAATTTATCAGAGGTTGGGGAAGCTGGGTAGAAAGGGCAGCACTCCAATTTTTCAACCTGATAGTAGAGATTTGAAATTCTGACCTACATTACAAAGGTCTGGGGTTAATACAAGTTTGTCAACTTTAAGTTTAGTCTCAACCTAGGATGAGAGTGCAAGTACAGACACCTACTGCAAGAATACTGGTATAGGCTGCTCTTCTTCCCTGGCCCCTCAGCACACGCCTTTCCAAGGCCCAGCTGTCCGCACGACGACAGGATACGTATCTGTAAGCAGGAATTTAATACTCTCCTTTACATGAAGTATTTGCTTTGTTTATCTGCAAAGCCCAAGAGACCTTTGGATTCCATGACCTAATTGGTACATGAAATTATTCCAGCGTTTGGTACATTTTCAGTGAAATTCATTACAATGAGCTACCCAAGAGATAGCACGCTCTAAATGATGTGACTTTCTTCTCGCAGATCTATATTAACTTATGAAGATGCTCAGTGAGTTCACCATTTTCCATCTAACTGTAAGTGCAGCAGAATGTATCATGTGAGAGCTAATTTTCTTTAATACAGTCCCTGGTAGAATTTAGCTGCATTATGTATAAAGCAGCAGTCATCTCAGCTTCACATCGTATTAGACACTGCAATACGGCAGATAAATTGATTACTTCTGTAAGTGACGGCCACCAATAGGAACAGTTTTAATTATTTAAATGACTCATCTGCTTCATATAAAAAATATCTTGCTTTAGTGGCAGCATGGAAGGATGGGATTTTTTTCTTTAAGGGCATAGCATTTTGCCCATTTAAGCCACTTCTTGTCATCTTTGCTGGCAATAAAATCCTACAGATTTAAAAGAGGCAGAGCACATTCTGCATTTGGACTGCACAGGATTTCTTTTGACTCTGACATTTTCCAGCTAGACAAATCTAGCTGCCATTCTGAACTGTATCACCAAGCTTGTGATGATTCCTGGTTTGGGTTTTGTTTCTGGTGGGTTTATTTTGTTGGGTTTTTGGTTGTTTTTTAATATTTTACTCACCCTAAGAAGCCAGCCTTCTCTTTGTTTTCAAGGGTCAGGTAGAAAAATCCATAAACACTTTTGGCATCGTACTGTTCTTCAAAGCACTTTAATTTTCAGCTCCACTTGCTACCCACAACCTAAGGTGGTAAAACCTCAGCCAAGAAAACCCCCTAATTATCTGCTGCAGGCCACATTCAGCATTTTCCATGTCTTAACAGTGAGATGCTGTTCAAAAGGTTCAAAGAGCAGTAACTAAAAATTTCTGATAATCCTTCCCTGATACTTCATAGCCTTTTTAAGATCTTCTCCACATACGGTGGGACAAAGAACAGCTCAGGACATTGTTGAAACTGCCTTTACTTTACTTTTTTATTTTTCAACTCTAAGCACCTTCACAGTTTCAAACCACAAAACCTGGATTAAGCCTACGGACGTCACAACATGAGCCTTAGCAGCTTTGGCATTTGTGTCTGTGCTTCATTCACCTGACAGAAAATACACTCTTCAAATGTTATTTGCAAAATCACGGTAGATCCAAGTTTCACAATAGGGCTGTGCCCCATCAATCTCTTACTGAGGATTTACAAAGTAAGAGCAGCTCTATTTTTCCTCATTCTATCTTCTCCTGTCATACCCTCAGTCGTGATAAGTCACCTTCGCATTCTCTTGCAGCAGTGCCACACAGCAGAGTTCTTTTCTCCTTTCTTGTAAGCATCTGCATTTTAGGTTTCTGCACTAAGCCTCTACCCCCTGTCAGCAGCTACCTCCTGAGCAAGAGGACCAGCTTGAGTAAATTCATCCCTGCTCCTCTCACTGCAACAGAGGACTGTGCTGTCCCTGGGGGATCCCAACAAGATGAGCCCCTCTACCTTCCCCACAACCCACGCAGAGGAAATACATCAGTATTAAATACATTATATAATATGGCCACATTTCTTCTGTAGGAATTTCTTCCTACAGAACCTCTTCCTTTGGAGAAACTGCCACTGTACTATGCAAGCTAGTTCCTGCAAAGAGACACCTACCATATGCTGGTCAAATTTTCTAGCCATTATTAGGTAAGAATGGATTCGAACAGGTTAGGGTTATTGCTCCAGGTCTTTCCTTTCCTTTACTAAGTCATCTTAAACACCTGCATGCACTCAAGAGGTTATTCTGATATTTCCAAAAATAACATTATCTCAAATTACCAAATAATCTTATTTTCTCATCCTAGGGTTCTTTATGCTACCATCAGGCAGTGAGCGTGTCATCCGGGTGGGAGGCAGCGTACTGCTACTGTTCCACATGTTGTGATCCACATCACAAAGAAACTGAGTGTTGTTTTCCTTAGCCTTCTTTCAGTCCTCCTCTCACAACTCTAGTGACCAGGCCAGGCTGGTACACAACCTTATGACCATTGTCTGTGCAACCTGGGGCCAGTTCTC
>VWZY01003593.1:453261-536498 GCA_013399075.1 Chloroceryle aenea
GGTCCTCTTTTGATTCCTTCCTCAGAGCAACTGATCAGTGTGTTCCCGAATCCAGTACCAGAATCCAGCTCCTGAACACAGCTCCCATCTGCTGCGGGGCCCAGGCTGGGTCTCCCCCAGTGCCTGCTCCACACCATCAGTGGTGACGGTGATGGAACTGCCCTCAGGGGGGTTGGGTTCAATACTGGGTTTGTATATATTCCGTATTTTTATTATTATTATTATTTTCATTTTCCTTCAAGCTGTTCTAGTTTCCTTTTCTACTGCCCGAGTCTCTCTCCCTTTATTCCCTTTCTCTTCCCATTTGAGGGGAGGGGGTTAACAGAGAGCATCTGTGAGGTCTAAGGGGCTGCCCTGACCCTAACCCGTGACAGTCTGTGAAAAGGAATTTAAAAGTTCACTAATTTTTCTCTCAGAAAGTTTCTTGACCATTGTCCTGGGGAAGGAAGGATTTAAAAGTGAGTTATACAGAAGGACATGACATGTCCTGATCCCCTGATCCCCACCTTTTTTATATGAATCAAGTCTCACAGTGAACCAGGGACAAGCCTGGATTTCACCTGTGCTACACATTACAGGCAGAGAATCAAGGAATGTAAATCTGACCTGTATTAACGGTAATAAAGAATTCCTAAGTAAAAGAAGGTTGCACTAGTTAGCATTTATACTTGTCCTTTGGTCACACAGGTCCACAGATCTTGCCCCACTGAGCAGAGCTCAGGAGCAGGCACATTAAGACTGCGTAGGTTTTATTACCTTAATGCAATTCACAGATTTCCAATTCACTACAAATCAGTTCAGCCACTGTCTAATTAGTAAGGCATTAGTAAGAATATTCCACGGAAGTATTAACCCTGTTTAAACCCCTTCAGCCAAAAACTGCCAAGAAATAAATTTTACCACAGAGCAAGTCAGAAGCAGCTCCAGAGGCGCAAGCCTCCACAAAGGCCTTTCAAGCAGCCTGAGGACTTCCACTGGCAGCCCCGGTACTAAACCACCAGACTTTCAAATAAACATATACAATAGTAAGAAATGAGATCAAAATGAAGACTTGTGCTGGTCCAGTACAACAGAAGTACAAGACTCCTAAACTAGAAGTGAAACTCAAAAGCGTGACTGACCTTCTGGACTGAAGCAGCAGCAGCGGCCATTTTGTCCCAGCACTGCTCCTTGAAATCTTAACAAATCCAAATCCAACATGCGTGGGTTAGAGCTGCTCTTTAGGCACACAGTAATTTGACCATCATCCTAAGACTAATGGTGCTTCCGATTTAGCATTAATCTAAAGTTCTTCTCTGACACTGCTACAACACCAAACAAGGTGGGGAATAGTGTTTTGACAACTCTAAGAAATGTTGGTATGTGGGCCTTGTAAAACTGACTCACACAAAATAAGAAACCAGAGTATTAAATCGTTACCACCAACCTGAATCTTCACATGCAAGCTTCTTAACTGAAGTTAAATTCAGCCATGATCACAAACTACCACATCTATTCCCATTAGTCATTGCTTTGCCTTCCAGAATAATCTCTCTAAAATGAGGGCTGAAAGGATTGGTATTTTTCATCTGCCTGTTCATAAAAATGAGAGTTTCTTTCTCATTCCCAAAATCAGACACATCTATTCCTTCAGCTCTCTACCCATCATAGAAAAACTCCAGATAGGCTGTTTTGATATGCAAGTCAAGGAAAAGGAAGGACAATGGTGGTGGTATTTTCTCAGCTGAAGATAGTCAGGTTGACTGACAAGTATATGCTGCTTTTTCATTTCCATTTAATATTTTTATTATCTACTAAAAAGCATAAAAATCTGTGGGTGTATGTGTACCAGCACCACACAAAACAGGAAGCAGTAAGCAGTATATAAAAATTTCAGCAAGGCAAAACTATTGAAAAAATGAATAGGCTTGAAAGATCTGGGTACTTCTTGAATGCACAGAAAGGACAACACTCCCGTCCCTCAAGAACTGCAGATTGCATTCAAGTAGTAGAGATGGTACAGGGAACAAATACTGTCTTGAGAAGTAAATCAAGCTTTTCACACTTAACACAATATTTGCTAAAAGATACTGTCCTTTTCTGCATCTTATTTTTCAGCATTTTGGTCAGCACATTTTTTCTTGTAATCTTTCTGAATATTCATTTTCAAAACATGAACACTGAAAGAATTAGAAAAGAGTTTATAACATCAGCCCTTACTCTTCTCAGTAGATACTCATAAGCAGACTCCTAGAATTGATTTGGTCTTCAGCAGAGATGTTGCCTAGAGGTATTCTCTAAGGTTCTTGGTCAGTTTATAGCAGGTATAGATACCACCTTTCCAGGTAAATATGATTACTAACTCACCTGCTCAGAGCTGCATGGCATTAAATGCATCTCAGACTCTGGACGATGCTTCATACAAAAAGCACATTTGTACAACACAGGAAGATGAAACCACATTACTACAACTTTATCATCACCTCCATATTTACGTATGATGGAAGACCCTAATCCAGAGAAAGATAAAACTTATAACATGAACACATGACAAAAAAAGCCCCAAAAATCCAAAACACACCAAACCCCACCAAACACGTAACTTGAAAATAACAAGAGAAAAACTTTAATGAGCCAAAGTTTAAAGACTGTATCTCTAAAATAAGTGGGACACTTCATTACACATACAGAAGGAGAAGCAATCACAAAAGAGGTCCACAGAGATGTCATGGCCAGTTGAATTCGTTTCCACTGATCCATGGCTCTAAATTAATGCAATCCGTTTTTAAGCAACTCATTTAAAATCTCTGGTAGGAGTGTCTCCACTATGAGCATGAATTGGTGCTTTTAATTGATTAGGAATAACCACTTAAGTCAGTCTGAAATCTGAAAGTGAAATAAGTATTCTGATGGACCACTGCCTAGTTTCATAAAGTCATAGAATGGTAGGGGTTGGAAGGAATCTCCAGAGATCACCGAGTCCAACCCCCCTGGTCACCACAGGAACACTCAGGGCAGGCCACACAGGAACAGAAGCAGGCAGGGCTTGAAAGTCTCCAGAGAAGACGACTTCACAACCTCTCTGGGCAGCCTGTTCCCGGGCTCTGTTACTCTCTCAGTGAGGAAGTTTTTCCTCATGTTGAGGTGGATTTTCCCGTATTTCACCTTGCAACCATTACTACTTGTCCTATCACAGAGCACTACGGGGAAAGAGCCTGGCCTCTTCTGCTTGACACCCACCCTGCAGCTATTTGTAAACATTCAAAAGATCCCCTCTCAGTCTTCTCTTTTCCAGTCTAAACAGTCCCAGGGCTCTCAGCCTTTCCTCACAAGACAGATGTTCCAGTCCCTTCAGCATCTTTGTATCTCTCCATTGGACTCTCTCTACTATTTCCCTGTCCCTCTTGCACTGGATAGACCAGAACTGGACACAATACTCCAGCTGTCGTCTCAGTAGGGCAGGGTAGAGGGGGAGCAGAACCTCCCTCGACCTGCTGGCCACACTCTTCTTTATGTCCCCCAGGAGACCATTGTCCTTCCTGGCCACAAGGGCACGTTGCTGTTCGTGGATATCTTGCTGTCCATCAGCACACCAAGGTGCCTCTCCATGGGGCTGCTTTCCAGGGGGTCTACCCCTAACCTGTACCAGTACATGGTGGTACTCCTTCCCCATGACTTTCTAATGACTTTTGGTAGTCAAATTATTCTCATAATAATGAAGGTGTACTGGTAAAAACTGCCTGAAAAATAGCAGCAGCAATTCATACTCTCTTTCACTGACAAGTTCTTTTTTGCCATCAGAAAATACTGCACTTAATTTGAGAACCTGACTATTAGATGCATCCCAATACAACCTTGATGAAACATGGCCCCTAAATATGCACAGATTTCATCTCCAGGATGCACATTAGGACCAAAGTGCTCAAGATACATAAAGGAAATTTGTCCTGGATTTGGGGATACATGTACCCCATTCAGGGCTGAAGTTGCAAGATATTTGTACAACACCAAGAAATTCAAGACCAACAACATACACAAGTCACATCCAACATGCACAGGAGCATGTACAGTAAATCCAGAGCACAGCAGAAGTGGGAGCTACTTTCCAGGAACTATGGTTACTTGTTGTTTTTATAGATAAGAATAAGTAATTCTTTTCATAATAAATCAAAAGTATACCTCTAAGCCCAGTAATGGCATTTGCTAATATGGATTCTCCATCAAAGTACTTCAGAGTAATAGCAATTGCAGAGAGCAATAAATCCTTCATGTCCTCTACAGAGCTAGAGCAGCACGGCAGCACGCTGGGACAGCTGCAGCCACATCTCTCATAGCACTGTCATGTTGTGCACTACTCCCTCTGCCATGGGACTCGCTCTGGATCTTAATGGGATCTTGTAGATCAGCTTATTTCCAATTCTTTCCCCCAAAAAATTTGCTGAAGCACGACCACAGGCTTCAGCTCTACTCTGTGATACATTCACCCTCTGCTCTAACTCCTCCACTTTCCCTTCTGTTCTGTTAGGTTTATTTTCATCATAGTTCCAGAAACTTCATGCTGAGCAAGTAAGCTGGTAAGAGTTCCTTTCTAAAAATCTTAGGGTTTTCCTCAAAATAAATATGTCTACTAGACCTGTGAATCAGACTCAAATACCCTTTCACTAGGATTCAAAAGCAGACAAGAAAAACAGTACCATATGTGGAAGCACTGTATATTCCCCACTGTAACAAGTCCTTTCCAGTAAGTCTTTTTCTGGTATTTTACTGCTTAGACTGACACAGGTATCCACTGTCCAATTTTTTTTTGCTCCCTAAAAGAGGCCAGTTTAATGGAAGCAATGATCAAATGAACCACATTTCCACACTATAAAAAATTAAAGCAATGTATTAATCTTCAAATGAGATATATCACAATGCAGAACATGAGATTAGCTTGAAGCAATCCATCAACTAAGAAACAAAGACAGTCCTCCATTTGTTTTAGGTAATTTCTTTGCTGAAAAAGATTGGCATCTGCAGAGCAAAGATGTCTAGAAGAAGAGGTATAAACCTACCTCAGGTACCCTAGGCAGGGACCCTGGTGACTCAAGCTTCATTTCAGAAACTGCACAGGCACATGGTCAGTCTCACACCCAAGCACACTGTCCTCTCAGCAGCACTGAGTAGCTAAGGCTACATCAGAGCAGAGCTTGGGCATCCCTCACCTGAGGAATTCTACTGGGTCCTCTTACCACCTCTGCCACCAAGATACCGATGAGATATTTGCTGATTTTTCAGTTTGGTTGCAAACTCGCCCAGCACAAAAACTGCTCACTGTGCATTTGCACAGCACCTCCCATAATCAGCACCCAGTGCTGGAAAGAACCTTCTGCAGTGTCCCTTGCAATGGGTTTGCAGGATTCTACTCAAACAGAAAGAGCATTTCAGCTTGACAGCGCTGTTCTATAAATTTGGATTCCCATACTGTCTTATTTTGCCATAATCTTTGTAACTGATTAGTTTGCATATAAAAATCACAGTTCATTTGGCACAGGATTTCCATACCTGGCTGCTTGTCAGGGCTTTGTGCAGTATTATGAACCTCTGTTTTCTCATTAGTATTCACTGCAGCAAGATGATGAATGACACTGAAAATGAGTTTATCTGATGAGATTTCTTACTTGTCTTCACCCACTTGCTGTATACCTCATTTTGTTTCCTTTTTGTCTTCAGTTTTTTACAGTGGAAAGTTGGTTGTTTGGTTTTTGTTTGGTTGTGTGTTTGTTTGTTTTTTTCATTATCACCATTTTCTACATATCCATGAGCCTGATCCAGCATTCCTTTGAAAAAATTCCCCTTGACTTCAAAGGACACTGAAACTGGCCCCTTTGGAGGTTGGATGCATCTGACATACTCAATACTGCAGCAACACCACCTACCTGGCCCCTCTGTACTTTGCATTTTCTCCCTTTTGGGGCTTCACAGTGTGCAATGTTTGCCCATAAAAAGGGCTAACATTCACCCTCTTGCATTTCAGAAATATCACCACCTCTGCCCGTGCTGACAGCACGTGGCAATCCTGCTTCAGACTCAGTCTGCCCTCCAATCCCAGTGAACAGCAGTACTTGACCTACAGTACAATCAACAGCAGGACTTTCAATACCCAAAAGTGGTCAAGAACCAATTAATCTTCTCAATTCCTGAACTGGGAAGAAGGGGTCACCATTTTGTGGCAAGTAGCTTAATCCATGGCTGATCCTGGCCCCTTTGAAGCAGTCAAACATAGACGATGGAGCTGTAAACCACATTTTTTCTGAATGTGACAATGTAAATAACTGATACAGACATAAGCAATATTCCCCATTACCAGATGTAATGCAGCAATCTTTACTTTAGGACTTCTACATTCATATTCATTTGCAGTTTGGCAAAACATGCTATTACAAGTGGAAAAAAAATTTCCAGAAAGCTTTCGGCTCACCCTCCCTCTCCATAAGCCCAGACAAAGGGACCAGCTTTTTAATTATCTAGCCAGAGAGTCAGTAAAACATCCCAACCTCCTTAACTGGATCCTCAGGCTCCAAACTCATTATCAGATCGCTTTTTATCTTTAAGTGTCAGCAATTTAAACTCCCTCCAGTGTTATAATCACCACAGTGATTATAACTCCACAGTGCAGTGAAGTTTTAGAATGCTACAGATTTGGAGCCTACTGCTACTGCCACAAACACCATGATACACAGGCACCACCAGGCAGCACCACACTGGGAAGCTCAACCTGCTTCCTGGAACAATCTTTAAATAGTATTAGCTGGCAGTCAGCTTTTCCTCCACCTCATACTGCAGCACTGCTAGGGGGTTGTAATGCATCCCGAACAGAACGCAGCACATACTTCAAAAGCCATCCTGAAACTGCCTCTTATTTAAAAAGCAAAAAAGACTATTTAAAAACAAAACAAAACCAACATTCTATTTCATCAAAAGCTGACAGAGGTGGCACCTTCAGGTTCTAATATTATCATTATGGAAGAGAAAAGAATACTCCCGTATGTTTTGGCCACATAAACTTGAAAGGTGAATGTGAAGCAGAGCAAGATGAGTTTCGATCAGAGTTTGTCAAACACTGGGCATCCACCTGGTAAGCTTCAGGCACTGATATAGTTTGGTTGGACTTTAGGAGAACCTTCTAGGAGCCAAACATTTTTTTTAAGGCTGGCTGGTGTACCCAGATGCCAGTGAGGGATCTGGTCTCTCTCAGAAATCTGTTCCTTACTAGACTCAGTAATCACTCTTCTGAACGACAGTAGAGGCAAACAATACAAACTTTCAGATCTTCAAAATAATTCATCTCCCAGCATGACAATTACTGTGTTTCCATTTCTGTTAACGACATCTAAGAACTGGAAACGCAAGCAGAGGCAGAGGATTAAGTAATTATGGAGTATTAGACGCATTTGAAGAACAGGGTCACAGAAAAAGACAGAAGGAGAAAAGAGTGAGCATGCTGTGGGCTGCTCATCAGCTTGAAAGCCATAAAATATCCTCCCTTATTCACAGCTTGCTAGCTGCTAAGGACAAAGGCTCACGGTACAGATCAGCTATTCTTTATTGTCCCTCTTCTGAAGAGATACAGTTTTTATGGGTAAGTAAAATTCTTGTTAACTATAGACAGATATGATCTCCAAGATGTGATTAATTTTCTCTCATATAGGAATTGCAAATGTATGGGATAGAAATAGAAAACTAATTTAGGATCATTTAAATAGAGAAGTGCAGTTCTATAATAAATGCAGTGTTACAGGTGACCAGAAATTCTTGTTTGTCCTATTTCAAGTACTTAACATCTACAGTCACATGACAAGGTTTGTTTTAAGACCGCTAGCAAATTAAGAGAATGGCAATGGAAAATGAACTTAAAGCATGGGAATATTTTAAGTTCTTATGAATACAAGCATTTTGAAGGGAACTAAGAGTTGTCATTCTCTATCAACAGCACAAGTTAACTAAAAGCAAAGCTGCTTACATGTGCCTCTGTATAGTTATTCCACTTGGTTGAGCGCTACTGAAAAGAATGGAGCTGTGGTCTGGCCTTTGAATGTTTCTCTGTGACTCAGCTCTTAGCCTAGGTAAAGCTGGAGGGTAAGCACTTGGCTTTCTGTATGAAAGAAATGACATTCACCTGGGATTTAAGATACACCTTTGAGATCTGAATTTCCGTTATTCTCCAGATCATTCAAAAGGTATGAGGTAACTGGATCAAAGGATTCAGCCTACCACCTTCACTCACATGATGGCAACATACTTCACAATTAAACCTCATGACATCAGTGGAACTAATCCCAGTATTATTCAACATGTTTAAAGGTGAAATAATCTGTCTCTAAGTGGGGTATGACAACCGAGCAGCCGTTTAGAGTCATTATCTTCCTAGTCAATTAGGTAATTAATCAAATGAAGTTAGACATTGCAGTAGTTTTGGGACACTGATAAAAAAACAGGGGGAATTTATTTTTAAAGCCTCTTAAACAGAGAGATGGACACACAATGCTGTAATGGAGGACTAAACCAGTATCACACAGCTATCAACTCTGGCTAAACCAGCTCTATTTGTGTAGAATTATTTCTGTAGGACTGGCTTTCAGCCAGTGATTCAGGTGGAGTTAAAAGAACCTGGTGGACTGTTTCTTCTATTCCTATGCTGTTTATGTGTACCTGTCCTACTTTGCAATTGATCTGCTCAGAAGGCTTACTCTTTTGAGATATCTGATGACTGTGTCTCCAAGTTTTCACTCCCCCTTCTGTTAAGAGCTCTTTACAGCACGTGTTTGGGCACAGAGCACTGTTTCTGCTCCCCATGCATGAAACTTTGGACAGGAGAATAATAAATGACAAGTGGAAACCCATTACTCTTCTAAGCGCAGACCTGTCAAACTTTTCTTTTCAAGAGACACATTCATTCCTGCAGAAGCATGTACCCATTCAGGCAATTTCTAGATGTCAGCTGTGTTACCTTCCTTAACTCAAAATGTTAAAGAGAGCCTGGACACCATCACAAATTCCTTGGGTGTGTGGTTCCCAGCATGCCCCAGCATCCTGGCATTTCGACACCATTATACTCTGTATCCATCAATATCATAAGGGAATCCCACAACTCCTGCTCTTAATTCAAACTTTTTTTTTTCTTATAGATTTTTAAATCATTGTATAAGATGCACTTAAATAAACTGGAGTCAACAAAGCCAGCTGTTTTCCAGTACCTAATGGAAATTCAGCCACTCTGGTTCTGTAGAATTAGAATCTAGACTGCACCAAATACAGTAAAGCTGTCCTGACCTGTACACACAGGCTGAAGAAGGGAAGACAGGCTTCCAAACAGCATGATTTTGACTGCACTCCTCAGTCTCTCAGGATCGTATCAGGCAGATGTTCTTTGTGAAACAAAGCTCTTGCACTTGAGAAAAGACAGTTGCTGAAGGCCCCTAGCAGCAGCACTTCACTATCTGTTTCCCTCTTTCCTTTTTTGTTTCTAAACACTTCGTTACATCACAAGGTGACTGACAACCTGAAAAAAAAACCACTTCTCCTTGCTCCATGACAATCCAAATAACTTTTATAATCCATTCACCTAAAACTATAATTCCTATACTTTGGGATCCCCCCCATCTTCATTTAAAAACAAACAAGTTAAGGCAACAGAGAGTCCCTTGGAAAGAGCTGAATTATCTTTCCACTATTCTAATACCAACATCCAACTTGGGGGGGAGGGGGGATTTTTTCCTAATAAAGATTTAAAATAAAATCTCTACAGAAAAAGTACAAAGTAATTCAGGACACAGTCCAGCAGAAGTCTAGTGACAGTAGATTCCTATCCATAAACTGCCATGAGGACTTTGCTAGGGTCAGAATGTGAAATTACTGTTCTGTTTAGTCCAAAAATATTTGGGATAAAAGCTGCTAAGCTTTACTGAAAGACCTCTAGAAACAGCAATTCCAGAAAGAAAAGGCAAATACTTATCAATTTATGAGAAATTAGCCCATGTCACAAATCACAGCGTATTTTACTTCTAAGATGGCAGGAAATAGTAAAAATAAGCGTTTGGAACCAGCACTCTTCAACCCATTTTTTCTAACATCTAGCACCCCAAAACTATTTCATCAAAAGCATTTTATTTTGATTTATCTGTGCAAGAGAGGTAGAAAAATGCAAAACAAAAAGTCACAAAGTACTTAGACCAGAATGCATAAGACCACCAGAGCAAAAGAATCCTATGGCTTGTTCACAGACACTTCCTTTGTCCCTTATTAACTGTTTCCTTTTCTTCTGCTCTCCAAATGCCTTCTCATACACTTCGATCTATGTTTTGATATGAAAAAACTGACTTAGATCATTTCATATGATTGTGTTTCTTTCAGGTGAAAGAACCTGCAAAGACTTTTGAACCTGATAGTTCTTGGTACTCTCGAAGCTTGCATAGCATTATGTAAGCCTAAATTTGTGCATGAAAGCCTCATTGCAATGTTCTTCTCAGGAAAACACAGCCAAGATAGAAGTTATCCATGTTCCCTTCCATAGGCTGAAGCTATGGTAGGCATGAACTCCAAAATGATTTAAAACTGAACGTGTGTAAACTGCTTCATTTCAATCACTCCATTAATCCAGCCAGGGCTTTCTCAAGGTCTGTATGAGCCTGCTCCCTTTCACACAGTATTGTTTGATATTATCACCCTCTTAATTGGCCTAAGAAAACAGTTACTGGGAGATCCCAGAAGCAAGTTCTCTGAAGAACTCAGGCTGCATTCCAGTTCTGCCTGCGTGCCCCAGCTTCAGTGCGCAGGCCACACCACTTGAGCAGTGAAGCTCAAACCCCTGTCACCAACACAGCTGAGTTAAACAAAAATATTGCCCAAATGGACTTTGCAGAAGTGTTGGGACACCTGTGCCTGTCTACATACCTTTAAAATCTGATCCTTGCTCCACTGGGAAAGAGCACAAAAGTAACACTTTATAGGTATTGAGGAAGTGATGGACCACTAAGCAGATTCTGCTGAGCAACTGAGGTTTTGGAGCAGAGCTCTGAAATCTATGCCATCTACCATAGCAACGTGTTACTTGTATCAGACAGTGACAGATCTGGCAAGGCAGTAATTTTCAAAATGTGTGTCAGATCTTTTTTATGATCTTTTTTACAGTATGAGGCATCACACTGAATAAAAATAGCCCCCCACTGCCTGCTAAGTTGGAAAAAAGTATTCCTAGGCACACAGGCTATGCAATCAACTTCAAGGCTATCTTCCAAGGATGATCTTCACATCCCTGTGAAATTATAAAGTGGGTCAAATACATATGTCAGGATTGACACTATAATACTGAACACTGCAAAAGCCTCAGGCAGTGCCTGCAGAAAAGAATTAACAGAATTTACACGAGTTCCCAGTCGTGTCTACCTTATTGTGGAAACCTCTGAGACCAACAAGGAACCTCACTAACTGTCCCATGAATCATGTGGCACCCGTATCTTCCTCAACCCTGCCGAGACAGCAGCCTCCTCTCTTAATGACTTTTTCCAGGTCTTGGGTGCAGTCACACAAGCAATTAGCAAGGACAAGGCAGGTGGAGAATGAGCTGCAGACAAAAGCTCTGTCCTTTCAAGAATTACAGAAATACACTATTTTTTTTGGCATTGTACTGGAGAAGCAAAGGAGAAAGGAACGTCCTTTCAAGTCTGACAAAATAGCTTTGTATTCTAGCCTCCTAATCTGCATGATGCACCTGCCTCGAACGGCATTTGTCAGACACATGCTGAACAGACAAACGCACAGGCCCACGAGCTTCCTTGCACAGACAACAGCCATTAGTTATACACCAAAAGTTCAGTCATTTTAGGACTGTGGTACCTTTGTGCTCCGCCTGTTTAGGTGGAGTGCAGGCACAAAAGGCCAATAATTGCATTTGCCTCATCATTTGTCATTTTTCCATACAGCTCCCACACTACTGGGCTTGCTGGTGGGACCTTATTGCTCCATCACCCATGCCACGTGCCTAGGTTCCCCAGTGCAGCCAGCCCCAGTCTCTAGACTCAACCTGGCGATGCCCTCTTCACATTCTGGCTTCAGTTCTGCAGCGTCATGCTCTAGCAATGTCCATACACCGACCGAAACAACTACAGCCGACCAGACGGCTTTACAGCAAGTCCCTCTGGAGAACCGGATTACAAGCACTGCCATGGCCAGAGATCAGACTTCTCTGCTTCGCTGCAGAGACGGCTGGAAGGCAGGGTTGGCAACCCTTCCAGCTATTCTGCAGTGTACCTCCAACATCTGTCAACACCTTTTCTTATGCCAACACATGCCAAGGTCCGGACACCATCAGCTTCATTACCACTGTTTATAGTCCCCGGCATCTACCCACACTCCCAACAGACTGTTTAGCAGGGATAGTTGAGGAGTGGGCTGATGCTTCGATACAGCCACAAAGGCTTATTTTTTTCCTCAGCTGTTCTTTTACTTGGCTGAAAAACCCTTGTAGGAGCTGTCAGCCAAAGGAAATTAGTGTTTTCTCTGCTATGGAGTCTAATTGGTTTTCCTCCAGTGACAGCTCTTCAAGCTAAATTTAGGGAGCCAGGAAAATTAGATTGAATGCTGTTTGGCTGGGACTATGGCCTACTTCCCACACACACATAATCACCAAAGGGAGAGGTTCCTTTAATTCACTTTGTGCTGCAAAACTACAGAATGTGAGCAAATAACAAGCTCATCATGTAAAAGATAACCTACTTAAAACATATATTGACTGTGTGATCAAAGGTACTGTCAGAGACCAACATCCCTAACAACAAATGCAAAAAACTACAACTCCAGTGAGCAAGACAAGAGGATTTCACTCACTTCCATGAATGAAGTCAATTTATACCCAGCTGTCACAGTTTGTCCGATTCCTTATCTGCTCACACTGTTGTAGTCAGCAGGTACCTTTGCCAGCTCTGACAGTTTACCCCTATGGTTCACAATACTTGGTGAAATCAACATCTAGCATGAAACAACTATGGAAAAAGCTGAACTTCTGATTGAAACTAGCAAGTTTCCTGACCTCTTGTTTACAAAGAAAAACCTAAAAACATGACCCAAGCACAAACTGGGGCTCATGGAGAAAATGTAGTTTTTTGGTGCATAGGTGACTGCTTTTGAGCATAGTACATTTGTTGGTGTTTCTGCAAGTCTGACGACTAAAATCTGGTGTTTCCCTTATCTTGCAGAAGAAATTAGATCATCTAGGAGCTCAGGCTCAGCATTAGAGTATAAAGCTGGCATGTGTCAAACAGACCTATTCTACAAGAACTGAGAGCCACTGTTAAATTAGCAGGCACATGCTTGTATACAGATCACAACGTTTGGATTCCTTTACACAAAACCAAATTTTATTCCTGTTCTTCATCCCTCTAAAAAAGAGTAAGCTTAGCAGAATACATTTAAGCAGCTTCTCATGCTCTGGGGTCATCTCTTCCGCACAGATGTTCTCCCTGCTTGCACTCGGCTGCCTTTCTTCCGACTTATCTCACTGACCTGCTTTAGGTTATCCTTGGATAATCATACTTTTTCCTCTTATCTGTTTTCAGACTTCTGCAGCCATTTTTCTTGTTGACTCCACAGGGCACAGCATCATCCACACTCTTCCTTGCATTCCCTCCTTGGTGAAATCCAATCATTCAAGAATATATTTGGAAGAAAACCAACCAACCAACCAACCAACCAAGAGAGTTGTTTTCCTCCTCCCAGTCAATCTCCACTTCAAAATCCATTGCCATTTTTCTCAGCAGCAACCACGTATCGATGTGTGTTACCACAAGAAATATCACTATCACTTTTTACCAGGGCCTTTTCCCCTGACCCTGAATTTCTCTATTAGTTTTCTGCAAGTATCTTCTGATCATGTGAAGCAGAGCTGAGTCTTAATAAATAACAAAGCTTTTGAACATGAACTAAGGGCTTTGTACTTCAGTCATTGCACTGCCAAACTCTTAAGCTTCAGTGATGTAATTTCCACCCAAATAATGCAACATTTCTACACCTCCTTGAACTGCTTACATTTTTTAGTTCTTCACTCATGCTTTGCTCAAGTTACACTATGCACAGGTTCTCAAAGAGTCTTTCACCATTCAGGGCAGTCCTATGGTTAGTAAAACTCTTGCTCAGAAGTTGACTCCTCTGTCCTCCCATCTCTTCTCTGATACCTACTCTGAATATGCCTGGAAAGAGGTCTGTCATCAAAGGCCAAAGGAGAACCAGGCTTTCCACACAAACCACAGGCCAAACCTCAGATGAATGCTAGGAAAGCCTTCAGAAGTAAAGGCTTCGTGGTGATGATCAGCTGCTGAGAGATACAGAACAGTCCAAGGCCAGCTGATGCACTTACAGACAAAGCAACACCAGAGTGAACTCCCCCTCACACATTTTTCTCCCCACAGCCCTGCAATGCTCTTCTGTCTAATGTCTGATGTTTGAGCACTAAAAATTCACCACTCTGTATCTAGCCAACCTTAGGTTGACTCATTTGTGTTCTCTATCTTTTTCTTTTTTTGATTATTTTTACTATACTGCTAGGTGGCTCCAAGTACTCTTTCCATATTTTTTTTTTTGGACAAAAAATAATGCCATGTGGGATCACATTAAAGAAAGTGTATTTATGGCTGTCGTGGTGATCTATGACAATTAAGAGAATTTCAGATGTAGATTATAGAAAGTTTTCTTAAATCCTTGCAATTAACAGACAACATTACTGTACACATTGTCCAGCCAGGCTTAAAGTCCTGTTTTCATCATCCTTTCAACCTGCAGCTCAGGCTAGACAGTGAAAATCTCCTTAAAAACCCACTGCAGCCTTACATTCTCTGAATAGTAAAGTGTTCAAAGGTGCATCCCACAGGATCACAGGCACTGAACAATGCTCTAAGAAGTTCAAAGCCAGTCAATGCAATCCAGAAAGGCTGTGAAAGCAAGAAGCAAAGGCTAGTTTTTGTGGGCAACACAGTGGGCTTCCCAGATACTGCCAACAGGTATTTTTAAAAGCATGCTTCAAAACTAAATGGATTTGGCCATTAACATTGAAAACACTTAATAATAGTCCAGATCGGGCAAATAGGGTATTTAGGATATTCAGGAAAAATAAGTCCTTTTTCAGATTCTGAGACTGAGCAGATGCAGAGATTTCAATTCCCAGGCAACGACACAGCTCCAGCCTTCAAGGCAAACCCAGAACTAGCCATCCATTCTGCTCTTTCCCTCCTTAAAGAGGGCTGCTGAGGGATGCAGGGGCAAGGAATGTACACGTCACCTTAAACTACAGGACTGCCTAGGCTGAATTAATTTAGTGTTGGGTGCCATTCCAAACAGCATTTTAGATTTCAGCCTCAGGCTGCCATACACCCTGGATCAAGCCTTCAGCTCAGCTTAATGAAACCAAGTGAGCATTCAAGAGAATCACACACAACAATGCTGTCTCAAACTTTCAAGAATGTTTCAAAAATATATATATATATTTTTTTACTCTCTTCAGATTTTAATAAAAAAAGTGCGTCCAGAAAGTAGAACTCCCTTTTTGTCCACAGATGCTTTCTGTCAAGTAACATCCATGCAGAAAATGTTAATAAAACCACCATCAAAAGAATCCTTAGCATTTACTTTTATCGTGGATTCTTTATGGCTACAGAATAGACACGAGCAATCTAAAACACTTTATAGAAGGAGTGGAAAAAAAAGTTAGGTGAGGAGTTGTTCATAATTATGTCTCTCTCATCCTTAGGATATCGGTTTTAAATTCTCTCCCCAGCTCCTTTTTAATCTAGTGATTTTCCCCCTACATCTCATAATCCTTGAGTGCAGTGACTAAGACACAAAACATATCTCTTAACACGGCCGTAAGTGGCTTTTCATGGAGACACAGATAATAGCTTATCTGATTTATCAGACAATTTTCTTGCCATGGGTTCGAAAGTCTGAAGAGATGGAGGATCTGTTCCTCCAATACTTTACTTCATGCACCAAGAGAAGATAGTTCTATTGGAAAGAATATAAGTCAGCTCAGTCCCAAAAGAGTTGTACACCATTCTAGAGATGAAATATAATAATTCACCTCTGAAAAAAAAATTAAAAAAACCCTTTTTCTCAAATTGAATTTCTCCTTCCTTCCCTGGTAGGGCCACCAAAGTCAAGAGAAGCAGCTTTTGGGTTCTTTTGTTACAGCAGAACTGCTACAATGATACAGCTGCACCATTCACAGCCAGCAGGAATGTGAGCATTTAACCTTACAGGCTCCGTTTGCTCTTACACACCTACACTCACCAGCCCTTTGAGATTTCTCCAGCCCCGATTTACACCTTTATACTTTATCCTAAATACAGTATCAAACTCCTAGACGAGCAGACCTGGAACCTCACTTCTGCTGCTATAACTAATTCACATTTTAACCATAGGTTTAGAAGGGAAATGCCATACATCAGGAATTACTTTTTTTGTTATTTCAAGAAAGAACCCTAAAAAAAAAAAATACGGTGAGAAAAATGAGGCTTACAGCTACATGATTTGCAGGCAGCCATGCAAATAAGAATGCAGGTCAACTTATTTAAATAATATTTATTTTTGAATGGCTAGACAGCTATTTTCCAGTATTATGGTTTGACATTTCAGTCTCTTCAGGACTTCTCTTACGACTTCCAGCTACTCCTGACCTTCAGAACTCCAGCAGTTTATCAATATGGATTCTTAGCCACAGCTTTAAGGGAGGACATATTTAACAGTGCTGTTCCCTGCCCTGGGGATGATTTCAACAGAACACAAGAATGAGTTGTTTCGTCTATCGATCCAAAATTAATTTGTGCAACTCATTACCAGTCTATGTTCTAGAAGCTAAATTACAAACAAGTTCAAAATAAATACTTCTGTGAATTTAAGTGCAATTAAACAAGATGAAACTTCCAGCAAAGAAAATCCCCAAGGAGTTGATTACTAAGAGTTCAGAAAGTATACCAGGGAAATGATGCATACCATCTTCTATCACTGTTCTTTAATGATCTATTACCAGAGACATCAAACTGAGCTAAATGAACAGCTATTGTAAACAGCCACATCTTTACGTTCTGGGAAGTCACCTTAAGTTGTTTTCCAGCTCTGAAACGTAATGAGCATCAAAGCACGTGGAAGAATCTTCTAAAGTATACGAAAGATAAGTGGCAGAAGAGTTAGCATGTGAAATTACTGAAGTGGCAGCAGTAGACAAGGGGAGGCATTTGACAGGAGTAAGGTGTTTCAAGCCCTCATACAAATTGGATCCCACTGACTTCAGGCTGCTCAGGATACAAACTAATAACACATGATACCAAATGCAGCATCTGGTATTGCAAGATAGGGTCTGTATTTCCTCTACAAGAAAAAGAAAATTGTTCCTTCCCATGTGAAACGCTATAAAGTGAAGGGAAAAAAATCAGTCAGATAAGGTATTGCTGTTTTGGGGGTGAGGCATAAACAGTCACTGGAAAAAAAAATAAAATATATATATATGCTTGGGATTCCTTCTTCCTCACTCCATCAGGATTTTATAGGCTGAAACTCACACCAGGAATTGACATCACGACTGTCCAAGGGATCCAAAGAGCTCGCACCCCGTGGCTCTTCCCCCACTGCAGAAGCCAGGTGAACTCACTGTGGTATAGCCTGTTTTCTGCATTGCTGTTTCTGCTCTCAACAGGATGATCAGAAGTCAACTCCCACAGCAAGTCAGGTTCCTCTACTCAGTAGCTGATGCACAGATTTATGCATGAATTAATAATCTAGCCCTTCAGCTCAGGAAAAAAGCTTTTTGTACTTCCATCTCCAGAGATTTTTAAATCCAAACCCCAGCAGGTAATCAGGGAGAAAGTAAAATTAGACCTTTCCAAACCAGAGCCTGAGTCCATTTCCCCCACTTCCACAGTGAATTGCTGAAGCTGTTTAACAATATTCTGATAGAAATGCTGATTCGGGAGTATGAAAAATATTCCTTGAGAACATGTTTATTCTGCTAAAACCCTCCTCAGAAGCTCGGCCTGCCTGGCTTCTTTCCAGCTTGCCTACCAGCTGGCCGGGCAGCAGGCCAGGCAGCCCCCAGCTAGGGAAGAACCACATTTAAAACAAAAGAAAAAAAGAAAGAAAAGAAAAAGAAGCTAATTGTTTCTTTTGCCTGAAGAAGTTCCACCATGTCGACATTTTGTTCCAGCATGAGATAAAGGAAAATGTCAACAACCCAGAATTTTCCACAAAACAGAAATACCCTTTTCTGGGCAATTTTAGGCACAGTCTGCAGGAGTGCTACTGTTATTGTCTTTTGACAAACATAATTGTCTTCCAGTGTCTGCTTCAATTCCGCTTCAGAAGCATGGACTTGAAGACAATGACGAGGAATCAGTCCCATGTTGATCACATTAATCAAGTTTTCATACATAACATACAATGTGATTCAATTCTGAGTATCTAAGAAAAGGGTTCGGTGTCTCCGAGACTGTTAAACATTGCGAGACTTGTACAAAAATAGTTCTTTAATCAGCTACTTGGCCAACTCTGCTGCTTCCAGTGCTAATTTCACAACGCTACAAACTGTAACCAAAGGGATTTTACAAGGAGTGTGTCTGTCATCATGCAGATGGTGTGACTCTACTGATCTATTACCTGGAGAAAGAACAAAGCACCTGGATTTCTAATTACTACTCTACCACCCTAAAGAGTGACCAGTAACAGAGACTGGTCCCTGCTATCCATAAAATAATTTTCTCCAATGTACGAGCTCCGGTCGCCTTTTCACCTTTCTATATATCCTACTGGTACTAGAAAGGTGGTTGTAAATATTGCTAGTGCTCTAAGTAGAGGATAGAATACTAGAAGTTAAATGCATTACCTCATGTCAACACATTTTGCGTCTTGATAAGGATGAATTCAGAGTTCCATAGATCAATTAATTCTCACAGGCTTCTGATTTATTTCATGTTGCTCTCAGCAGTTGTAGCCTCCTGCCCACTCCCACTAGGTCTACTGTAAGATCAAAGCTGGTTCAACTGGGGTGATTTTTTTTCCAGTAAGACTATTGCATTCTACAACTGCCCTTGAGGGCAGGGCCTGAAGCTGCACCAGGGGAGGGTCAGGTTGGATCTCAGGAAGCCCTTCCTCATGGAAAGGGTGATAGAACAATGGAATGGACTGCCCAGGATGGTGGTGGAGTCACCATCCCTGGAGGTGTTTAAGGAAAGAGTGGATGTGGTGCTCAGTGCCATGGTCTAGAGAGACCTTACTGTGTCTTTCAGTACTTAAAGGGGCCTGTCAGAGAGATGGGGACAGACTTTTCAGCAGGGCCTGTTGTGGTAAGACAAGGGGTGATGCTTTTAAACAAAAAGAGGGAGATTTAGACTGGAGAGAAGGAAGACATTTTTTACACTGAGGGTTGTGAGACCCTGGCCCAAGGTGCCCAGCAAGGTGGTTGCTGCCCCATCCCTGGAACTATTCCAGGTGAGGTTGGTCTAGATGACCTTGAAGGGTCCCTTCCAACCAAAACCATTCTGTGATGCCTGCACACATTTATTCAGCAAGTTGTGGCAGGAGAACTGGACAAAACTGGAAACTAGGGGTTGATGCCAGCATTTTTAAGCAGGTGAAAGGAAACATCCTGGTTGTACATCTATTTCAGGACTTTTCAGACTGTTTTCACTAACGAAAAAGGCAACAAACCCAGAGTCATCTATTAAAAAAAAAAACAAACACAACCAAAAAACCCTACAAAACCACAACACATTGATCTAACAACTTTAAGCCTGTGTTGCTCTTAGCACATGATTTTGAAGAGGCCGTGGAAGACAAACACATAGTTACCTTTAACTATGAAGCCTTTCCAAGAGATATCAAGAGATAACAGCCTCAGTTCCCTACTCAGAATGAAAAATACTGAGGTGTCCCCATACAGATTTTTAACCTGATGAACCATTTTTCTAAAGATGGCATTTCATTTAAAGCACAAACACAAAATTGTCATTGTTCTTAAATAACTGCTTTTAATTTTATTTTTTTTAAGCCAGAGGATTTTTCTTCTCAAAGCCTTTAATTAGGTTCTACTTCCCCTCCCTATAATTCATTCTCTCTTCATAAGAGCTCAAGACATCTCTGGTCACTCTGAAGTTCTTGTACACACTAAATTCACATACCCTATTTTTTTTTTTAATGGACACATTAAAGAAAGAAAACAGTGAATCCATCAAGTAACAAAAATAAATGATGAATTATTAATCCTTAGTTGAAGAATGTCTAGGGCGAGACTCATGATTTTTTTTTCAGTGAAATAGCTATGAAGTAGAAATGCTGTTTTTACTAGTTTTAGTAACACCTTACAGTATATTCCCCTGTAAGTTAACTACTCCAGCCATCAGTTTTCCAGCATTAGTTCTGACATTCATTTCAATCACTTTAGGTCTTTTTTGTTCTGAGGATGAAGGAACCTTGAGATTGAAATGACAGATGATTTAGTCAATAAAATAAATGGCAAACAATTGTCAGTACTGGATGCTATTCCCCAAAGTTTATAAGGAATAAAAAAAATTGTCAAATCATTGATTGTGACATTCAGAAAGCCATTTAAATCATCTACAGGATTAACAGGGTGGAAATGCAGTGACGGTGGCATGAGCTTACAGAAACAATTGCAAGGGAGGCAGAGATCAGATTTCTATCCTTCATGGCAAAGCACGAAAGTACCAACCATATGTTAATAAAGGAGAGTCTGTATGGCTTTTGTGGAGGCAAGTAATGCTCAGCCTCTCTCTAAACATATTCTTAAGGAGCTGGCAAGCAGGTGAATCAAGGTCATACTGTTAACAGTGCATTTTCATTTGGTATATTCTTTCAGCAAGGTTTACATCTAAGCTGTCTCAGGATAGGAGAGGTTATCTGATGAAGTCTAAGGGGTAGAATAAAGACTGCTTTCACAACGCAGAGCCATAATTATCAGAGGTTACCTTTGATGAAATCTGTCATTTGGTATATTCCTAAATAATTGAGAAATAGCAGAATGGCAAAGAGTGTTTTGATTCAAAAATTTTAAATGGACTATAGAGAGTTGCAGAAAAAAACTTCTCCTGTACTTCAGATGAAGAGGCACATCAAGTTCAGAAGAATATAGATGGGGAAAAGATGGCTTAATGATGACAAGCATGGGAAAAGCAAATAGTGAAGGATCATTCCCTTCTCTTACTACAGAAACTCAAAGGCCATTCACCTTAAGATTTTTCTGTCGGTGTGTCAAAAGCAAGGGGAGTCTCTCCCCCTTGTAAGACTGAAACTGTAGAACTTAATGTCACTGTGCTGGGGAGATAAAAAGTATGGATTACCTTAAGTAATTCTACAAATTTATGGAATAAAAGTCATCAAAACATATAAACCACATGGATATACCAGTAAGAACTTGTATCTTTTTCCATACTGGCTTACCACTTTTCTATCCCCTTCTGTTTAGAAACCCTTAGTCATCACCTGGAGTATCTTGAGCTCTGTGGAGATGACACACAAGCTGAAGATCAGATCCTTGAAAGTCTGAATGGGATTCTCCTGGCTCTTACTGAAGACAGCTAAGTATCACTCCAGATCACTACTTAACCATTTTCCCAACCCAAAAAGCATTCACTGGATGCTTTCTCCTGTTGTGATAATCTGTATTACAAGCAGCAATTGCTGCTGGAACTACAGCTGTCCTCAGCCTGCTTCGTTGTTTTTCTTTCCCTCTGTATAGTCACAAATCTACCTGTGTTAAGGAAAAGCTACTGGTCCCTCATACACCTGAAGCTGCAGATAAATTCCAAATTTAATATTCTATTTACTACAAACTCCTAGGATTGAATTGGTGTGAACCTGTCATCTCAGGAATTTAAAAAGGGAATTCCTGGTCTCCTTATAAAGAACTCTTTAAGGTCTCTGCACATTCTCTTGAAATGACAAAGCCCTATTTATTTGAATCTCCTGGCACAGGGGGATTTACTACCTTAAGGACAGTTACCCATATTTTTGATGAACAAAGGCTAAGGGAATTAATCCCTAGTCTAATCAAATATGTCATGCCTACCTACAAAATTAATTGCTAGGCCATATCTCAGGAATAGAATCTTAATCCCTGACTTCCCCTACCTTATGCAAGCATCCTTTTATAGTCAGAGAAGATGAAACTGCTTTCCTCTCTGCTTTGCCACCTGTGCTTCAATTCAGCATGAAACAAAACAATCAGCTAGAACTATACTTGCTGCAATTCAAGCAGATGACTCTTCCCATATATTTAAACTGAGACAGCTTTAAGGAGCTCGTTAAATCAGCACCTTGGATTCCACAAACATCCTCTCAGAATTCTAGGAAACAAAGCAATAAAACAAAATGAACCAACCAACCAACCAGTTGCAGGTATTGTTACCACTCTTATCATTACAGAGCAGAGATCCTTGAGACTTCTCCGAGAGAGTGGGATCTTCCTAACCTTGGCAAAAATCCTGAAGGGCAATCCACGATGTGCGGTGAAAGCAGCCCAGGTGCTTTCAGAGATAGCCAAAAATGGTATGTTGTACTCAAGTGTTAATACAAGGCATGTTGCAGCACATCACCTGCATGCTTCCACTTTTGAGTTTTGTTGCATGCCTGCTTTTGCTCTTGCAACTGCCATGGTTTTATTTCGAAATGGCAAAAACCCCACAAGTCCATCTTCTTTACCTACACAGAGGAAATGAAGAAACCATGTATTGAAGCAGATTTGGTTGTAACTTTGATACCTTTGCTGGAAAGCACAGACCAAGAAATGTTGCTTCATGCTGGGAGGGCTATTGGCCGTATCTGCTACGATAACCGTACGTACAGTCTGGGGACTTACAATAGCCAGGTGTTGGTAACGTGCTGTGTTTTGCAAATAATGGAGATGGGGGTGGGGTGTGTAAGAAAAAGAAACAATATTCTGTCATGCACAAAGCAGGTATATGGACATTTGAGTCTGAACACTGTTTATCCCTGAAAGCAGCTGTCACTAGAACTGTGTTTTACCTTGGGTTTCCAGTCCCTGCCATTTCCCTGATGTTCAGAACAAAGGCAACCATAGGATAGTAAGGTTGCGAGTCCCATTCCCTGGGAGAAACAAGCCAACTGTCTGTTTTCAGGCACATACCAAGACATACAGACCGTCAGAACTCACTCCAGAAGCTGCACTATAGTAGAGATGCTCATGCAATTGCCCTTATATATTTTTACAGTGCCTTAATTTCTCAAGTCAAAGGGGAAACCAAGAGGTTTAGCAAAACTTGATCTTGAACCTGCATTTCACACACACACTAGCCTGAACCCACAGCACAAAAACTGTACAAACTTTAATAGTATGAGAAAGAACCAGACTATCTTGCTGCAAAGCTTCTCAGTTGGACCCTTTTTACTGAATTAATTGGTCCCTACTTAATCACCTTTAACTTCTTTGCTTATTGTTACCAGGGGATCTTCAGGAAGAGCTGGTGAAGGTAGGAGTAATCCCATCACTAGTCAGAATATTAACTGACTATGCAGAGAGTGAACCTCTTGTCCATGTTGATCTCTTGGCCTTATGCAATCTTGCAGACCTTGGTAAGTAAACGTGTTTGTACCTCGGAGAGAAATATTATCCTCACACTGTCACTGCTTTTCCATGTATACACAAAACACCCACGGGTTTGGTTTGCTTGGGTTGGGTTTTTTTTTGTGCAAGTTTGTTTTTGTTGGGTTATTTGGAGGGGGTTTGGTTTTTCAGTTGCAAGGCGGGGGGTGTTTGGTTGCTTTTGTTGTTTGTTTTGTATTTTTGTTGCTGTTGTTTTGGGTTTTGTTTTTTAAATGCTACTGAGACACTAATCAGGGACTGGCCACAGTATCTGTACTGGAGAAATACCTAGTCTTTCCTGGAATACCAGCAATTGCTGATACTGTGTTAAAGCAATGAAGATTTATTAGACAGCTTTCAACCCAAAACAAAAGTAGAAGGGCCCTAACTTCACGTGGCAAACTGAGAGTTTCAACTACTTCAGATATGGGACAATTCTCACTTTTACTTAAAAGTTATTTCAATTTAAGTCTATATATATTCATGAAACAGCTTCCCCTTCCATTTAATCAAAAATTTCACCTCCTGCTTCCTGCATTCAGGGGGAAAGGTGGGGAAGGGAGTATGGTGTCACACTGCCACGCCATCCTCCAGTGAGGCCTGTTCTTTACAGATCTCTTCTATTACTTAACACCATATTCCATTCAAACGTGTTCTGTGTCAGACAGCAGCAAGCTTTAAAAACCCCCAACAACTGATCTCTGTTAACATAGAGCTTTTAGATGTTTAGGATCACAGCAAAACTAGCACCACCTAATCAAGGCAGAAGATACACTACTACACCAAACTGGCATCTGCCAGTTGGATATATTAAATAATCAAACCACAGATGAGTTTATAGGAGACAGTAGAACTAAGCCATGATTAATTTGACAGTCATTATAAGGTCACAGCTACAAAAAATTACACCAAAGATAGTGTTAAAGAAATAAGGGGGGGAAGGGATGGACTAGGGTTTTGCTGTCTCAGTGCTGCCTGAAGGAACTGACAAATCTGTGAAAGCAGCAAAAGGATTCAGAAACAAAGTAGTGTCTAATCACTTCAGATTATAGGGAGATAGGCTTTTAACATTTAATCAGATAAATGTTCAAAATCCTGACTTTCTCGTATACACAGATACTGCCAAGGAAGCTCTAAGCAAGACAAATGTTGCTGAACAGCTGGTAAAACAACTGAGAAGAGCTGAGAACCATGAGAGGTTAGAAATTGTCTTTGAGGTCCTGCAAGCACTTGCAGAAAATGGTAAGGCTCCTTTCAGCTGCAGGGAGTGAAGGGGAGAGGGTACTAGTACTTAGCTTAAGCTCTGGATTCTGAGTTTGCCAGGGGATCCTATTAATAGGACCAGCAATCCCTTCAGGGGGACTAAGCCACAAGAACATAGGAAATCCTGGTCTGAGAAAGATTCTGAAGATTAGTGAAGCAAAAAAGAACAGAAGGAGAGAGTAACATTCTATTCTATTTTGGTGGATCCATAATACAGCAGACTCAAACTCTTTCTCCACGGTGTGTAATAGAAAAGCAGACTAGGCAGGTCATTTTTATAACAAATGACAACCAAGTATCATAAAAGATGTCTACTCTGAGCAGTGGTGTAACAAGCACTGAAAAGAATCCACTGAAAATATCTAGATACAGATTTTAAAGAAGTGAAAACTTGTGATTGTCAATATAAGAATTGTCAATATAAGAAACATCAAAGATCAGTGCAGAAGCTCTGCTCATTCTGCCTTGGAATCATCCTAGCACCAGAATTACAAAGCCTACCAAAACAGTGAGTGCACCTGAAAAAAGACTGGCTTAAGTTCAAGGATTTAGCTTCCTACTTTGAAGCACTTCAAAGACCCAAGAAGCTTTTAGTGTGCTTTATACTGTGATCTCTACAGATGCTCTGAAAGTGCAGTTGGTGGAGGCAGGTGTGCAAGAAGTGCTGTCTGAGATCCTGCTGAGGCTCCAGGGTAGCTCACAAGCTGAAGATACATGCATTCTGAAGGCTGCATCGGATCTCATCGTGTCTCTGCTTCTTGGAGGTAAAAAAGGGAGCACTAACGGTCCAGATACACAAACAAAATCAAAAAGCTTTCTCCACAGACACACACACCCATCACACATCCTTAGATGGGAGACTGGTGGAAGTGTTGCTTAGCAAATACGTTTGCTAGCTTGCTTTGAAAAAAAAAATGTACTCTTACACACAACAGTCTGCTTCCTCTCCACATCCTTTCTAGACTCCTTTTTTTTCTTCTCTTATACCTTGCTCTGAACCAGCCACTGCACATCACAGTTCTACAAAGGCCACAGAAATGCCCTCGGTGCCTTTAAACTGTCTATCTTCAATTTATTCAGCTGAATGGCTTGCTTTGTCAATCACTCTTCTCCCTCCACCTCTTCCACAACCCCATTAAATGTTTCATGTGGAAAAAGTGAGTAATCCCTCTCAGGCCCCAGTATGTGCCACTGATGTATGCACAGCCTTTAATCTAAGGGGAAAAAGAAATTCCAGTGGAAATTTGATCTCAGCATCAAATGACTTCTGAGGCACTGTAAAGATGACAGACAGCTTTTGCAGCTATGAAAGTGGCTATTCCTATCAGACTTTAGCTATGAGCCATTAAATTGAAGGTTCTGCTGCTATCCAAGCAAAAATCTGTAGGAGCGAACGCCAATTTCGAGCTCTGTGACAATCAAAGCAAGGCAACCACTAATGGGTTCTGCCTATTCACACTTTATTACAGGGAATAAAAAAATGCTCTGCCCTTCTTTGCTTTGAAAGGGGGGGAGAGGAGAGAAATTAAGTTCAATTAAGGTTAGGCTATGTGAAGATCAAAGTATTTTGCCTGTAGAATTTTGTCAGACCAAAAGAGATGATCTACTCCTAGAGAAACTGTTCCTAAAGAGGACTGGGAAATTTTCCTCGTATACTGTGATCTCCAAAGCTTAGGACCAGGCAAGAGAACATTTGAAGAATCACAAGCGAGAACAGGAGCTTTAAAGAATGTATGCATAAGCTGATATCAAAAGACTTATGCATGAGCAGAATTCAAACTATTTCACAACCTGACAGTTCTCCCATGAAAATATCCACTTACATTTTACAAACATTCGACAAATTCCTATTAAACATATGCAGGAATACCAGACTATTTTTCCCCCTGTACCTGAAATGCCAAGAGATTTAATAGTAGGCATTGGTTTGGGAGACAACACGGAGGAGTTTCTACTACTTTGGGGTGGAAATAACATTCAAACCAGCAAAGGTGTTTAAATTACTTGAGCCATTTTTAAGTGCTATACACAAAAAAAATTAGAAGCCTGTACACCTCAGGCATGCAGTTAGTACCATGAGAAGCACCTAAAGCTACTGATTCTGCATTTGCATGACATCTGTATAGTTCCATGGATAAGTTTTCACTCCAGGTGAAGATGTGGTCTTCCTCTACAGCATTCACAACCTTCTGCCATGGTTTACCAAACAGCATTCACGTGGCAACACCAGAGCAATAGGGAAATGTTGACTGGTGTTAGAAATACGCTTCCCTCAAATAATAAATAGTGTAAAATAAAATACGAACAATATTTGCAAATGGCACCTTCAAAACACTTCCTTCAAGGATGTACACAGTAATATGGAGGGTTTCCTTTTGCTCTTTAGAATACTTTCTCATTTCCTATCAAGGTGAGCTAGGTAGCTTCTGGTGACAAAAGGGCTGTTGTGTCTGCAGAGCAAGTTCTCAGAGGAGAGGCAGACACAGACGTGCACTGACAAAATATTGCCGAGCATCTACTGGGCAAAAATTCTTTGGAATGTACAGATCTGCTCTTTCACCAGCATCGAGCCGTTCAGAACTCTCTAGGCCAACTCATCTTTGCATGATAGCTTCATAAAAGTACACACACAGTTAAATTTCTCATTTCAGAAAGCGTGTTTCTCAAAGCAGGTAAGAAAAGCCTAGGCCTGATTCTTTCAAAGATTAGCTAATGACAGAGTATTTAATTAAACACAAGGAGAAACAGCAGTAAGCAGACTCACCATTGCTGGATAAGTTTCCTAGTCTCAGAATAGTCTCTTAAACCAGCAGAATAGCAAAACTGGAGCATTACAGCTATCCTGTGGAGAAAAGGAAAATGCCACCTATATTCCACCACATATATAGTGTGGAAAATAGGAAAATAAAGCAATATTGAGGAAGAAATTGACTTGCAAACATATGATTTCGAATTTGACAGTGACTGCTTGGGTTTGCCTCTTTCTTCAGATGGCAACTGCGTACGGATGGTACAGCTCGGAGTCATACATCAGCTTCTGGATCTTCTACAGAAACACGTAGAGAGTGGGGATGTCTCTGTTCAGCATGCTGCACTCAGTGCACTTCGAAACCTTGCTATACCAGGTAAGGGTTGGAAGACAACTGACTTACTGGGATTCTTTGTATACAAGGGTCATTTAATGGTGATCTGTGCAGCTCTGTCCAAGTCACTTAATTCCAGTCCCTGCTATTTTGAGGGGCAATTAACCTTCTTCCCCTCCCTGCAAAGCAAGTCATTCACTCCTCCCCCCTCTCAGTGGGATGGGGAGAAGAAACAGAAAAGAAAGTAGTAAAACTCATGGGTAAGATAAGGACAGTTGCATAACTAAAATTAAATAGAATGTATTATTATTAATAATAATAGCAATGAAAAGGAAGCTAAAAAGATAAATAACCCCCCAAAAGGACAAGTGATGCACTGAAAATTCTTTACTGCAGGATAAGTGCTACTTAAATAACAACTAAAACATCAGCGTGCTATCAACACTGTTCTCACCCTGAGTACAAAACAGAGCTCTGTACCAGCCATTAGGAAACCAATTCCTTCTCTCTCAGGACACAATGCCTTTTTTATGAAAATAAAAGAACCTGAAGTTTTCTGCTGATTTTGTTATGGAGGCTGACCAGCATTTTTACTTTAACAGTTTTGTACATAACGATTGCTTCGAACAAGTGAAAGCCCCAGAATATACTTGTTGCTTCCACTACTTCCTTTTAAAGCCTGATACACTCATTTCTTTTTACAGATAGCTCTCTTCAGAAATGGATTTCTTTCAGCTTATTTTTTCTATATGGTCTCAAGTAATTTATTTAGTTTTCCTTATTATCACACTCCCTGCATCATAGCAGCCAGCCATGTCATTCAGTACTTTAATACATGTATTTCAAACCATAAGCCCCTCGCTGCTTCCATGGATATTTTCTTTCTCTGTGCTCACATGAATGGGGGTAGAACATTTCTTCAGACAGAGGCTTGTGCAAATTGCTTTACAGTGCTAATTAGGCATTCAGTATCTCAACCACGGCTGCCAGCTGCCTTACATCAGTTACAGTCTAGCACAGAGCTGTTCCAAGATAATCACAGAGTAACAGAATCATGAAACATGGTCGAGAAACATCCAGTTGAAATGAGGGGATTACTGTCGTAGTCAAAATACAGCTATCTCAATTAGAATTAAAAGCTAGATGTTTTTCTATAAGCCTACGGGTGTCCCATGCTTTGTTCTCATTTACTTCACACCTGCAATATCTACAATAGGATTTAATGATTACAAACAGCAAAACCATCAATTAATCTCATTCAAAATCCAGCAGTTTGGATGCAGTCTCCCCTGCTGACAAGTTAGAGATTATCAGATTATCGAGTAGATGTGGCACTTCAGAGCATGGTCTAGTGACCATTGAAGTGTTAGGTAGAAGGAGGGACTTGATGATCCTGGAGGTCTTTTCCAACCTTGATGATTATTCTATGATTCTATGATCACATTCTGATCAGAACCTGTTTCTCAATGAAAACCATGGCCCATTTTTTGCAATGCCGAGCTCCGGTACTCCTTAGAGAGTTCCTTAAAGCAACGAATACAGCTGATCTTGCAAAGATTACACTATCTAAAAAACCAGGAAAAAGTGTGGTTGCAACTCCACCCCTCTATCACACTGCCTGCTACACATGGTACCAGTAGATCATAATGGTCTTGGCACCTGTACTTTAAAAGGCTGCACTTTGAATTATAAAATAGATTCTTTATGGAGACATTTATATTTTGGTTATCTGTTCAGGTCTATTACAAACCATTTGAGAACTTTCTGAGTGTGTGGACAATGCTTAGCAATTAAAGTGCTATTCCTATGTTGTACTTTTCCTCATCAATTTGCAGATTCCATATTTTGATATTTTTACAAGACATTCCCACACAATAATAAATCACTTCCAGAAGTGAACAAACTCTATCACTTCCTACAATATGGTCTGCTACCTAAGGGGAGGGAAAGACAATGTAAATCCAAATAAAAATTAATTAAATAGAGGCCAGCACTTGCAAATGGCCACAGGGGAAGTCTTTAAATCAAGCAGTGATCTTAAAAAAGACCAAATGTTTATAAAAATTGAAAAAAAAAACCACTAAGCCTCAACATTATGCTCTAGTGAATGGAGTCAGCCTGTGTCACTGAAAACCAATGATATTAACAGCAAGTTATTTATCACTGTCCACTCCTCAATTTTCCTAGTAGAAAGAAGGATAGAAGAGTTATCTCCCTAATTTCACTGCCCTGTCACTCCCCACCCTCTCAAGAAAAGGCAGTAAAGAAAGAAAGAAAATTGCTCTGGAGGAAGCAGGTTTTGGTAGCACAGTTAAGCAGCATTAAGACTCTTTCCAGACAAGCTTTTGATCATTACAGGGATTACTGCAGTACCGACTGGAGCAAAGACACAAGAATTAGGAAAGCACAGAAACAGAGGCGTGACCAACAGGGGATCAGTGAGCTCATTCCTGCTCAGGAAATATGGCTCTGTAAATCACTTCTGCCACCTGGCTCGGTTAAGATGATGAGCACAGGAAAGGCGTGCTCATGGGAGTGGGCGAGGGGCAGATAACCTATCACAACTAGAAACATGGGAGAGAAGTAACAGTGCTGGGTTTATTCTCTTCCACGTACTTCCTTCCAGGCAGGGCTCAGATCAGAAGTAAACAAGGTGTAGTAACAGCAGTTCCTGTGAAGTCTCTCCACTCAGAAGAGAAGCCTGAACAGTCAGGTGGTCCCAATTTCATTTCTGAGCACTCTAACAAGTTGGACCTTTTGCTAAAGGCATAAAGCAGCATAAAATTCAGGACAACAGGTGTGTCCTACCTACATTTTCAGATGCTTGTGTAGTTACTGAGCTTCACACCAACAGCTTTTTTCCCTTTTCTAGTTGTTAACAAGGTACAAGTGTTGGAGGAAGGCGTGGCAGAACGGATTCAGGTCCTTCTAAGGTCAGAGATGCCTCCTGTGCAGTTTAAACTTCTTGGAACACTACGGATGTTAGCAGATGGTCAAGGTAAGGAATTTCTAAACTCACTGATGTCAACTATGCATCATCTTCCTCCCTTCCTCCCACAAGGCAACAGATGTGCACGGAGACTACAGGATAAGTGTACTGCTAATCCAATTCCACTCAGCCTGGAGAGGGTCCAACAGAGATGATTGCCAGACGCTGCAGGCCTTCCATACTGACCCAGTCAACTTCAGAGCTGGATGTCAGAATTATGTTAAGATCTACTACAATATCTTATCTAATCCTTAGCCTCTTACAGAGTATAACACAAAAACAAGTTGGGGGGCGGGGGGTGTTGTTTTTTTGATGGTGAGTGTTCTAATCCTTTCATATCAACAGAGAACTGCTCTTCAACACTGTCAGTTCAGGCCACCTTGATGTGCAGGAGTAAGGAGAAATGTGTCAAGAACAGCATCAGGAAAGTTAGGACTGTTTTGCAATGGGAACTGACAACCGGTACAAAACAGTTACAACCACAAATTCATTAGTTACATGGAAGGGGAAAAATCCCTCACTTCTACAGTACAAACTGCACTTACACCACTACAAACAGCACTTCCATACGGCAGCTACTTGTACCCTTTTTCAAATTGATATGTACAAGATAAATGTGAGATCTAGCACTCATAATTGCACTGGTGACGGGCCAGTAAAAAGCTGCTCTCACTTCTATTTCACCACAGCAGGACATGGAGGTTGTAAGTTATACAGAAACTGAGGCCTCCTCTTCCTCTCAGGCTTTGAAGGAAGTCATTATAAGGTCATTTCTCCAGAGTTGTATCCGAACTGTGCCAGGGGAGACCATTTAGCTCTTACAGATAAAACATTATAACACAGATCTAAATTAATCAAACACTAATTCTCAATGCTATTTGGCAGCCTTAGTATAAAGTCAGAATTTGGCACAAAATGGTACAGGTTGTGAATCTGAAACAGTATAGAAAACAAAGTGTAGAGTAGATAAAAAAAAAAAAAAGATGTAGAAGATTATTCAATGTTTACCCACTCCTGCCTAGGAGGACATAATTCTTCTACCTTTAATTACTTTCTATTCTATTTACCCATGAGCTAATATTGCCCTTAATTAACTCAGCCTGAAATACTTACAAATACACATCTACTAAGAAGTCCACGCTCAATTAGTTAATTGCATTATCTGGTACATAACTTCACTGCTCTGACAATTGCTGGGCATGCTGAGGCCTACAGACTGGAAGAGGTAGTTTTCTTTCCTTTCCAATACAGAAAACCACCGGCAGATCTGTCAGCTTTATTACACCAAAGAGATGTTAACATTAACTGCTGGATTTTCTACTGTTTTGCTTCAGAGGAGAAGATGATTCTGGGTACTTAACAGTCAAAGGACTATCAGCTCAACTTAGAGTTAATCATACACACAGTCTACTCAGATTTGGCATTTTGGAGTTCCCGTTAAGAATAACTAATTGGGTTTTATCTCCACGAGCTCTGTTGCCCGTAGACATCAGGAAGTCCTTGTCAAACCAGATCAAGATGCTTCCTTTGAACAAACCTGACTGATTCCATTCACTACCCTCCTACCTCTTTCAGCTTTCTGTACTGAACTGGATTACCATGATCTCCTGAGATTAACACGTAACATCTGACATAGAAATAAAAGCCTTTCTGTTACAGAAGGTAATATGCAGGTGGTTGTGTGACAAGTAGTAACTCTTACCTCAAAACAAACCTGTTCAACTTGGCAAAAAGTTCCCAAATTCTTCTGGAGATTTTGACCTGTGAATTGTTCCTTAGTGCACTGGACAAATAGGAAACCTGAAGTGTCTGTCCTTCCTCACGTCTCTCCCCAGAATAGAAAGAGTATAGGCTGACTTCCAGTTTCTGCAAAAGATCCAGAGTAATCACGTGGTTTATTGACACTGACCTTCTGGTGCACGCTCTATGTGACCCCTTCCAGAATATCTCAAAACCAGTGCAACACACAGAGCAAGGGACAGGTAAAGAAACAGGATCAGGGCGATGCCACTGTCAGTCAAACCTATCCCTTCTGTTCTGGATGGGAACATTGACATTGGTTCTTCATCAAGTCTCTGTTTCAGCAAAGCCCCAAGAGACAAACTTCTCAGTATCTTAAAACCAGGCAGACTTTTCCTATTTTTCCTCTCCTGAGTTTGCCCTCCAAGAAGCAAGGATCCACCTAGTTACCTTCTTTTAGGCCTAGAACTATTTTAAAGGACTGGGATAGATGAGATTCTATGTTTTATAAGAAGATCAAATAAAAAGCAGAAATAGATGGGGAAAAGCTCACAGACCCTTTATAGCCCTTCTTAGGGAATGTGAACTTCCCATGAAGGCCTTTAACATAGCTGTCCTTCTTCAGAGCACACAACACACATTTCATCTGCTCTGGGTCTCCAGCATCGAGAGGTGGAGGGCAGGCACGGGACAGGACTCAAGATGACCACAATGAAATCAAGAAATCCTCTTAATTACAAATAACTATACGAGACTCCTAAACTTGAATTAAATCTTATAACCACTGTATACTTTTGCAACTAGAATTAATTCTACACCAAAAGTGAGCATCTGTCCTATGACTACTCTTACCTCTCAGATCCTACATTTGGTGCCAAACTGAAAGTGTTGTACATTTTAGATCCTCAGTTCATGATCAGCTGGAACGCATGGAAACAGCAGTTTGGCAGTTTCCAGAAGAGCTCTTTTGTGTTCAAAGCCAGATGGGCGAGCACTCAATTCCTACAAAAAGGTAGCTTAAGTTGCACACATTACTACTTACTTATCTCTCTCCTGCTACTCTTCACTTACAAGAAAATTCCAGTTGATCCAAGATGGAGAATTTTAAATTCTTAAGTAGTGAACAGAATCAGCAAACTGAAATCACCAAAGGAACATTCAGCAGGATGTTCTCAGGGCTGAACCCTTGTTTAACATATTTGGATAAAATTGTTTCACAGCCTTCAGCACCCTTATTACCTGCTTAAGAAAAATTACCTCGAGGGTTTTTCCAAATGTCAACCACACACATTAATACCTCTAGCAAGTCTTGAGATAGGGTTCCTGGAACAAAGGGGAATACAAATCAAAAGGCTCCTCTAGACTCTGAGGGAAGTTCTGAGGATGCCTAAAACACAGTTCAATGCACATGCTTAAGACCTGAAATGCAACTACAGACATGCAGCAGTTCTGCACCAGGACTTGGCCTCCCACATCAGCTATATATAGCTACCAACAGTAATTATCATTACTGAGAGCACCGTAACAGCAAGAACAGGCTCTGAAGAGCCCATTATTACATCTGTGCAGGGCTCAAAGAGCAAATGCAAGAAACCAAACAGGAAAGGGACAGTCCTCACGAGGATTTCAGTATAAAACCAGAATTATCTGCTTTCAAAGATATAAATAAAGCTGTCTTCTAAGCCCTGCTTCAGCAGCCTCTTAAAAAGGATAGGTCTATTGGAACAGCTTACTTTGTTCTTTACCTCCTAGAGTTGCTCTAACACAAGTGGGGCTCCTCAGGTAAAGACTTCCAATGCTTTAGTTACAGCTGTTAAAAGGACACTGAGCTCAGGCCTGTGTGTGGTCCTGGCTACTTCTACATTCACATTTCTGTGACAATGACATTTTTGAGTGTCTCCTGATGATCTTTTTAATCCTCAGCTGATGCGGCTGAAATCTTGGGCCAAGACCCCTTGCTGCTGAACAGACTCGTGCAGTGGTGCGATGCCAACGACCACAGCAGTGTTCGCGGAGAAGCAAATCGCCTGCTGGCATCCATCTTGCGTCACAACAGATCCCAGGTATGAGAGCTCTTGGTCTGATATGTTCCCACTTTATCCTTCATGGACTTTTTCAAAGCTTGTTGATACAGCTAGAGGTTAAGCATTAAACAGCACATACAGCTTTAGCATTAAAAATATGGTAAAATACATGATTAAAGACCCATTAGTCTGCCTCAGTATCAGTAAGGAGGAGGTGAGCAGGAAAGCAGTGGTCTCCATAGCCACAGGCACTGCACAAAAAGGAGCAACATGGTTACTTGCTATCATTTGTCAAACTTTTACCTTCAGTAGTGCTCGGCAAATGGTGAGTAGGTAAAGCTTTCCTATTTCCATACATAGCAGTTTCAAATTTCAAATTAAAATAGTAAAGATAACCCAGACATGTTCTGAACATCAGTCCTCCAGAAGCTCCAAAGAGCCCACTTAACTACCTAATCTGGCATGATCTCTATCTGCTGGCACATCAGAACAGGCTTCTGTTTCCTGTAAATCATGGTTACACACAGGCATCCCAACCAGGCTTTACTTTGAGGTAGTAATAAAAAGCAGTAGATACAATCTCTACAGGCTTCAAGAAGCTAAAATTAATCTGCTAGTTTGAGGGCTTGAAATCAAAAAATTGGAATAAGGAATAATGAAACTCCCAAGACAAAAGTAACTATTTTAATCTTATAGATACAGGTAACTGCTAAGTATTGATATTCCACATAACTTTAGACGAGCCCCAAGCAGACTTGCATGAGCTGTGTCAGAGCAGCATTACCTCATCTTCAAGTATCATTGGTTTGCACTGCAGCAGGCAAATCATTTCCATCTATTCAGAGGCTGAAGAGTGCAATCTCATCTCTCTCTTCGTGCTACTTTATTCATAAGTCAGACTTTCATCTCTGATGATTTACCTTTGCTTTAACAGGAAGTGGTCAAAGCTATCCAGGAGGCTCAGGGAGTGAAGCATCTCGTTTCCATGGCAACAAGCGAGCACGCTGCCATGCAGAATGAGGCTCTGAATGCCCTGGCAATAGCATCTGCAATCGACTTAGGTACTCTTCTCCCAAAAGCATTTGTCTGTGCAACATCCTTAGTTATTAATAAACGTTGTCATGCTGTTAATGCTACATAATGTGTAAGAAAAAAGCATGTTTGTTCTCTAGATTTAGCTCTTCACCATGAAATAAAGGAGGTCAACCATCCAGAACATCACAAAAGCAACAGGCTTCAGGAATTGCCTGAAGATTTTTTTGTTTAGGGTAAAATGAACAGGTTCTGAGGACAGGTACAATCTAGTGAGCAGTATAGTATGATGCTAGAAAACTACACAGAAAAACAACAAAATCCCCCCAAAAAAACCCAAAACACACAACCCCCAAACTCAGGAACCCAGAAGGAAAGTAAAGGTGAAGAAAATTGGAGAAAAAGATTAGAAGTGTCAAAAAGACGACAAAATTAAGGACAAATTATGGAGCAGTGAAGACTATAGAGAAAACAATCTTCAGAATACAGACATCTGAATGCATGAGAGAGTAAAGTAGAAGCACAGACAAAAAAAGTACTGTAGAGGCTGCAAATGAAACAAGAAAACTGTAAAGGCTCTAACTACTTTGGCTGAATTTTCAAAGATTTTGAGTATAATTATTTTCAGTTTTTTTTCCTGTATGACACATTTGATAATATTTGAAAAATGGGTGTCTATTACCATATAGTCACCACAGAAATCTACATCAGAAGATAAATTCAAAGTAAACAGTCAAGCTGAAATTTGGAATTTCCTATACCAACAAGCAAGACAGTAAAAAGCCCATTTCACTGCTTGGTCCACAATTAAGGCTCTCAAACTCAGCTAGCACAAATCAGCATTTCTATCACTGCAAATTTTCAGCTATTGTGAGATTATTTTATATAATCTAGAGTATACAGGTTCTGCCTTCCAGGATATAGCCTGTGAAGAAACAGTACAGAAAATACTACAGACATTCTCCTGTGCAGAACACAGATGCCCAAGACCTCCCTGTATTGACACTCTGAGATGAAGCCTGTCAGCAATTTTACTTTGACAAGAAGCAAGCATGTTCACTTTCTAGCTTCTTCTCAGGTAACAACTCAGTTATTTGTTTACTTACTTTTCAGAAACGCTTGAAGAATCTTTTAAGGAATCACAACTAGTTCAAAGCTTACACAAGCTGCTCCAAGATGATAATACAAGTCCTGAGGTGAAATATAATTCGATGGGTCTTTTGTGCAGTCTCCTTAATTCAGGTAATTCATCTTAAATTGTCTGCGATGAAAGGAGGAGTATTTATAATGAAAATACAAGTGTTTTCTGTTACTGAAATGGGCTGCATGCAGTGTTGCCAGTCAGCAAGCAGCAAGAGATATTATACAGGCTCATTCTTTATTGATCACCAAAAATCCTGGTCAAATAGCTTCTTTCTTTATGAGAAATTTGACTAAACTATCAGTTGAATAAAAAAAGAAGAAAGGCTTTATTCCAGCGAGTCAGTGGCATAATCAAATTCTGAAGTAGAAAGTACAAGTAGCCTTGTAATAAAAGACATTTTTTGCCCAAAATCACAATGCACAATTGCCTGGCTGTCCCAGGTGCTATATGCACCACAGCATTTTTGTGTTCAAAGAAATAAAAGAGTTTGTACCACCTGCAGGCAGGCATACATTTGTTCTGCCTATGCTGTACACAAGCCAGAGAGCTGAGATAAAACAGCAGTTCTAGCAATGCTGCCTTGGCACAGCAACTTTTAGTAAAAGATATGAAAGATATGGTTTCAGTTTCTCTCACCCCACGATTAGGAAAGACTTAAAATGCCTCCAGCAAGATCAGACCCATTCCGAACGTGTGGCACTAACTGAAAACAACCACCTTGAAACCAGTGGTCCAAAGAACTCATGCCAGTTTCTCACATCTTAATATATAAATCATGTAAGGTGCCTGTACTTAGAACTTTATAGACTAACTGTAACACTAAAACCTACTTGAGTCTTGCTAATATGAAAAGCTAACAAAAAGCATAACAGGCAAAAAAATGCTGGAACTTCTCCTGTATTCTGTTTTCAAAGTGCATTACTGCTGTTCAATCAGTTCTTGGAAGTCAAACAGGAGAAAAAAATAATCTTAACATGTTCAATACTTTAAATGGCTGGAAGAATATCTATTGAGAGAACTGTATTTAAAAATGTAAATTAAAGCAGCTCATTTTCAATCTTACAATAATTGTTGCGAGCCGCTATGCCACGGCACATCACAAAGTCAGCATTTCATCTCCCCTTCAGGTGATCTGAGACAAGAAATAGAAGAGGACAAGATTAAAGAAACTCTCGAAGAACTCTGCAGTCACAGCAACACAAATGTGGTCAAGGAAGCCGTCACAACATTACAGGCTTTGAGAGGAGAGACACCCCACTAGCCTCCCTTCTTCCCCACACTGTCGTGCTGCCACGTAACCAACATTAAAAGCAGGAGCTGTGCCTAGGATTGAGTAAAGATGCACACACACACACAAAATAAAAAAAATACAACTTAAAATTTATTTTCTCATCTCTTTGGCCTACAAATACTCCACTGCTGCTCTTCACTGAGCTGCTAACACACCTAGAGCCTCTCAAGGAAAAGGTCTTGGAAACACATCACANCAAATGAAACAAGAAAACTGTAAAGGCTCTAACTACTTTGGCTGAATTTTCAAAGATTTTGAGTATAATTATTTTCAGTTTTTTTTCCTGTATGACACATTTGATAATATTTGAAAAATGGGTGTCTATTACCATATAGTCACCACAGAAATCTACATCAGAAGATAAATTCAAAGTAAACAGTCAAGCTGAAATTTGGAATTTCCTATACCAACAAGCAAGACAGTAAAAAGCCCATTTCACTGCTTGGTCCACAATTAAGGCTCTCAAACTCAGCTAGCACAAATCAGCATTTCTAGCAGTGATCACTGCAGATTTTCAGCTATTGAGAGCTTATTTTATATAATCTAGAGTACACAGGTTCTGCCTTCCAGGATATGGCCTGTGAAGAAACACAGTACAGAAAATACTACAGACATTCTCCTGTGCAGAACACAGATGCCCAAGACCTCCCTGTATTGACACTCTGAGATGAAGCCTGTCAGCAATTTTACTTTGACAAGAAGCAAGCATGTTCACTTTCTAGCTTCTTCTCAGGTAACAACTCAGTTATTTGTTTACTTACTTTTCAGAAACGCTTGAAGAATCTTTTAAGGAATCACAACTAGTTCAAAGCTTACACAAGCTGCTCCAAGATGATAATACAAGTCCTGAGGTGAAATATAATTCGATGGGTCTTTTGTGCAGTCTCCTTAATTCAGGTAATTCATCTTAAATTGTCTGCGATGAAAGGAGGAGTATTTATAATGAAAATACAAGTGTTTTCTGTTACTGAAATGGGCTGCATGCAGTGTTGCCAGTCAGCAAGCAGCAAGAGATATTATACAGGCTCATTCTTTATTGATCACCAAAAATCCTGGTCAAATAGCTTCTTTCTTTATGAGAAATTTGACTAAACTATCAGTTGAATAAAAAAAGAAGAAAGGCTTTATTCCAGCGAGTCAGTGGCATAATCAAATTCTGAAGTAGAAAGTACAAGTAGCCTTGTAATAAAAGACATTTTTTGCCCAAAATCACAATGCACAATTGCCTGGCTGTCCCAGGTGCTATATGCACCACAGCATTTTTGTGTTCAAAGAAATAAAAGAGTTTGTACCACCTGCAGGCAGGCATACATTTGTTCTGCCTATGCTGTACACAAGCCAGAGAGCTGAGATAAAACAGCAGTTCTAGCAATGCTGCCTTGGCACAGCAACTTTTAGTAAAAGATATGAAGGATATGGATTCAGTTTCTCTCACCCCACGATTAGGAAAGACTTAAAATGCCTCCAGCAAGATCAGACCCATTCCGAACGTGTGGCACTAACTGAAAACAACCACCTTGAAACCAGTGGTCCAAAGAACTCATGCCAGTTTCTCACATCTTAATACATAAATCATGTAAGCTGAGAATTATTGTGCTTAGGCAAGAGTCTGCCACAAAAGGAGTTGCCTTTCAAATCTTGGAGCCACCGTGTATTAGCGGACAAGCTGGATTTTACAGTATAGTCTATTTTTTTTTCCTCTGTAACCAGAGATACTGGCATACAGAGAAGCATTTGCATCCTTCGGTGCTGTTAGCGAGTACTGACACAGCAGATGTGATCTGCAAGACTTTTTTCCAGAGGTGCCTGTACTTAGAACTTTATAGACTAACTGTAACACTAAAACCTACTTGAGTCTTGCTAATATGAAAAGCTAACAAAAAGCATAACAGGCAAAATAATGCTGGAACTTCTCCTGTATTCTGTTTTCAAAGTGCATTACTGCTGTTCAATCAGTTCTTGGAAGTCAAACAGGAGAAAAAAAATATCTTAACATGTTCAATACTTTAAATGGCTGGAAGAATATCTATTGAGAGAACTGTATTTAAAAATGTAAATTAAAGCAGCTCATTTTCAATCTTACAATAATTGTTGCGAGCCGCTATGCCACGGCACATCACAAAGTCAGCATTTCATCTCCCCTTCAGGTGATCTGAGACAAGAAATAGAAGAGGACAAGATTAAAGAAACTCTCGAAGAACTCTGCAGTCACAGCAACACAAATGTGGTCAAGGAAGCCGTCACAACATTACAGGCTTTGAGAGGAGAGACACCCCACTAGCCTCCCTTCTTCCCCACATTGTCGTGCTGCCACGTAACCGACATTAAAAGCAGGAGCTGTGCCTAGGATTGAGTAAAGCTGCACACACACACAAAGAATAAAATAAAAAAAATACAACTTAAAATTTATTTTCTCATCTCTTTGGCCTACAAATACTCCACTGCTGCTCTTCACTGAGCTGCTAACACACCTAGAGCCTCTCAAGGAAAAGGTCTTGGAAACACATCACATGGGAAGCATCAGGCACTCGCCACTTCTGTAAGACATTTCTAAGCTGTGTGGTTTTGTCAGATCAGGATACCACTTGTGACTTCTTTTAGCAACGGGACTTCAAAATCATTACAAAAAATGTCAAGCTTGTATCGAGCAGCCTGAAACAATGGGGGTTTAGAGTACGTGAGAGCTGTAGCTTAATGCAAAGGGCTAACTGGTACCAGTTCAACCACCGCACACTGTCAAACAATCCGTGAGCCCAGTTCAAACCAAACCAAAGCTGTACCTTTAAACCAACTCGCCCTTCAGTTTCCATTTTTAAAGCTCACCTCTTGAGTTTCCACCTGCTACTGCCCCTAACTATTTTCCTCAATACTCTGAGGTCATGGCCTTGTGCTGATTTCAGAGTTGCAGCTATTGTAACCCAGAACAAGACTCGGTAGAAGCAAAGTCTGCAACAAGCTGCAGTCAATGCCCATACAGTGCTTGGACAAGACAGAAAATTATAGATCGTTAGAAATTACAAATGGGTTCATGTGAAGATTTGGAGGCAGCTGGCATTTTGCTAAATTATCTCCAGTAAAAGAACTGGAAAATTGTAGTTAGACAAATATCTCTGAGCATTTCTGTACAGAAGCCTTTCTTATTTCAAAGTGATAATATATATATATATTAATAGGTAACAGGATCTATTGTAAAACTTGTTCTTATGGGAATATTTTGAAGCAGTTCAACATATTTTGCAGAGTCACATTGCCAAGACCTAGGAGATCAAATTCAAAACCCTATAGTGCTAGATAGTGAGGAGCTAGGGAACAATGACTTCATTTTAGCCAGCACTAAAAGGTATTGAGGGAACAAAAAATAGGAAGTACCGACCTTAATAAAATTTTTATAAAGCAGGGAACATTTGAAAGTCAACAAGGCCTCCCGTTCTCAAACAATTTGAGTGTAACTGGCTTATGTCTGCAAACACACATTACAGCTTTGCTCCTGCAAAAGCTTTCCCACTTGTAAAACTTGTTAACACCATTTAGCCTCCTACATTCACCACCAAATGTCACTTTCAGAAGTACTCTCAAGAAAGGGAATTTCATTAAACCATCGCAGGCAAGTCACTTGGTAAGTAACACACAAGCATATTCTGACCATAGAGCAGAGCAAAAGAAAACCAAGAGCTAAACAATGTGCAATTTCCTCTGCCTTAAGAGCACGGAGCGATAGGGGCATCCTGCACATTTCCAATGTGAAAATGAGAAATAGCCTCATGCAATCTCAACTTCGGAGTAAGATCTGGGGTAGTGCCTAAACCAGGCATTAGCAGGAGTCATACTGGGATCTACTACAAGCTCTTCATATCCATGCCAAACGGCCATGTTCCAGTTAAGTCATTATCAGAAATGATCCAGCTGTAACTTTCTAGTGTATCTAGTTCCAGCTTCTACATTATTCTAATACAGCCTTTATCTACTGGTTAAAGAATCCTAACCTTACTAAAACTAAAAATCAGGTTAGAATGCATTAAAGAAACATTAAAATGGTCCAAAAAGTAGATGCAAACCTATTTCTGCAAGGCTCATTTTCATCCTGGAAGTCACTTCCCTTCCCCGCTCTTAGGAGTAGTTTCAGGAACACCACTCAGACATGAAAAACCACGGACTCTGTAAATCACAGGAGTCCTAACCGTGGCCAAGTGCCGACAGCAGTTTTAACTTTGTAGATGTCCAGAGATTTAATCATTTCTCTAGACCATTCTGCAGCTCTTCACTTGTTCGTGGTTCTTCATGAACGAGAGAGGGAAGGGCACTAGGTGCTATCTATTATTCAGCAGCCCAGACTGGAAAATTAAAAAAAAAAAGAAGTAGTCTCAAGGATGAGTTTTGGCAACATATACACACAAACGCCAGCAGAGCTCTGCAATTTCTGCAGCTGTCCATAAAGTGCAGTCTCAGTAGCCAGTTTAAACCTTAGAGAGGGAAATACTAGTGACTGGAAGCAACAAATCTTAGAACTCAAACTCCAGGAGTACAAAACATTAAATTTTATTTAATCAAACTTAAGGCTTGAGAAAAAACAACTACATATATATACACACACACCAAGTGTCACTCAGAAATGCCATCTCAGAAGGAGACAGAACCTCCTCTCCTCTTCCACTGGCTAAATAACATTCAAGCTGCCTGGTAACCCACAGCTGGTAGGGGGAAGAAGAAAGGCTGGAATGGGGAGACACAACCCAAGGCAATTGTCATATCAGCCTCAACAGACTGGAGTTACAAGTCTATCCACATGGCACTTTGTGAGTGTCACCAGAACTAAAGACCCCTTAGGAAGAAATAATCAGGTTCTCAGGAGGCGACTGAAGCTCCTTTGGTCACTGCACTTTTTTCAGTGCTCGTATTCCTCCTTCTCTTCACGGACAGGGAAACGGTATCCAAATGCAGGTACAGCAATAGAAACAAAAGGGCAGCTGCACTGTCAACCCTACTGACAAATAAATACATTGCTTCACAGAAATAAATTGTGCTCATTTCTGAGAAATAAAAGTGATCACACTGAAAAGTTTCCTTCTCAGTCTAGTTATTCAAGTCTGACCTCATTTGACATCTTCATTAAAAACCTTGTTTCCATTGTAGTGTTTGTGGATTTTTTCCCAAATGCAGCCACTGAAATCCCAACATCAACAATTAATCAGACCTCTCTTTATGAGATCACTGAACTCCTTCTCCTTCGAGGCTTTAGAGGCAGGCTCACACCCAAATGCTTTGGCCGACAAGACTTTTTAAGACCATAATCTAAACCTTTAGCCGTGAAGTCACCACAGGTCCACAGAGAAGGTGCTAAATATAACCAAGTAGCAAGTGGTAAGAAAACATTTCCATTCCAAGTCTGAAATTATACTAACCACATATATCACCCATGGGGGTGCCCTTCAAAATGCCTTGGGGTAAACCAGGCTACAGCCCCAGGGTTTTAAAAGAGATACTGGATAAGCAGAGAGAAGTTTATCCACAGTGAAAACAAATCACTCCATAAATTCAATGATCTTCAAATAGGTTGAACTTGCCTTCTTGAATTCAGTTCCAAATAACTGGAGAATTGATACAAAGCTGGTGTTAATATGGCCAAAGCCAGTTAGAACAAACTGTGAAAGACAACACAATTCAATTAAATTCTGTTTTGCATACAAACAGTACTTCAAAAAGAAAACAAGTACTCATTTGTCTTCAGGCAATTTGGCAAGCCTTGCAGATGCTGGAATCCTGATCCACGGCACTGGCTCTTGTCAGCAGCTGATTTCAGCACATGAACTCCAGAGATATCTTTGACACCATGATGACTTTCACCCACTGCTGAAATTGCTTCCGAGCATTAGAAGCTGTGTTGACAAGCATCAAAGGGAATTTTCAATGCAATGTTTTATGAATAGAGGAAGCTAGGAACAGAAAGCATCCTTCTCCAATTTTACATACATGGGGTTATTACAGATAATGCTAACACAGTAAGTTGGTTCGTGAGGTGTTGTAAAGTTTCAAGCACCAAAGTTTAAAGCAAAGGTTGATGGACACTGCCTTGCTGCTTGAAAAGTAGCAGAAACAGCAGTAAATTTTTGGCTGCTCCTAATGGACTTGATTCAGCAGATAAGTAATACAGACCTCAAATTCAAGGCTCTACTGAAGAAATGCTTCTTGCTCTCCCCTCAGTGGTCTACTGCTACTGTTTCCTTGTATATCAAAGCTAAAAATTAGAAACAAGACCAAAAAACAACCAAGAACAAAACAACAACAACAACAAAAACCACAAACCCCCCCCATGCCACCAAAACAAATAAAAAAAAAATATTAAAAATCACAGTGCACTTCGAGCAATTTAACTTTCATGTTTTCAGATGAGTAATAGCAGACTGTTCTCTGCTACTGTAAGGAAATCAGCCATCCTTAGACAAGCTTCCTTTTCCTGTTTTGTCTCAATCACTGGCCAGAAAAAGAACTATGAAAGCTGAATTGAAGTCCACACGAGAAGTACAGCACTGACTGTGAAGTCCTTCACAGATTAAAAGCCAGAAGGATGTCTGAACAATCACTGCAGACACAGAGACTCTTACTGTTGATCAGCTTTCGCCAGCGTAACGATCGTTAATCATGCGTAACAGAAAAAAGGACAAGAAATTGATATTGAAAAGTTTGGCTTCTTAAGAAAGCCATATACTTTGGAAATACAAGTATTAAATCCTTCAGGCAGACTACACGTAGGAAAATATCATTATAAAAATATATACTTTTCTAGAATTTACACTATATGTTAGGCACTGTAAATAAACCTGCTCTCCCTGAAAAACTTGGTGTCACTGGAAGCAGTAAACAATGAGTGTGATATGGCCCACAGTAAAAACTGACAGCTACAGCTATTCCCACAAACTTTTCAGTCACACATTTTATCTTAAAGCTAAAAATACTATGCCAAAAGTCTTTTAGAGAAGACTGAAACTCTTACTGGTCTACAGATCCATCTACTGAACCCCCGAAAGGCAAAGAGCGGAAGAAGATTAATTTTCTTCTAACAAAAATAAAATACTGGACTTCAGTAGTAGTTCAGTTTGATGCAGAAAATTACTGTGAAGACAATCTGGTTCAGCACGTTGTGGCTGGCATCTGAACCACGAATCAGAACACAAGCAGAATTGATGATTCAATAGCTGTACAGAAGAGCTAAAAGTTCAGCAACTCTAATCTTTCACTAAATGGGCATTTCCTCATTAAAAAACAGAGTTCAGCAGGGATCAATGCTGATTTATGTGTTTTTCATCAGTCCTGATATGAGCAGTTAGGACTTATGAAGATCAATACAGCAGTTGACAGAAAGCAGAGGAAAGGCAAACCCCATCAACAGCTAGCATAGCATGCTTGCTACCTACTGAAACAAGCTGCATTCTGAAAATACTGCTGAAGATATTACTGAGCAATAACAAGTTAAGCATTTTAAAAGAGTTTTTTTCATCTATAAATAAAGAATATTTACTTTTTTTTTTTCAAGACAGGCAACAGCATCAGGGATTCACAGCCCCTTGCCTGAAATGGAGATTTCTAAACATATAATGCTACTGATAGATCTTGCCCCCGTTCCCCTTGACAAAAGGCTTGTTTTCAAAACAGCATGGGTTACTCGAGCTCTGATGCTGAGCACAAGCTCCTGAGACATCTATGGTATTTCCAGTCAAAGAGAAATACCTCTCCTACTGCACAACTGAAAAGCAGTTAAAGAACTGGACAATTTGTGACTTTTTTTTCCCGATTTCCAATACTATGACAGTTACAGTTGATGGGTATCCTGCCAAAAAGTGACGTCATGAGTGTAGGGTGGCAATTAAAACAACTTCAAGATTCTGAAGGAATCAGCACACCTTCTGAAAAGATTACACTGAGACTGACGACAGCTGGGAGTGAACACAGAACAGTCTTCATGGTAATCCTTCAAGGAAAGGGTTTATAGCAGTTTCACGTCTCCTTGCCACAATCTTCAAAACTGGTTCTGCCAATGTCTTGTGAAATTCCATTTCTTCCTCAGAGACCAACACTGGTGCACCAAGTTGTCTCAGTAGAAAAACAAGTTGAACAGGCGTGTGTTCAGATATAATTTTTGTACCAGCTTCTAACAAAATGCACGAGCAGGGTAAAATCCACATAAGGCTTTTAATAACAGGAGTGTTTCATGGTCTGTGCATTTCTTCCACCTTGGTGTTGACCAATAATGGCAAAAAATACTTTTTTTGCACCATGTGTCTGCTTGTATATTCAGAAGGCATTACCCGCCTTTACAGCTTCAATATCAGAGATCAATGTCCTGGCTAGGAAAATCCCAAAAATCTAAAAAGACAAAAAACAACCAAACCATTTGTGAGATGAAACACTTGTAATGTACCAGTCTGCAAGATGTTTCTAAAAAATCAGAACCAATTACCATTAGTCATTATTGCAGAAGGGGAGCCTACTTCTTATGTGCTCCTGTTACGCTGTACTGATGTCAGCACAACTACTGTGAATAAAGTAAAGCATTCATAAAGTGTCTCCGGGTTCAGGTATCATTTCAGAGCCAAGATCATCTGAAGCAGGGCTATTACTAAAAAAAGTAATAAAGGGAGCAGAATCTCCCAGAAGAAAAAACTCTATGAGAAAAAGATCCTTTCACGTAACACTTCAGGAGAACTCAAAATAATAAGCAGCTTCTGGATGCTGTGGAACTGGAAGAAATCCAGTCTGCGTCTTCTAACACTCACACTTACCTACTGCAAAAGTTACAAACCAGGAATTTTCATTCACTGCACAATTTTGGACAATCCAGTCAATGTCCTGATCATTTTTCTTAAATACATACAGAATGTACAGAATGACCTGTACTGAATTAAGGGTCTTGTCACAAACAGTAGTGAGAAAAGTCTCAGATTATTCTGAGACACTTATATTTCAAATTTTAATATTCACTCAAGTTCTCAGGGAAATCTTCCTTTACAAATTGAAGATAAATTATTAACTTGGCACATTTCCTGAAACATTCTTAGGGGAAAAAAAAACCCCAAACAAGCTGGGATGAAGTTTTGGAAAAGCCAAAATATTTGTTTTAGAAGTAGTCAAGTTATGTCCAACTCTCAGTTCCACTGTGAAATGGCTTAATGCACAAGAAAGACCCAATTTGAAAATAGAAGTGACTGTGAAAGTAGTTCCACAGAGACTTGGGACACGAACAAGAACACCACCACGGGTTATTGCCAGTCAACATAGTGCCAAAAGATCAGGCTTCGTATCTTCAACATTCTCCTAGCTGAAGGTGTTGTTCTCAGGAGAGCATCACTCAAAGCCATGGAAGAACATCATTAGATGGTGATAAAATATCAGAAACCAAGCAAAGGGCAGCATTGCCACAGCTGGGAAAAGGTATTTTGCCAGCACTCTCTGCTCAACTATTTTCAGCTAACTGAAAAATGCATTCTGTGGCAGATTTACAAGTTTGTTTTCCCCCTGAAGTGAAGCAGGACTGTATCAAAGAAAGGTAGGTGTAAACAGCTGCCACGATGAAAGCAGGATCCACCTTAAAGAAGTAATCTGCTGTGTTTTACTGAGTATTTCCATTCTTTTTCATACATGTATCAAGCACCAGCAAGGTACTGGAAATCAGCCACGGCAACACCACCTCATTCTGGCCTGGTCACCAGTTTCCCTGCTCTTCCATTCTCAACTTCCGGATATACATGAGAGATATATTCATGATATACACCACTTAAAGCCAGCTGAGTAGTAACTTTATCATGAAGGACAGAACAGTATTTTAGTCATTTCACATTCGTGACAGAAGGCTGTGGTTCGGACCTACTGGAATAAATAATCAGAGATGTCCCCTCCGTCACAGCACACTGAAACATAAGAAATATTACTGTGTCCTGTTTTATATAAAAATCACATTATATTTTTCAATATTAATAATTCATCACAATAATCAGATACTGCGTGCATTGTAATTGCATTGTATTTTCATAATGACCTTCGTTGCTTTGAGGAATGTAATTTCAACAGAATTAGTTTGCATCAGTCATTTCCACTTTAAGTCCTCATTCCTATAATTATTTTTTTTGCCATAATATTCTCATACCTTAAAAAAACAACCAAAACAATCCAGTGTCAAAATATTTCCTTCTCTCTGTAACAACTACTTTACCTTCAGCAGGTCTGCACCTCAAAACGTTTTTCAAAGCAGCGTAGCAAAACCAACTGACCTGGAGCAATGAGATAGCTATGAAGACACCTGCAACAATGTAGATGTTCCGGGGTAACCAAGCTTCCAGAGCAAGAATACATCCTTTGACAAAAATCTGATCATCCCATTGGTTCTTGCTCTGAATGTAGAGAGGAAGAATAAAGAATATTACTTTTCTGTTCAGCTTTACTATGAGATCGGTCAATCCCATGAAGCTAATCATTTGTCACTTATGCAGTAATGCTTTAACCGACTCCAGAAATACATGTATGTCCAGATTAAATCAGAGAGTGCTGGACATTCATGTTAGTATCTTCCTGCAAATCCTATTACTGGAATACTGTAGAATTAGCAGATAAACTTCAGAGTCAGACTACTAAAAGTAGTAATTGAAATGCACATTTGAAATGCAAGTTGTCTCACTTTTTGAAGCACTCCTTTCCATCGCATGTTTTCCCCACCCTCCCAAGGCACAAGTTTCCTTTAAACAAAGGAGAATTTGTACCCCACTCTGCTTGTGGTGTGATGTAGCACAGTCAATTAGTTCCCAGAATTTTAAGGTGACACATCAATCGACAATTCTCCCATTTTTATAGGTTTTCCTATGCAGGCATAGAACATGACAGACAGCAAGATCCCAGCACCTTGCCTTCTTTCTGACATCGTAGCCACACTGGGTATTCACAACTTTTTGCTGCAAAGCCAAAAAAGATTTAAAATCAATTGAATTCTACTCACTCCAGTTCACAGGAAGTCTTGTAGACTCACAAACAATTTGGGACTGACAGAGCCAAACCTCAAGAAGCATGTTTAGTAAAAATAAGCAAAGTACTAGCAGAAGACAGAAAAGCAATGACAAATCAGAGATGTATAATTGCAGGAAAACATCCTCCACCAGAAGTCTCAGCTTCTTCTATTGTGTGTCTTTCAACTAGCAAGGACTTTTTAACATGAAGCATAGCAACTGTACTGCCAGCAAACAGAGGAGACACCTGCATTTCCAACATCAGCTTGGTGTTCCCTATTTCACATAACACACTGAGGTAACAACAAAGGTACCAGGCTGATTTGTTTACACCTGCAGTGGAGAAATAGGCCTTTCAACTCCCTCCATTCAAGTGGTAGACAGCTTGCTATCCCCATCACCTACAACTGGTAACAGCTGCAAGCTACTTGAGCCCCCTCAGTTGACAGTTCAGTCTCACACACAACCCACACCTAGTTCTAAAGAAAAAATATATACCCTAACTGCAGATCCCAAGTAGGAAGACCATAAACATCTTGCAGATCACAACTGCACACAACCCAATGCAGTATTTATCTCCAAAGATGGAGAGAGAGTCCTCTTATGACTTTTCTCTGTATGAGACATAGGAAAACATACATATTACACAATTGGAGCATAATTTACACAATGCATTGTGAGTAATATTGAAATATTAGGAGATTAAATATTAAAAATGTATTTAAACATACTTATTTCTCCTTAAATACAGCACCAGCAACAGAAAATATTGCAGTGGAATAGGGGTACTACAAATTAAAGTAGAAAATGATTACCATGTAATCTGAACATGGAAAACTTCCCCGACAAAGTCTTTCTTGGCTGATTTCCAAGACAATCAAAAAAGCCTTAGTATAACCTACCAATGGCTGGCTGCTCCTCACAAGGACTGCTCGACTGACTAAGCTGTAACTATTCCCACTCACACTATTAATGCTGTGTTTCTTTCTACCTCCCCATTTTAGTTTCCATTGAAACAGACAGATTTCTACAATTTAGTAGAGATCTAACCAGGAAGTACCTAAATCTTGCCCAAACCAGAACAGATGCAAATGCTTTAAGCCGAGTTTTTCCATGAGAACTTTAGTAGCTGCTGATAAACCATCAGGAAATGGGAGTTACTCCTACTTCATTCTAACTAGAGCAAACACACTGCTTAGTGCTCTCAGGTCCTTAGAAAATAGGCAAAGGAGGCCAAGAATGCAAGGAAACAACACATGGGGAATAAGAAAAAAAAATAGTATCGTCCACCAGTACTTGCAGACTCAAGCCATACAAAAAGAGCTTGCATTCCTGGTAACAATACATTTTCATCTGTGTAACAGGCTGCACATTTGGACCCTAAAAAGGATGGAAGGGCAACCTGAAAAGAGTTTGTCTGTGCAAGAGTATTTTCTGATCATTCAAAAGAGCTTTTAAGGCCCTGGTCATCACACTTTATTCAGGAAGTACTTCCTTTTGTAACTCTGCAGCGACATCAGAGCAACACAAAGCCAGGAAAAACTTACAGCAGGATCGGGTACGCAGCAGGAAAAAGGAACACCGCACTTCTCACGACTTTTGCTTTCACTGCTGCAGTTGAAGTATATGTTAAAGTCCCAATCATCTGGACCTTGGGCACCACAGCAATGGTTCTGCAACAGACAAACAGACAGTATTTTCATAGAATCATTAGGGTTGGAANACAGGCCAGGAAGCCATTGGCCTTCTTGGCCACCTGGGCACACTGCTGGCTCATGTTCAGCTGGCTGTTCACCAGCACCCCCAGGTCCCTTTCCAACAGGCAGCTTTCCAGCCACTCCTCCCCAAGCCTGTAGCATTGAGTTTTGGGGTATTTTAGAGACAATTTATCCACTGAATGAACTCTCTGCAATGATAATTGTTCATCATCTTCACTTTCTCTGTGCAGAATCAATGACAACATCAGAGTGAAAAAATGAGTAAATCAATAGTGTGGCTCCATAAAAATCAAGGCAATACATTTGGCATACTGCTCCTGGAAATAGGTGTCAGCGTGACAAACAAAATCATTAGAGTTTTCACTTTAGAGGTAATTGCTAGATGCAGTCAGTATACATCCATAAATGGTGCAACAAAACCCTTTATATAAATGCACCCCATTATTTCCAAGTCGACCAAAATCAGAAAAGCTACGAAAAATATTTCTTTGAATTTGTGACGTCATCCTTAAACCTCATGAATCGATGAGTTTTCTTCTCCTTGTTCACTGTGAAAATTGGATCCAAACATTTCTGAATACGCTTTCCTTCAAATGAGGTTTTCATATCTAAATTAGTTAACTGGTAAAGTCTCACTAGCTCAAAGGTGTCTCAACTCTACAAGTACTTCATGTAAGTTTCTTGATCTAAACAGTGTAATGTAATTACAGTAAGTTGGGGAAATACCAACATTTCAAGGAATGTTCAATTCCTGGAACTAATGAAAGCAAGTGTAAGTTATGTTTTGCAGTTTTACTGGCCTGGATATTTAAAAGCATGAATCTTTCTCTATAACTTGAGTACTTGAAGTGTTACACGATCACACAGATTTTCCTGGTACCTCATGAAGTTCCATTACTTTGGGATATCTATCTCTAGGACCTTTCCTCTGCCTGCTTCACAGAACATGCATAAACCTGTCTGTGAGACCACCAAACCTTCAAGTCAGTAAATGAATTCTGCAGTTACCAAGCTACGACGAGACACAGAAATGAACAGAGAATTGTTTACAGTTTTCACAGGAAATACGACTGAAACGAGCTGAACATAATGGTCAGAATAGAAAAAACAAACATGAAGAAATCCTGATTAAGTCACTAATACATTTACTATGAAAATAGCAGACTTTAATTTCTGTCTTTCTAATCCCTCCTCCCTCACATATCTACACCTCTGTGAAAAGCCATACAACCACTAAACATCCTAATCTACCTTAGTAAAGCACCGACTACAAGGTTGCTTACAGGCCTGGAAGTAATAAAGCCAGCCAGAGCAAGGAGCTGTCTCCAAAAAGCTCTCTGGGTTCCAAGGCACGCACTGAGAACAGAGCAAGTCAGCCTGACATACATGGCTCCTTTGAAGACTGGCTCCAGCGAGGCATTTGAACATGCTGCTGCACCTTGCTGTTCACCCCTTGCAGAACTGCTCTCGCTAATCCGCACTGTGCGCTCCACCTCCCTCCTCAGCACTTTCAGGTATGGATCACAACGGGCCGAGTCAGAGATGTTTCTGGACTTTCCTTTTTCAGGTTTATTAGCTTGTTAATCTGGCTAGTGAACTCCTTTTAACTGAAAATAAAAGGCTGAGCTTTACTGGAGTTCCAGCCATAAATCAGCTTAGTGTATTAGCCTAGCTGACTATGCTGAAACTAAATAAACAGAAAGAACAATAAGAGAGTTGACAACACTGCGACAATTACTGGTGCTGGTCATGGCCAGGAGGAGCCCTGCCTTACATAAAGGTGCCACTGGCATTGAAAACTAAAGGAAAACAGCACTGAAATCCATCCAAGCAGCTCACTCAGACTATGCTTCCATATGAATGCACACAAAAGGGAATGAACAGGATAGGTAAGATGCTGCTAATACACAGCTGACCAAACTGGTACCCACTCTAGAACACACTCTGCTGTCAAACTGAGCTGTGAGCCCAGATTTCTAAAGGTGATCTTCTAGAAATTGTCTTCTATATTCTAGGAAAAAGAGCCTTCTTTCATAAGGAGGGGGGAAGGAGACAACTCTTTTACCTCTTTGTGAGGTACTCTCATATGCATTCTGTTTCTCTCCATATATGTATATTTAACCACAGACAAAAAGAAAAATCAGAAGTCACCCTCACTGTTTGTTTCCTGGGCATGATTACAACAGCAGATCATTTGGAAAAAAAAAGTCACCGGGCCCTTACTAGCACAGGCCTTTTCACCTCTTGGTGTACATCACTGTCTTCTGATAAATGAACATTTTAGGGCCACAGAAGCATAATTTTTTTTCAACCTGCCCTGACAACTGCCTGACCAGAGACCAGACTTTTCCAGTTAACAAAAATCCTCTTTTGCTTCAAGTTGAGGTGCATCTTGGAAAATAAAAGGCCCTGTGCTACATTCCTGTTCAAGACTGCAGTGCCTTCTAAAATAAAGAGTCAATTACCAGTTCCATGGCACATTTTTTTTAGGATGAAGTTTTCTTGTCACTCAGTTCTCACTTGAAACTGGTGCAACACTGATCAGAACAGGGGAGCAAGTCAAGAAGGTCAAAAGGCAGATGGATGTTCGGCAGAGCTTCCACACTGACAGAACAGCACTGTATCTCAGAACACCTTGCCTTCCTGATGCTTTCAATGCCAAAAGATCAAAACAGCACATCTGTAAAACGACACTATTACCTACAGAACGTGTAACAAGAAAGCTTCCAAAATCTACACATTCTCCTTGAACACATGAAAGAAGTGACAGGATACAAACTTACTATTTTCTGTAGAGAATCAATAAGGTTCTGGAGGTCAATATCATCTCGGTAGGATTTAATGTTATTCTCAAAGAATTCCTTGACCCTGTCCCTCACCCAGTCCTGGAACAGGAAAGCCAGAACTGCTGCTGCCATCTCCAGCAGGAATATAAACACAATAGCTCCACAGAACTGAAAAAAAAAGAAGTCTCAAATTAGCAAGTACTCATTCATTCTGAATGCATCCCTATTCCAATTCCACCAGAAATAGACACAGAGAATTAGCTTAAAATTCTCCCTCAGTACAGAAGCCGTGAGAACCCAGTCTGTTAAACAAGAACACAATGTAAAGAAATCACCAAGAGGTAAAGTTATCTTTTTGTTTTGGTCGCCTGAACTTGACAGTAAAATGTGCACCATACCACAGTCATTATTCAAAGCAGTGACAATATTAATAAATGAGAATTTGCAGAACACAGAACTAAAGTGTCTTGTTGGATTTTGTTCTGATTGTTTTCAGCTCTAAAGCAAAGAAACAGCCTCAGTGTGAAAACAACCATTCAACAGATTTCATATCTGTCACTGAAGTCCAAGTTTGGCCTGTCAAGCATTTAGAAGTTTAAAGGATATTGTTCTCCAAAAGCCATTATATCATTTCCTCTCAGTAATTCCTGACTAAATATTCCAGAACCTTGTATTTAGTGATACTACACATACAGTGTTAGATTCTGGTATATACACTATAGCATCACTGTATACCAGGATGGAGGAAGAAAAAAAAGAAGAAAAACCATTTTCCCAAAAGGGGAAAAGACATAGGTTTGTAACCACACTGCCTTTAATGCCATTACTCACAGGCTCATCAAGGAAGTAAATATAGCACACACATTATAACTAACCCAACTCTACAAATGAATTATCTGGGCTTGCTACTAGTTCTTCACCCAGCTTTCAAACACATAATGATCTACTCATATCATAACATTACTTACAAACTTTAGGAGGCAAATGTTTTCTCTCAGTGCTCCTACACAGCCAGCAAATCCCAGAGTAAACATCACTATTCCCACCACTAGGACAAGCACCACTGGGTCCAGACCGTGAAGTCCAGTCACCTTCGTCAGATCAGACAATACACCCTGAAAGAGGAAAACCAGGATAACAGATAAAGGTGAACACTATAACCAGGTTTTTCATTTAACATTCCGGACATCCATGATTTCTACCATTCCAAATGAACTGGCTGCAAACCCTTGAGCCTGCCAACAGTGGGCCACACGGAAAGGTCTTTTTATAAAATGGGTACTGATGATGACAAGTTTTCTTCACCCTAAAAGAGGGAGTATTGATGCAAAGTTACAGCTATTAATTCTTCCAAATCAGTAAACCCAGTGTGGTCAGATTCTCAGTTTACATTCTCCTAGGTCTATCTGCCAGACAGGCTTCCACAAGATGGTGCCAAAAGCTCAGCACTATCACTGAATATTCATTTAGTTTCAAGGCAAAAGAATTAATGCTTTATATTAACTTGAAATGCATCAGTCAGAAGGGCACTCAAATTTCCAAGTCTTCAGAAACTGAAAAAAAAAATAAATTTCCAAGCCTAATGTTTATGCAGCAGAAAGGGAGAAACATTCTAACTACAAAGAAGATTATGGATCACATTCTAAGGGCGAGGAAAAAAATCTGCTTCTGGTTTCCAAGGGAAGCAGATTTTTCCTCTCAGCGTTTTGGTTACACCTCTTCTAGTGCTGACCAGTCTTAGGAATGCTCCTGTAAGATCATGTAGTGTGCAGATGCAACAGGCAGAAGGCAGAATGGACAAACAGCTGAAAAACTTTTAAAGTTAATGAGCACAATTCCTAGAGCCATCTAGGCAGCCTTGCCATAGTCTGAGTGTTCATCAGACACTCATCAGCAGTACATACAGCATTTTAATAAAGAAATACTTTCCTTTTAAGACAGAGAAATAACAAAAAAACCCTCATGGTACAACATCCCATAATTACATGTTTACTATTTTTTTTTCTTTATAAAGTATATTCTCAAGCTAACTATGCTTTGTGTAAAACAAAGACAGACTTGTGAAGTAATTCATACAAGCATTCTGTCAAGGGAATGTAAATTCTCATCTTGCTACTCAGGTATTTGTGCTAGTTAAGTGCAAAAAAATATACATCCTAAAAGCATACGTTGGGGAAAAAAGGGTATCACTTCATATTTAAATGCTTACTTAAAAATAACGTCTTCAAAATACAGCACTAGAGCAAAATATGCCCATGGAGAAGTGTCAACAGATGATGAAAAGACACTAGTTAACAGCACTGCAGTGATACTACAGGAGTTCATCTCTTATCATGTGTTTCGTATCAGATCTTGTTTGAGCTGTTAATTTGGCAACAGCAAGAGAATAGAGTTGTTTTAACCAAAACTGGTTGAAAAAATGAAAGTAAGGCAGAAAAAAGTGGGGGGAACCCCACCCCAAATAAGAATGGAAGTGTAGAAATCAGAACTGACTTATTGCCTTGCAATAGCTGGTGACTTACAGTTGAAATAACCTGTTAACAAGGGGTCACTTTATAGATTTCCCAGAAATCTTCCTCAGAAAGTCTTAGGAAGCAAAAACTTTTCTAGTTACAAGAGATACAAAAGATGTTAAGTGAAACATTTTGAAGGAAGCAAACAAGATAGTGCCCTAAATTTATTATCTCAATCCACCACACTCATCTCCCTAAAGATGCTTCTGCCTGTGCCATCTGCAGGATGGCAAGAACTCTTGAAGTACAGGCTGCCCTTTACAACAGCACCTGGATTTCCTACTGGTGTACAGAAAGGAAGTCTGATACCTTAAATCAGTGTCAAAAAACTCCAAGAATAAAAGTCAGCCTTTAAGTCACTTAGTGACTTTCAGTCACTTAGAACAGTGAATTAAGAGTTCAATTCTACATGCTTAACTTGCTTTCCACCTTAATTTTTGTAAGCATTATGCCACCAGATCAACTGAAGTGTGTTGGTAACAGGGTAAACTTGGATTGTCTTTAAAAAAAATCTCTAATATAGCCCATTAACAAATGCTAAAGTAGCTCCTGTTTTGAGATACATCAGTATGGAAACTAAAAAATACATCCCAAGCCAGAGCTGATTTCTTATAATGAAGTTCTGTAAACTTACTTGATGCTGATTGTCATAGTATCAGACTGCCACTGATGAGAAAATAAGTCACATGCACATACCTTTAGCCAGTTTACACACCCCTGTACACAAACACAAAGATAGCACTCTAAAGAATAAGTACACAGCCACAGAATAAGTTAGGGCTGGGAAAGACCTGCTTGACACAGAGGAGCCCAAAACTGGACGTGGTACTCCAGATCCAGCCTCAGATACAAGCAATATTGTTGGAAGAAGCCCCCTCCTCAACCACTGGCCACACTGATGCTAATATAACCCAACATGCTGCTGGCCTTGATAGGAGGGCACATCTGATAGTCAATGGGAGGAGCTCAAGGTTGATGGGTTTTACCCCCCCTCACAAAGCTACTTGCTAGGCAGTCAATCAATCCTCAGCCATACTGATACACAGGGTTATGCCATCTAAGGCATGCTATTTGCATTTGTGCTTTGTTTTTTTTTAATAATCTTTCGTAAGATTCCTGTCAACCCATTTCTCCATGCTCTTGAGCTCCCTCTGAATAACAGTCATGCTTTGAAGTAGACAAACTGCTCCCTCTCTGTTTGTTATTAGCCATGAACTTGGTGGAAGGAAGTTTGGCTGACTAACCTCTAGTTTCTCAGGTCTTCCTCTGTGTTCTTTTTGAAATAGTTTTACCAATAAAAAGATTTCCTAGTGAGAGGGCTCAGCATTATTCACCTTGCTTTTATTGCTTCTAACAGTTTACAATATAAAATTCACTTTCTCTTAGTGATTTTTGCAATATCTCTTGGGTGACAGATATTAACATCTATCCAGTTTTTATTATGTAGACTTGAAAAAAATATGCAATTTAACTTTTACATGACTGTTCAAATTAGCAAAACCCTGTTACAAGATTGTAAGCACAGGCCAATTAGATACACCAGTTAAAGAGACTAGACTTAACTCAAACAGGTAACACAAATCAGGATAGGTAAATTTTCAACATTTCTCACAACCCAGCATTCTCATATTGATATATTTTCAGCTAAAGAGAAGCACTGGATTTATATCAAAAGAAGACTGCTGAGGAATGAATCTAAAGTGCAATTCTAGGGGAAAAAGAACAAGAGAAGTAAAAACAGAAGAGACCCAATGTACTTTATGCTGCACTAAAGCGCAGGATGCTCAAAACTCTTCCACTGCCTGTAGTTTATCTTTGGGTTTACCACTGCAGCACAGCCTCTGGAATGTTCTCTTGCTTCCCATGTATTGCTCACCAAGATGTTTATCTGCAAACAAGCAGATCCCTACAGGCACTGTAGCTGAAGAATGGCACTAGTATGAAAGACTGTCCACATAGCACAGAACAGATGTGAAAAAGAATGTCCAGATTTCATAAGCCATTCAGAAGCTCAAAACCACAGGAAAAGCTTTGAGCTACTTAATTGCAAGACAGGACAGAGATCATAAATATTTCAGGAAAAAAAGTAAGAAATAAAGACAGAAAGAGCCTGCCTTTGCCTTTTAGTAACTTCAGTGTACCATGAAGTCCATCTGGCAAATGAAGGTAGCTGCAAGCTAGTTATTTCCAACATAGATCCTACGTGCTTCTTCACAGAAGATAATGTCTGAACATGAGAGAATACAAATTCAAGACAGGTTTAACATCATCCTAAAGGGTTGAAAAGAAAATCCTGTTTTAACAAAGGAACGGGATGTAAATACATTTACTGTGTGGAGAGGGACTGCTGATGATCTACCAATGATACTGCCAGCCTAGCTGTAAGAATGTGCACAGCCACACAGGGAGCAGGAAGGAGAATAAATATCTCAGCATTAAGATCATCATACAATTCTTTCATTTGCTAGAAGTGGAGGAATCCTATGATGGTAATTAAAGTATCCCTACTCAGCAGCAAAACTCAGTGAGGGCACCTGCCCTCCACTGTTAATTATGATGCAGATCAGTAAATCTACTGGTAATTGTCACTTTTTCCTACTGCTTGCAGTCAGATTAAAGTCATGTTTTGACATTCGTAACAAGTGGATGAATCATTCATTTCCATACCTACATCACCTCCTCTCTTGTAAAAGGGGAACTCTTATAGGTACATGCCCACACAGACTTCCTCTGCCTGAGGAAGTTACTCAGCTAAAAGAATTCTTGGTCAAAAAAAGCATGTTATTCAGCTAGATCATGCTCCCCAGTTTTGTTGCTCTACCTGGAGAGACAGTCATTCAATCAACTCCATGTGGAGTAACGTGGAAGACAACAGATATCCCTAAGAATGGAATACTTCAGAAAGATGGTTGTAAAGATGCATATTGGTCGGTTGTTTTCTTTTATGAGATTCTTATTACATTCCTCCCAAATGTCTTTTTTTTTTTTGTTTCCTAATAAAAAGACAAGGGTAGAGAAGTGTCTTTCAGAAAGAGAACCAGTTCATAAGGACCATCAGTAAAGATTACATTTTCCCTAGCATCCTGCTCTTGCAAGTTTACAAAAGAGGTCTAAACATGAAGGGCCTCAGCTTAACACCTGATCAGGGACAGGAATGAAACTCCAACTAAACTCAGGTTAGATCATTTGAACAGGGGGTCCTCAGCTCAGATACTACATTTAAGCTTTGCTTCTTCCGGAGGAAGCAATTTTACTGGGCAGGAGAGGGCAGGCACCAAACAAAGACGGACCGGTCATTTCTATCCTTACCTTTTCACTCCATGCCCACAGACCAGCTGCAAGGAAGGCCACCCCAGCCAGCTAAAACAAAAAGGAAAAGAAGTGAATTAGATATACCAATCAACACATTCTCATAACACTTAGCCAGTTGCACTGTTGCTCAAGAAAAAAAAATACTGTCTGTCATCTCAAACAATAGTAATGGGACATTCTTCCCCATGAGTCAATCTCAGGCAGAAAGGATTTAGAGTGCTTTTATTACATAGCATTTTATAAACTACTTTAAAAAAAGTATTCCAAATCCATGATTACTCAAGAAGCAAGCTACTAAATTAACAATTCCACACAGCAAGCAAGTGGGAATCATCCTTGTCCCAGTGACTTGCTCTAAACTTCTGCCTGCACACTAATGAAGATTTCAAAATATCTAATGCATTTTGAGGTTATTCCCTCTTCAGTCTTTTTGTAGTATCACCCCCAGACAGTAGCCATGTTTGACTCTTCGTAACTTCTCAATGTCAGGGCTCATTAGCCTCTTCTCTAATTAGATGTAGTTTGTCTGAATCTTTACCTTAAGCCCTTTTCAATTAAGCTGAAGTAAAGGCCCATCCGCTTACTTTCAATAAGCAACAAAACTAATTGACAACATACAGACCCTACATATGTTCATATGACAACATACAAACCCTTCATATGTTTGTATAATACAATATTTCTGAATTATATTCACTATAATTACATACATCCAAGCAAAGCAAGATCTCCTTTTTCTAGTCTTTTATCCCCTTTCTCCATTCTCAGGCAGTTTGTCTTTAATACCTATTCAGTAACCAAACTAAAATTACCTCTCTACAAACTGAGGGCAGCTGCCCCTCATTCCTTACAATGGCATTCTACCCTGCTATGCCCATGTTACCCTAGAAGACACTGAGATGCTGGAGCACGTCCAGAGAAGGGCAATGAAGCTGGTGAGGGGCCTAGAGCACAAGCCTTAAGAGGACTGTCCGAGGGAACTGGGGTTTAGTCTGGAGAAAAGGAGACTCAGGGGAGACTTCTTGCTCTTTTCAGCTACCTGAAAGGAGGCTGTAGTGATGTGAGGATTGGGCTCTTCTCCCAATTAAGAAGGGATAAGACAAGAGGAAAAATCATCAAGTTGTGCCAGGGGCCATTTAGATAGGACAGTAGGAAAAATTTCTTCACCAAAAGGCTTGTCAAGCACTGGAACAGGCTGCCCAGGGAGTCCCCATCCCTGGAGGTATTCAAAAGACATGAGGATGTGGTACTTCGGAGCATGGTGGACTTAGCAGTGCTGGACTCACTGATCTTAAAGGTCCTTTCTAACTTAAATGATTCTAGAATTCCATATACAGGACTGAGGTTGCTCCCTCCCCAATCCAAGCTTCACACAAATTGACAAGTAATGCCAAAAAAATGCCTTGAAAAGGGGGCCCATCCCAGGCCATTCCCCACAGTACAGGCAAGACGCAAAAATGGGGTTCTCTTACAGTTACACAAGAAAACAGACGTGTAGCTTTTCAATACTGCTGGGTTCACTGCCTGCTGACCCCAAACTGCACTCAGGGCAAATGCAGTTGTTCTAGGTTTATTCTGCTGGGGGTCTTGGGGGAAAGGAGAGCCAAGAAGGACTGTATTGTTCTTGTCATTCTGTAAAAACTACTCAAGTGATGTTATTCACTTCTGTCTAAGCAGAAAGTACTACAGGCCACACTTTAGAGCTTAAGCACAGAGACTAACTAACCAGAGCAACTGCTAATACATGGGAGAGTTACAAGTGGACAAAGTAGTAATAAATAAGTTATATTTCCAGATGTTGCTTAATAAGCAACAGCACAATGACTACTTAAAATAAGCTAAGAATTCAAGTAATGATTTATATCAAAGCACAACTCTAAGAATACTATTAAAAACCAACACGGATATAAACAGAGTATTTACCCAGATTACCCCTAAAATCTTAACCCAGTGATTTTCAGATGAAGCAGCAAAATAGGAAAAGAAAAAAATAAAATCAGTAATCAAACTTCTTTGTCATTATGTTACACAGTTGCATCCAATTGATGCATCCTTCACCCTCTCTCATTTCAAGTGCTTCTCCAGGAATGCTGGGAGAAAAGTGAAGATAGCTGATGTAATTTGCAGTAATCAGGGTAAATTACACAGCAGACACAGCTGGATCTTTGGGAACTTGTTCTAAAAAAAAATAATGACAAAAAAAATGGGAAGACACAAATCTTCCACTCTGTATACAAACCAATACTGTGTATAGCACTGGGCTGTTGAATACTTAATACAGAGTGTCTCCACACTGCCTTTCACTGTAATTACCACCTCCAGTTGCAATAAATTCGTCAGTAGATTTTTCACCAACATGCTTCATTCTCACCTCTGAACACTAAACAATAAAAAAGTGAGAGCAATGTTCATTTCACAAAACTACATTATTTTTGCAACTTTACACCCGTGCAAACTATCTACTAGTAAACCAGAGCTTATCAGCAGAAAGAATAAACTTGGTCTCAGAATCAACAAGGATAAATCTAAAATTTAATTCAGGTAAGACAAAAGTTGTTGATAGTTCTCACTTGAAACCACCAAGCCACATTAGCTTTTTTTTTTTAAGCAAAAAGAAGAGTGAAGTATGATGTACCTGCAGAAAAAACCCAAAGCCATCAGCCATTACATTTACAGGCACAATTATCAAGTGCAAGGAAGTAAAATGGTAGTTATTTAATCAAATTAGATAACTTTGCTTTAAATATCATGTGCAAGATAATTTGAAGTATCTCACTGAAAACTACTGTAAAACATACCACGATGATAAAATTTCCTCAGACAGTAGCATGATTGAGCAGACCCAATACAGTTTTACAGTGAACTAACACCAGGAAATAACCCCTCTACCTCTCTTGCACAGAGGCATTCAAGTGATTGCTACGAGACAGCCCAGGGGACTGATCCAGCCTGAACTGAAGTAGAAGTTTTAACCTTCAGCTCACTGAACTAACTTGCCACCGAAAGTGTAACCAGTGTGAGAGTGAGCAATCCAGCTTTTTCAAACAAAGGCATTTTGAAATTCACCTTTCCCCAGAATCTGCATGATGTGTAAGCACCAACAAGCTGGACTACTCCATTAACTTCTCTGCCAGAGTCACTAAGCCATAGACTGCAGAGGTTAGGCAGAAACGTAGAGAGCAGCTCACCTGCACCCCTTGGAACAGGAAACTACAGCGAGTAATCAGCATTTGCTCATTTCCTGCCTTACAGCTGAAACATCCCCATTATTAACACACTGCACTCTGCTGTAAGCTCTGTTCAGGAGACCTGAAACACTGACACCAGCTCAGACACCATGCACAAGACCACTTAGCTTAAGCATTACCTGTTCCAAACCACACTTTGAATTCCTTTGACTCTGCTCTTAGAATCCCCTGATGAGGAAACAGGTCTCATTTGTTTCTCAAATCTAGGTTGCAGTTAAACATAATTCCTCCAAAACAACCCTTGCACAGAAACTGATTTGGGGTCAGCCTGCCTCCAGGTCTGATTAGCAGCAATGGTTCTGCATTCCTATGGCACTCAGTTTTTCTAAGCACAAAATGTTACTCTTCCAGAGAGCACTTTCTCTACCCCTGCACAATACTATTTTGCCCCATAGCTCCACCCATGCTGAAGCAATCAGCACTCTACAGCCCTTCCTTCCCACCCTTGTCTCTTCCCAGACTCTTCCTCTCGGGGTAAGGAAACCACCTGGTGGTGTGATTCTTTCCTTTTCCTGGTACAGCTTTGCTGGTTTAAATGTTCCTGAAAAAACAAAACATGCTGTAAAAGCCCAGGAAACTTTATGCTAACCTAGGTTCTCTTTAAAGAAAAAAATAATATTTTTTTTTTTACCTCCAAAAACCCTGAAAAGCCACACACAAAGCTACAGAGCATTAGAAAATTAATCAAGATGACAGAAGCTGAAAGCTAGTTTATCCTCTCCTCTCAGTCCGTCTGAGGGACAGCGAGCACATCTGCAACCTGGGGCACTCTGGCAGAGCACTGGTCCAAGCCTTCACTACCATAGCCACACCCTGGCTAAAATGCAATTCTGGGGACTACCCCAAAAAAATCCTTCACCTGGAGACAAAGAAGGAAACACCAAACCTAGGTGACTGAGCCACCAACTTGCATTTCCCAGGCCTTCTCAAGTGCAGGCTGGAAGGCAGAGTGCAGTGCTGCACCCCAAGATAGGGCACCCCTGCAATCTCCCTAGGGTCAGTTGTCTGCCTCATCCCTCCTCCCTCCGCTGGGTCTTTCACAGAAAGAGTCACTCAGTTACAGAATTACTCAGAATAGACAGGTTCCAGAACCAAGCTCTTCACCTTGCATTACTGAAGTATTTTCATTTCATTAGGACAAATGAAGTTATTTGAGGAAAAACAAACAGCCACCACCACCCAAACATAGAAAAAACCAAACAAAACCAAAACACAAACAACGGAACAACAAAAATCCCAACACCAACCAACAAAGCCAAAACCACACCACCAAACCCCCCCCAATTTTAAAACTCAAAAAGGAGGTCCAGCCTTGCTAGGTAATTTCACTTAAACTTCTGAGCACTCCCTGCAGGCCTGTCATAATGGTTACAGTACTTCCTCATCACTACTCATTAAAACGAGCATGCTTTCAGAAGTTAAATGTTATTAGCATGCTTAAGAACCAAGATAAAGTAATCCCATATTAAAATCATGCCTAGGAAGACAGAGCCTTCCTGTGACATCCGTTCCCTTTCTTACAAGGGAAAGCCAAGCACAAGGAACACAGAAGTGATTTTGCAAGCCCGTCGTACACAGCTAACTCAAAGCCATCAGAACTGAACCTGCTGTTGTCAAGTCACCCGTCTCACAGACAAAAGAAAAAGCTTCTAAAGAATGAAGACTTACAGATTTCTAAAGGCTGATTAAATAATGAGCTTGTAATTATTAATACAGTCATAATTGTCCTCTTTTTAGAGATCACTATTGGATTCTCCCCCATCTATGCAAACTGTATTTGAAACATGACACAAAGGGGAAAAAGCAACCGTGCAGTACAAAGTTTAAATGTTCTGTAAACCACTGTGTCACCATATGATTTAACTTTAAAGTTTAGACAGTCACCAATATTATCTTTACAGCTACATCGGGAAAGTCAACACGCATCTTTAGTAAGAGTGACAGAACAACAAATGCAAGTCTTTATTCGCATGCAAATTACATGACTCGTGAATAAACGGCCATGAGTTAAGATATGGGCAAAAGGCTGTCTGCACACCTCTGTAAATATCACCTCCCATGCTCATTATACAGTGGCCATCCTCACTAACACAAACACAAACTCCTACAAACACCTGTCCCGCAAGCCAAGGAAAGTGATTCAAGACTAACATTTCCCCCCAAATGCTGCTTTTTCAAGTCAGTTACATTTCCCTTCTGATTTTATACTCCTTCAGTACTTAAGGCACAAAGAAAATTTACTCTGTTCTACCCAGGATGGAATTGTCCAATTAAAGAGATTGCCAAAACTAGTCATCCCAGGCAGCAGATGTCATAGGCTCCTGAATCACTGTGTCAGCTGAATGACTCAGGCATTGCCCGCAGGAGCGTCTGCCCTCCCACTCAGCATTTGCATAGCTTGTTCTACAACTACAGCTGCCCAGCCCTTCTCAAAGAAGTGCATTTGTACATCATTTACCAGGTCAGTCTGATAATAACTTCTCAGCAGAAGCCTCAGACCATTTGTTGAGCAAGCTAGCAAGACTACTAGCACCTGCTCAGAAAAACAATTCCTCCAAACAACAGATCAGCTTAAAGACAAGCTGCATTCCAAGTTCTCCTCAATTTTTCTGCATCTCTTTAGAAATTGTTCTTTTAGGAAGAGAAAAATCATCAGATCTTCATTAATCCCAGGAGAATGCAGTAAAAAAAAAAAAGAAATCTTGATAGTTTTCCCAGTAAAGCTGAAATACTTCAGTTTTTCCAGAATAACAGACCCACTTGGAGAGATCAGTAACAATCCTAATGTATTAATGAACAAAAGGGACTGGCAGTTTCTCCCATGCCCCCAGACTGTCTGCAGAAGCACACCCGCCCAGTTACCAAGTGACTTCTCCAAAAACCAGAACAGCCTGACAAACATTACTTCTCACTGCATCACACTGCTACAGGGATATGGATATATGCATAGAATCAGAACAGCTACAGAGCTGGCTGCCTTTGAGCATTTACTGTTTGACACACGAGGCCATGATGGGAATCCACAACTGCTAGAGGGGGAAAAAAATAGTCACTAATAAACATTTGCACTATGGCAATAGTGTGGTAAATTTACTCTTACTGGAAATATGTTCCTACACAAACCACACACATCTTTTCTGCCCTGTTATCTTACAAGGATAAACTCCCCTGTGGCTTAATGCTACAGTATCACAATAAAACTTTTCACATTAAAACAAGAGGTGGTGACAGTAGCACAAAGTTCCTTGTTTTTCAACAGTGAATACAAATCAACAATATCCAAACATTGTAGTCTCAGTATTATCTGGTTTTCTAACATTTTTATTAGGCAGAAGACAACAGAAAATTTTATTAATAAAAACATCACAAGACATTCAGCTCTTCTCTTTGAGCAGTCATTTCCTACCCTATGGGTCTTGCTTTCAACAGAAAATTGGGCCAGATCACCTCCAGAAGTTACAGCAAACCTAGACTTTTCTGTAATTTGAAATGCAGAGTTTTGTCCATGATAGACACAGCTTTCAAAAAAACCAACTTATTTTCTACCTTAAATAGTGCCAAAGCAGGCAAAATGTGCAGAAAGGCCAACCTACCTTACCAGAACTTTATATGGGTTAATTAAGCAAAATACCAAGTCATTATTGACAAGGTTCTTTAGCATGCAATCTATGTTCAGATACTAAACCTCTTTTTTTTACTGAAGTTACTATTCTTTACTGTTACACTTTTTTACTCAAGTTTTTACTGAGGTTAATACATATTTGGATAACAGTTCTGTATACATTAAATTTCAGGTAGTGAAATGTTGACATAGTTTAAAGAATCACAGTAAACAAACTAGCATGACTTATCTGAGATCAGTAGACACGATCAGGAGGGTTGATTTTTACTCTTAACTTAAGCAAGTTCCTTGAATTACATACCATACTGTATTTCTTCATATTTGACCATTTCAGCTTCCAAAGGAGAAAAAAAAAAAAAAAAAAAAGACCACCAAAAAAACCAAACACACACAAACAAGCAAACAAAAGAGAACCAACCCACACACATAAACCACCAAACTTCTTTAGAAGAGGCTATCTGTACTAGAAAATATTTCAGCTTTGCATCAGAACGTGAATCCAAGCTGCCCCTTGGATTAATGCAAGTCCCTGTATCTGCACTCCTCCACAACTACCCACACCCCTGGCTTTGCACCCTTTTTACATTCACAATTCTAAATAAATATTGGAGACAGGCTAGTACCTAGCTAAGGTTTCAAGACAGTATGAGACAATTTTGCTGCCCACAGAGCATGACATTTAAGAACTCGACTATATTGCAGTGCCAGTTGTTGACACATCTCTGGGGCAGTTCCTTTCTTCTCCTCTACATAGTGTATGTACAGCTACTCCACCCCAACACAGAGAACAAACATGAGCTGAAAGGAGATGTTAGAAGAGACTTCTCTTCAGGGAAGCAACATAACGCATCACTTAAGCACGTTTAAGAAAGACAGCTTTAACCTTTGCCCAAATACAACCATTTAACAGCCTCCATCATTCAAAAGACAAGAGGCCTTGTCAGCAACAGTAGTGACCAGACTACTTTCTTTTAACAAGTTCTTTAATCAGATCTTTCATTTCTCCATTAAAACCCAACCAAAACAAGAAAACACTTTTATCTGCTCCTCTCCTTTATCTTCACTCAAAAGGTATGATAGGAAGAAAGGGCAAGGAAGGGAAAGACTGTGAAGAATAAGTATCCATATAATTTTCAGTAATTACTTTCTCACACTGGACAGACTTCTTCAATACCAAAAAACCTGGGACATACCATATATCAGCTTCCTGCTTCCAGGTAAATATTTCAGCCTGTTTTCTTGAACAGAGGAAGTTAGTTAATAAAAGTGAGGTATGTCTAGACTATTTCAGTCTCCACATTTTTTACTCACCCAGAAGACAATATTGTAGCTGAAGAGCAGGTATTTGTACCAACAGCTGACTTCTGCATTAGAGTATCGGTAATAGTGCATCTTCTACAGCACAGCGTCTGCACGGAACAGAAAGAATGAGAAGCATTAGAAGATGAAGACCTGTTTTCCCAGATCTCTCACGTTCTGTTGGTACAGTAAACTGTACCATATGCCATTCAAAGATATGTTCAAAGTCAGCTCAGAAATTTCTGCTGACCCAATACTCCCTCTAAGTATTCGCTGCTTAAAAATCCTATCTTCTTTAAGGACCCTTATGAGGGAACAGGAAGGGACATCTATAAAGGAAACTAGCAATACAGTCAGCCTAGGAAGATCTGCATCAGCAAGCTGACATTCATCTGCTTTCTTGCTCCTTCAAAACAATTTTGCTTACAGAGACAACCGCTTGGACTTACGCAAAAGACTGAACACACACCCTGTGGATTGTGCATCCAACAACCCAACTAACAAGGTGTTAGAAGTGGCTACCTGGAAAACCTCAGCGTCTACAGATTGCTAAATACAACAGACAGTTGCACTTTGTCTTTACCATACTTTGCTATTTCTTTACCAAAGCAGTACCCTGTTAGAGGTTTTATTCTCAGGAACAAGAGCCCCACCGTTAAAGAGCTGATCTGCTCTGCAGAGTTCAATTTTCTTGCTTCCTTACACATCCTTGAGATAAGGTTCAACTGCAACTGTTGCTCAAATAGTTCAGAGAACTACAGCTTTTCAGAGTCTCATGACTAAACCATCCCTGCAGAAATGCCACACATAAGAAAAAAAAAAAAAAAGAGGACAGGCTGTTAAATTGAGATCCAGAGCACGGAAGACAAAGGAGTTGCACAAACCTCGCATTCTAGAGAGCTGACCGCACAAGTGCTGCCTCGAGAGATAAGAAGCAGTTCTACATTTCAACCCTCCACTCTTGAGGTAAACGTTTTCCTCCCATCAGATGTCAGTGAAAGGCTCTTAACAGGGAAGCAAGCAGAAAGAACTTTCACACACCTCACAGCTAAGAAAAAGACTCGAAGGACTGTGCTGATTCCTCAATTCACAGACCGTGTGCAGAAAACAAGCCTACCAAGCAAAGTCCGAACCCACACACTGTGGAACGGACAACTGAAGATCCACATCACCTCCACAGCTGGGAGGAGGGAAACTACTTTTTTTTTAAGAAGGCAATCTGTACCTGGGTGTAAAAGCCAATCCCACTGAAAAAAGAAACAGAAGCAAATATCTGTGAGCTTTGAGAATCCCATTCAAACAAACAAACAAACAGCCAGCCAGCTTGCTATAGCTTTTAAGTAGGATACTGCTTGTTTACAGGACAATCGTGGAGTACTACCATCAATGTCTTATTGGAGCAGCTTATTTTTTGAATTCTCAAGACAATATTTCAAGCCTTGCCTTAAACTTTTTTTTTTTTCCCCCCTGAAGCTGAAACAACACACACACAGATCAAGGACAAACAGCAGACATCTCCAGCCCGTGAGACTTTGATTTTTCCTTCCAGAGCTCTCCTCATGCCAGGCTTGACTTCCATCCAGAAGCAGATAAGAGTCCCTCCTTGGTCCAGACATTCCCCATCCCTCTTCAAGCACAATGAGAAAGCTTCTTTGCTGCCCAACCAAATGGAAATAATTTTCATAAAAGCAGAGAGCATGTAGAAAATCTAAGGATGGTACATTCTGGTAAAACACTCCATAGCTTTAAGTAGTTATGGAAACAACAACTGGAAAATCACGCGACTTGGCATGACGAAGTAATGGACAGAGAAGAATTTCTGCTTTTTTCAAGCTAAAATGGCCTGTGTGTGCATAAGAAGAATTTGCAGATCCTACTGAAAGTTAGCAGCTCAAGTCCTACTGATCCACTTGACATGTAGTAGATTGATTTGCATATAATAAAGCCAGGCATCATCTAAGTAGCCTTCATGCATACGCTACCTATGTGGGTTGCTTCAGATGTACTAGAGGTGCCTGTGGGTAGCATATCCAGATAGACACAGGACCAACAGAAAAGTCATTAAACAAAGGACTTACTCCCCATTCCATACAAGATGGAGTAAAAAGCTCCATACAGAGTAAAACTGAGTTAAGTCAAAATTGAAACATTTTTTTCCTCAACAGCCCCAGTAACATGACACACAAAATTAAGTACCTAGCTGGTTTCAGAGAAGTGGCAGTGTCTGAAGGAAGATTAAAGGATATATTGCACATTCTTACAGAGACAATAACTGCAAAACAGGAGGTGAAAATTCACCATTAACACCCGAGCTTGGTATTTCCACACTTCAGATGTTGATTTCCATACAGTTTTAACCAAATACTGAAAATTAGTTCTTTTGCCTTCCAAAGCCTCACTTTATATTTAGGTTCTAATGCTCACAGTTCATTTACAGCAAAACCCACTCTTTTTAAAACAAAGAAAATTGTACTTTATGGCAGTACACACAATGACGGGAAAGGACTTTCCTAGAAGTGACCCAGCCATACACATAAGCTGAGTTTTGCAACATACATTCCTAAGAAGTAGACAGTTTTGTTTCCTCATGCCCTAGTACAGCTTTAGTTGCTGACCTCTTCGACCCATCCACCTACACAGAAAACATTTAGGGTCTTACTACCGTGAGACATGAGAACTTAAAACCCTGCAGCTAAGAGAATAGAAGAGAAGGAACAAATCTTTGGTGTTCTCAGCTTCTTGATTTGAGTCTCTATCTCCAAAGAGCAATATATATTTCAACAGTCAATAGTCATACACTTGTCCACCAAGTTAGTAAGTCTGATGGGTCTGAGAGGGAAAAGGAGGACACTAGGAGACAACAGCAGAAATCCACTAATCTGAGTAGAATCAGAGACTCTTATTTGCATCAGTGTAAACTGCTACTACAGCAATACACTGGCTGCCAGTGCAAACACACTCTCCAGATGCAGGCACACTGAGGTCTCACCCCTGTTCTGCCTCCCCTCCCGTGAAAATCAGGCAGGAGCAGTAGCTGTAAAATTCACATACTATTAATATGAAACACTGCTTTTGCCACTGCTACCACTTTAAAACAGGAGGCCAGTGGCATTTAGCTAGCACATAATTAGATTCCATAAAAATGGTGGTGTACTAGACAGAGGCTTAAAATAGAATCAGAGGCAGATAGGCAAGCATACCATTTCGGAACCTAAAACACATAGTCCTAAGTCTTGCTCTTTGTTAGGTTGCCCTCCCTGGCACTGGGACTTGTATCCAGCTGTCCAAGTCCCAACTTCAGTGAAACTATTCACAGGAACAAAAGCATCAAAAAAAACCCTACTGATATGTACCACATCCCACTACCTCATGGTTTTGACCATCAGTTTGTAAAACATTTCTCCCCACTTCCCCATACAACTGTCAGGATGTCCCAGATGACACCAGTCACAGCATTTTTACAGAATGAAAAAGCAGAACGCTTCTTTTTATACACTGGGGTTAGTTTTCTTTTTGTCAATGCTCTGAAGTGACAGGGGACCTACTACTCCAGTACTGGTTCCTTGTTGAAAGAAGCTGAACTATAGCAGCACATAGCTCCCCGACAGATGTTACCTTCTGTAACATCTGCCTACAGTAAGAGCAGAGTTGACTGACTCTCTTTGTTTATCCTCATCAGGAGCCTTTCAGTTCATCTTGACGGACCACCAAACACCATATGGAGCAGTACAACCACCTCTGGTGTGGGAGTGACATTCTGACATAAAAAAATCTAACACGTAGGTGTGTCTGACTTCTTCTCCTAACCCTACAAATAAACAGACCAAGCAATCCACTCAAGCCCACGCTGCCACCTTCCCCATGTTTATACTAAAAGCAGTCATGTTTCCTAACACAGGAGGCATCTGTTACCAGTTAGAAATCCGCTACATCAGTATTTAATTTACATTGCAGGCTACGTAACTACGGTTAGGCAACACTACAAAACACTTGGAAGATTTAAGTAGTATGTGGGCAGCACAGACTAGTAACTTTCTCTACTGTGTTTCAGACAGAGCAAGGCACATTGTGTCAGCTGACAGTTATCACCCACTCGTAACAGGAATTTCTAAAAACTGAAATACAGAGCACTGCTGCTTTGGTAGAATATGTAATTTTGTCTGAGTGTTTACAGCTTTAGTGAGGAGAAAAACCATGTAGTTGGTCATCAACGGGCTACTGCAATTTCCAAAGCATTTATACACCACAGATTCTACTCTCAACCTTAAAAATGCTACAGCACTGATATTTACAGTCTAGAGATTTTAGCTCTCATAAAACAAAAGCTGTGATATATTAAATAATCTGATTTGGATACGCAAGGAAATCCTCACAGAGAAGACATTAAATCTAGAAAAAGAACAACTCAAACATTAATGCACATCTCTAGATCCAGTTCCACAAATTCTTTTGACCCTCAGGAGGCATTAACTTTACAAGGCAGACTTAAGTCACACTGAGGTTCCAGATTCAGCTGGTACTGCCCTGATCCCCTTCCCTGCCGCCTTCTGAAAACCATTAATCATCCTTCTCAGTGGAGAAAACAATAGGACAACAAATCACGTAGCAAATCTTCTACAACAAACAAAGAAAACGGTTTTAAGCCTTCTAATCTACCTCCCCAGAGTCATACAAATGCCAGTGTGGGTGCAGTTCAGAGGTGGCAGGAGAACAAGGATGGAAGGCCAGAAGCAGTGCTGACTTCTGAGAGAGTTCATGGCAATACAGCACCCCTGAAACGCCAGCCTACACCAGCAGCACGGACTACACCACCCTTGATGCTAACACAGTGAAATGGGTGAAGAAATAAAAAACAAAGAAAATATAATTTTTTAACCTGTTGGCTGCTCCACCCATCATTCATCAGTACAAAGCATCGAGTCTTTATGAAGCTGGTGAAACAAAACAACAAAGTCAAATGAAGAACATACTGAGGAGCAAGAATATTTTTAACATACAGCAAGAGATGCACTTTGGCCTATTGCTTGTTTTGATAAGACTACTTAATTCGATTACTCCATCAACACCAACTCTGTATCAAAAAGCATCAGTTCATTCATTCAAGATATGGTGCCACTAAAAATAACTGTCATATTCCTTGGAGGTGCTCAATCAATCGGGTTTGGGTTTCTTGTGAATTGACCATGGATAGTTCAAAGATTTTCTTAGGCCCTTCTGAAAATGGAGGAACCAGGAGGCACCCACAGGCTGCTCTTTCCACATCCCAGAGAGAAGCTGACCATCAAGAGTCTTAACGTTCAGTACAATATCGGCGTGCTGGGCATCAGATCTTCACTCTGGGTGCCGGGCATCAAATCTTCACATTTAAGGACTGAGCTGGTACAACACAAAGGCAAGAAAACCTGATAGGATTTGGAGCTCTTACAGGCTCATCTGTTCCTGGAAACGGAGATGGCAGCCCTGCCGATGATTCAGGAACTCCCTGCAAAGCACGTGCCATCTTTTTTTTGCAATTCTGTCTCCAAGGAACTCTGACTGGGGCCTCACAAAGAAAATACAAGTTTCTCTTAAGGAATGGAAGTAGACAATTTACTGCTGCTGCTGTACAGAAAAGCAGAGAAAAAAAACCTGCTCCTTCTTAGAGGAAACCTGAGTTTATTCAACAAAAGGGCTTGGCTGGTGGTTGTTTTTGTTTGGTTGTTGTTTTTTTTTTTAACCTGAAAGACTCATGATACAAGACAGATACTGCTAACAGGTTATCCTTGTTTTACCAGGAAAATAATGGCAGATAACAGAACTCTGAACTCAGTGCAAAACATGACCCAAAGACAGACAGATTTCTCTTAAGACATCCTCCTTTGGGGCTCTTATTTTTGTAGTATGCTGAAGACTCTAAGTATTTTAAGACCATTTCAAGCACAGGTTGATCCAATACAAAACTACAAAACAATCCCTCAGAGCAGACCCAATCCCCTATACACGGGAAGAGTTTAGGTTTCAGTGACCAGGCTTTATTCACTATGGCACAAATTGCAACTTAAGAAAACTTACAAGGAACATATATATGTCAGTGTTCCCAAACCTAAACCAAGGAAGCAGTGATTCAGAATAGCTCTGCTTCAGTTCTACAGACAACTCACACTGAAGTTAAGTATGTGCTTCTGGCCAAGATGCTACTTTTATGTGGATGAGTTGCATCTGAAGTACCATGTAAAAGTACTCCAAACTCAGACTAACAGAATTTAGACACCTTAAATTCTGAAAAAATAATCTACATGGGCATCAAGCAGCAGCATCTTTTAACCTCTTCTGAGCTGCTCGCTTGACTCATATCACCAATACTAAGTGTAATTCAAGGAGCTATTCAAGCTATCATTCATGGAATATTTTCAACTCCACTTAATCTCTTAAACTAAGAGAAATACCCTAAAGGAAGACTTTGAAAAGGGTGATCAGAATTAGGGATCACTCCCATAGCAATTAAAAAGCAGTGACAGAGCACAATAGCATCTGTAACAATTTTACTTTTCACCATTCTTCACACAGAAGCTACCAATATATATAGTTGTCTGTCCTTGCTTTCACACGTTAAAGTCTTTTTATCTACTTAGCTATGAAAGTTACTAGTAATGCTAAAAAAGAAAAAAGCACAAAAAAAACCCCACAAACCAAAACCCAAACAAACTTCACAAAACAAATGCAGCTCCAAAAATGCTAGATTTTCATTCATACAAAAACTGGTCAGAATGAAAATCACTGACACTTAGAATGCAAGTTTTGACCATGTAAATTCAAACTGCAAATATTTTTAGTTACTGACACTGAGGAGACCTACCTGGCTGCCCACAGAATTTTGCCAGGTTTATGCAACTTCTGCTTCACTGACCTCAAGTTCACTGAGGTGATAAGTGGTAAGGTAAGGGACTTTCTGCTTCGACATACAGCAGCTCCTGACAAAGGTACCAACTAAAAGGCATGGATCTCTTACATAATTCAAGGGAAATGTGCTCAAAGTAGCTGAATGCAAATGGCATACAGTCCATATTCTGACTTAAAGCAAGAGACAGCACAGGAAGCAGAAAGCAAAGGAAATGTCACAAGTAAACTGAGTCTAAAAGACAGTCATTTCCCAACGTGAGTGGAAGAGTGAAAGACAGTAGAAGACAGAAGGATCTTTGTGTAAGCTGTCAGGCTCTTTATTAATATTTAAGAATTGCGTGCAACAGGAGGAGTACAGGATGTAGAGCTTGACTGACCTTATCCTCAAGAACACTACAGGATCACTCCTGTTCATGCAAGTTAAAACCCATTCGGATTACACCAGAAGAGGCAAAACCAACTCTAGACACTGTCACTATAGTTCAGTGGATGGCTCATTACCATCTTGGGAAAGCTTGGGAAAATTCTTTCATGTCTATGAAAACTTTCTTTAGCAAAGCTATTGAGCAGTTTCACCTGAACAGAAGCTTGCCTGTGCTGTAACTTGCTTAGTATACGGAAACCACAAGCTACATTTTCCTTTTACTTCACAGAGAGTTCAGGTATTCTGAAACATAGAGAAGCGTGTTAGTCATTCTCACCGAGAGTTTTTTCACTTCAGGGAGCAAGGCCTGTCAGAACAAGCAGCCAGAGTAATCTCAACTGATCAAAACTCCCCAGCTGTTTTCTACGGCCTCTCATGAGAGAGGATACAAACACATTCCCTAGAACATCAACAGTAGCAAGGCAAAACTCAAGGTCTCCAATTAAAGCAAGCATGTAATTTGACTTTTTTCCCCCCCTCACCAACAGAAGGTTTTGGAACCCTTACAAAGTAAATATTTTATCTGAGGAGCCAGAACTTCCAGTTTGGGAAATTATTTTTCTTTAGGTTCTCTTATTGTTGGATCGCATTCTGATACACGCTGGTCTGCCCCCTCACAGACCCCTATACAGACCAAAACGACTGAAGAACAAAATGGGTCCTCCCTTTGCTATGCTACTTGATATCACAAAAGTCAAGTCACAACTCAGAGTAGAAAAGACGGGAAGCTGCCAACTTTCTTTGCTGATAAATCCATTCTTTCTTCAGAGGACGTCCTACGCTTATACACATTTTGTGGCTTTCCTCCATTTCCAGGAATGCCACTTGTTCAAGTCTCTAGTTACATTTTAGAAATAAAAAGCATAAATCTTTATTTTCTTTTTCATAAGAGAAAAACGGGAGACTGATTGTGGCAACATACACTAAAGAAATTATGAGCAAATAACTTCTTTTGGTTTTCGTTGCTGTTTGGGGATTGTGGGGGTTTTTTTGGTTGTTTTTTTTTTTGGTTGATCATTTTGGGCAGGGGGGTGGAGTTTGTTGGGTTTTTTTGTTTGTGTTTTTTTGTTTGTTTGTTTTTTTCCTTAAACCATTCCTTGTTTTGGGTATAACACACAGCCAGTGCACATCCACACCATGTTTCTTAGTCTTTACACTGGATATTCCTATATTTGCATTTATTGATCAAATAAATATGTATAACAATGTATACATATATATATAACAAATATGTATACTAGTTTAACAACTTAAACCAGATAAAGGTAATCTCTAAATTAAAAGGAATTCCAGTATTAACATCAGATCTCTGGTAATGAGCACGCTAAGAACATGAATGCATGTAGCTGTACAATACCAGCTGCATTCACCACTTGTTCTGGTTAAACAATGCTAAGACATGACAGGGAACTTAACCCCCTCCAAACAATATTTTTTTTTCTCCTCTCCCACCCCCAGTAACAAGACCCATACTTTCCAACACCAGAGGAACACTCGTTCCAAAGGAGGCACCCCCCCAGCATCAGGGGATGCCACTTACTGGGGAGACAAGGTGTTACTGCATGCTGGGTTGGGGGATGATGCTTTCAAAGCTTGCTTGCTTTTTCTGCCCTCCACCTTGTACACCAAGTGCATTCACAACACACCCAGGAGAACCCTATTTGACGTGCTAAGCAGACAACTGCCTGCTTGCAGGCCACGAGAGAAGGTAACTTTGTGGGCACACAGACAGATCAACACCCGTGCAATTATTCCCCCTACCAACCGACTTCCTGGTAGAGAAACACATTTGTGCAACTTCCAAAAAAACACCCAGCAGGTAACCTCACAGCGCCAGAACACATTAGAGGTGTGACAAAATGCTGTTCACCAAACACCTCACAATGCTAACCACTGCAGCTCTTCACAAGCTACATGTCTCAGCCCAAAGACACAGACAGAAGCAAGCTAATGCTTCCTGGACCTCAGGAGTAGCTTCAAAGAGCTCCAGGCACATGCTACCACTGCACAAGGGAAAAGAATTAAAAAGACAAAGATCAAAGATGCTCCAGGCCAAGCCAACTCCAGCTCTTCCCCCAAGAGCCAGTACTCAGGCAGGTTGTGAGAAACCCTCCACTGTCTCCTGGAAGACTCCCCATCCGCCTGAGGGGAAGGAGGAAGACAGGCTGGCCACCCCTCAGGTTTATGCCAAGAACAAGGCGATGCCATTAAGAGATGAGGACAGCGAAGGTCGCGATGTGACACCACTGGAGCTCCTTCCAATGCAGATGTCAGTCTGCAGCAGGTAACAGCAAACTCACCAGCAGAACTAGAAGGTGCAGAGGTTAAACACAAACGCTTCCTAATCCGTGCCTTTCATGAAAGGAAAACAATATACCTCCGGGTGGGGGGGAATAAGGGGAGAAAGGAGAACACAGGAAACTGCCACCCCAACAGGCTGACAGCATGACTGGTTACAGGAGCTTCAGATTAGGAGGAGATATAACAAACACACACACACACCACCCCCAAAAACAAACCAAACAAACAAAACCAAACAGAAAACAGATCTGAACACTGAATACCACCTTCCCTTCTCACTTGTCCCAACTGGACGAGATCTTACAGTTGAAATCCCTTCTGCTCTACAGACTCCAACCACTGCTAATAGCAGTTTGTGAAAAAGCCCTTTGCAAACTCAGTGCACCGTACACTTTGCAAAGGAAGCCACCTTGCCTTCGGAGAGTCACCTCACTAATTGGCTATCCCTTAGTTTCAAGTCAGACAGCTTTTCAAATGAACCTTCCTTCCTCCTCCACAGGCTTGCCATACAGACAAACTAAAGTACTTTAACACCCAGGGCAGAGGAGAAAACTTCACTGTTTTGTAGCCTGTATTACATAGAGCTCATATTCCACACAACATTAAGCACCATGTCATAACAAATTGTGGTGGGCAAAGAAATATGTATCAAGAGAATCAGCTCCATATCCCTGCTGTCACAGAGACCTCAGGTGTCTTCCTTCAGATTCAAGTTACATGAGGCTATTCCCTTTGTCTTCCATTCCAGGAACTTCTAGATGTCAGTGTACATGTTTCAGCACTGATTTTATACCCCAAAGCAAAAGCAGACAGCTCTTGCCAAGCAGAACAAACCATGCTTTTTTTGAAATACCAAAATTCACAGCATTCAGCTGCCTCAGAATATTGTGCTTCATTCTACTTCCTGTAGCTGTGACTGCACAACTGGAAGTTGTCTTGCTACCTCCAAGTCTATCAATTATTTAGAGAAAACACCTTTCCAGATAGACACAAGTATCAATTATTTAGTCTTTGAGCAGAAAACAAAAACCTTAAAAACAGGAAAAAAAAGATTTCTGGAAAGGGCTGCTGGGCCACATGAACAAGTTTGATTTTGTACACTCACAACCTGACTGAAACAGAACGGGGAAAAAAAAGTTAAAGAAATATAAAACCACCTATAAAGAAGCCAAAAGTTCATCTGCTCACATGACCTCAGCAAGTGCCTGAGCCTACCAGCACCAAAAGAAGAGCCCCAACTACACCGGGGTGGCTTCAGCACAGGCCTTCACATGGAAGACCTCTACTAGTTTGTTACAAATGCCTGCCCTCCAGACTGGGAGTGTAAATCGGAGAGAAGCTTCTTTGTAGTACCCCAACAACATTCTACAGTGCTTACTGTAAAGATCAAGAGGAAGCAAAGCCCTGTATTTATTACACCCTTGTCTTTCACATTCAGGTTCAGAGTAGGGTTGCCTTCATCCTAAAGATTCTCAGCTTTTTCACAGACTTCTAAAGACAAAGACACCAAAACAACTCTCAGATGCAAGAAACACGTGTAAGCAGGCACTCTGGATAGGATCAGAAGTTCATCTGCTCACACACACCATGTATGAGCATTCTTACATGGAAAGGGATAAAACACTGTTGCTTTGTTCTCAAAAGGGAACACAGACAGGAAACACTGAAGCAAAACAAGGGCCGGTCCCTTCCAAACTTTGAACCAGAAAGGAAAATAAACTTACTTTTAAACCCTGCTATAAGCCCTGGGTTTCGATGCAGCTTCTCTTATGGTCAGCATATTTTATTTTCATTTGCTGAAAGCTTCTGCATATGTAATACCAGACTTGAAGTGTGAATAACTGAGCATAAAATGATGTTTATCTCTCAAGGGGCTTCAATTACAAGATTTATGACATATTGGTAAAGAAGACCAGCAACATCCTGGACATTCAAGTCAGTGGTTTCACCTGCGAACACCGCAGGCCTGTCAATGGGAGGATCACCACTTTCTGCAGGTTAAATCCTTTGCTGTAATCTTTACTTGTGACCAACCTAAAATAATTTACCCAAGGATGATTTTTTGAGGTCACTGACCATACCGAAGACAGGTTTGTTCAGTCATCCAGAATAAAGAGAAGATGGTTTGGGGTGGGGGGGATGTGTATCAAATACAAGACATTTAAGTATACTGAAGTAATTAAATTGTGGCTGTTTTCAAACTGATGTCATCTGAACCTAGATGTCTCAGTTCCCCCTTCCTCTTTTTTTGATCAATAGATTAAAATCAGATTTCAGCCTTTTTTTTGTGTGTGTATAGGGTACCCAAACTATTAAAGTTTAAAACCCAGACATATCTAACCATAATGCTCTTTACTCTGATTCTATGCAACTGTTCTTAACCTTTCCTTTTTCAGGTGCTTTCAGCGGAGTGTGAGCCAAAGGGTCAAGGGGAAGGATCCTGGTTCCTGCCCAAGCTGCACTACAGGCAGGAAGGCTGCATCAGTACCCTCACACCAGCCAGCAACACTACAGCTTTACAAGAGCCATAGATTTTAGGACAGTGCAATACTAGTGAGGAAGACACAACTGTCCTTTAAACATATAACAAGAAGCCACCTGGAAATGCCCATTTTCTTAATGCTCTCTCAGAAATAGCTTGCAACATTTACTCTGAAGTAAAGCAAATTCTTGTTTGAGGGTTTGATTTACTTCATCTGAGGTATAAAGAACAAGAGCAGGTTGATGGAATTTGTGAATTGCAGCCCGTTAGCCCTGGAAACACACCACAGATGCCAAAGTACCAAAGTCCGTTCTACCAGACACAGGAAGTTTGACCCAGGAAGCCACAGTGCAAAGCAGCATGGCACAAAAAGCACACAAGTGAAAACATTCTGATTCACAGGAGGCATGAATGTCTCCTTTGTCTGGTGTCTGAAACCCACATATTTTAACACACCCCACCCAAGTGGAATTTTTTTTGGGGGGTGTTTTTAAAGCAGAAAATGACATAAAGGAAGGATCTGTAGGAAGACTTTTGACAATAGCTCTGAACTCTACTTCCCCCCCCTCCCCCCCACCTCAATGAGATTTCTAATCTAACACAGTGAGATTAGAACAAGAGTTTAATTTATTTATTTTCAGATCACCAGTGGTCAGACTGTGCTACGCCTAATACACAATGGGAAACTTGATAGAAGACTGAGAATTAATTGTAGGGGTTTATCAGCAGTAAAATCTGCCCCTCTCCCCTTTTTCCCCCCCCAAACATCTATTTAGAGGTAATAACGAACTGGTAGTCACACACCAAGGCTTCATAAACTAAAGATAACGACCCTCTAGGAAAAATCAGATGTCAGCCTGAGGATAAAACAATCTGTAATGGTCCAAAAAGCGTATCCCTCAGTTATTCATTAGATGTTAGCCTACAATTAAAACTTCTTCATCCAGACCATCTACATATTTGCACCCAGACACAGACAAATTCATAACATGCCACGTCAACAATTTTCTTGCTACATCTTCAATACCAAAGAAAGGGCCCAATCAGACAGAATTTTAGGGCTCAAAGCAAGGGCTTTTTATTATACTTTCATTAAGCTAGCAAAAGGTAGCCCAGAATACAGCACATTTCAGTCCCATCAGGTATGTCACCTACACGAAGGTTCTCGCATGAACACTGCTCCTAATAAGAGCTACTTTTTTCTTTCCTTTTCTGCCCCCTCCACCCCTCCCACACACTCCCCACCCCCCAAGGGGTCAGGGAGGAAAGAGGCTTTAAACAGGAAAACAGTGTAAGATTAGGTTTTCCACAATGCACTAAATGACAGACAAAGCCTCTGCCCAGAGACAAGAATAAAACTCAAAACTCAAGTGAGGTTTTTTCTGATCGGTCTTCTTCTCTCAGGACTGGAGACAGCCCTTTGACACAAAGGAAGATAACTGGATCAACTTATACTAAATAAAAATCACACCAGAGCATACACCAGAGAGAGCAACTTCTTATGGCTTCAGTTTAGCTCTAGACCTCACCTTCTGCAAGTCCATCTATGAGCAAAATCAACAAAATTAAAGCAAAATGCCAACCAAGTAAGTTAATTGCATGCTGGCTTACCACATTATAATAAACACATTTCCAAACTTTTGGGAAGCTATTTACAAAACCTGCTGTTTCAGTGGCATTGTAATTTTGCACATAAGAATCCTCTAGAAACAGGGAGCATCACTGTGTTCTTCCCTCCCCACCCCACAAGAAGAGAGCTAAAAGGACATAAATCACACCCTAAAAGTACCTTCTTCCACTGCCATTAGCCAAAGGATAAAGAACACCATTCCACCAACACAGAAGTCCTGGATTTGTTTGAAAAACAAACAAACAAAGCTCAATAACCGAGGAACAAAAACTGCAAAGAACTTTCCCCCACAGCTCATTCCCACTTCACATCAATGACTAGACTTAAAATTCACACCTGACCCCTTCCCCATACAATTCCTCTGTCAAATGAACAGCAGCAGCATCTCAACTACCCATACCCAAGCATTTAAAGTTTCATACATTTATTCTAAGCATAAAGTAGCTCAGGAAGTCATAAAAACACGTGTGCAGTGATCCCTAACTCACTAGTGGAAAGGAAGAAAGGAGATCACCACCCCACCGAGCATTTACGAACAAGATATACCCTGAATTTCCATTCTCTAGGAACTGGCTTCCTTCCTTTTTATCCAGACCTCTAGGTCACAAGCATTATGTCCCTATTAACAAAACAAAACGACAAAAAGCACTACTGGAAAAAAAAAAGTTATCCTGACAGTTATCTTAAAATATCCTTTCCTCCACCACCTTTGAAGACCTACTAAGGAAAAGCCAACACAAGCAACTTATCTTATTTTTACAGTGTTTGTTGTGGAGGGTTTTTTTTAATTGATTTATTATTATTCAGAAGGGCTCCAAATTAAACCATTAAGTCTGAATTTAAGTATGTGAAGTCAGATGTGTATTTAATAGCCTTACGCAGGTACTCTCAGAGTGTAACCCCATGGTTTCTTCTACAGACACAAACCAACCAACACGAAGCTAGGCAGGTATAACACAACGGGTCCTCTCTAACACCAAGCCTCTTCCAGTTCAGCTGAAACCCTCTCCTCGAAAAGCACAAGGGCCATTTCCTTCCTTAAAAAACAACAAAAAAAGAGTTTGCAAAGGGAAGACCCCCACCCTTTCCCCCCACTAACTGCGTAATGCATCTCATTTGAACTCTCCTCAGAGGTTCTGTACATTGCAGCTCCTCGGCAGCACTCCGTAGCACTCACAGACCAGAAATCAAACAGCAGAAAGTAAATGACGAAATGCGATGGGTTAGTTACCCAAACGTCCCGCCCAGGACCCCACAAGAGCCAAGCCAGGCCTGGCCGGAGTGGGGTGTCCCCTGAGGTGACGGTCGGGCCTGTTTCGGCAGGAGGCTACAAAAGTGTCAGAGATGTCCCTCACTGACACGGCTTACAAGTAATTAAAGAAAAAGATAAAAAGTCCCAGGCCTCAGTCCTGGCAGGCACGGAGCAGATGCTTGTGCGAGCAGCACTGCCTGGGCTGAGGGCAGGGGCTGCCAGCAGCCGGTGCAACGGCGGAGCGAGGAAACGCCGCCCTGCAGCTGCACCGCACCGATAGGCCTTTATTTTTATTTTCTTTNNNTGTTATTTTCTTTAAAAAAAAGTCTTTCGTTTGTTTTTCCCCCCTGTAGCACCTCACTCAACGAAACAACTTCGCGTGAACTCCCAGAGGAAGCCTCGCCCGGCCTCTCCGGCTTCCTTTAATGGACAAGGACAATGCAGGGGCTCACCGTAGCCCCATGTTTTCGGGAAACCTACGAAGTCTGCGGGCTGCTGCTCGCCCCGAGGGAGGGCAGCCGGGCAACGCTTACTCCGCGCCCGGTTCAATGGCTGCCAGCTCCTAGGGGATGTTGCAGGGGAGAGCCGTGCTCCGGGGGGTTCAAAGTG